>CAJQZJ010032367.1:1297850-1373414 GCA_907164525.1 Lophiomys imhausi | reverse complement strand
CACACACACGCACACACGCACACACACGCACACGCGCACACACACACGCACACACGCACACTCACACACACGCACGCATACTCACACACACACGCACACACACTCACACACACACACGCACACACACACACGCACGCACGCACGCACGCACGCGCACACACACACACACACACACACACACACACACACACACACACACACACACACACACACGGTAGCAAGCTAAGATGGAGCAGTAGATAGGTCACTGGGCTCCCCAGCTTGGAGTCCTGAGCCTTCAATAGGGAGTAAAATGATGCTGATGTGGTTTTCTAACAAATCTCTGACTACAAATCTTTTTGGTTAAATTGCTTTCAGAAATTCTGTTTCATTATCTTTATTACTTTAGAGGCTCACAGCTACCTGGAGGCACAGTCAAACCTATGATTCATAGTAAAGCTTTCTTTTGAATGACTATTTTGAACTACATATTTACTGGCAAAACGAACCATCAAAAGGATAAAATAATTTCAATGACACCACTAGCTAGTACATTCCAAGTCTATGCAAACAAGTGACTGAACAGATGAGTGAGAATTGCTCCTAGTTTTGCCCCTTGTCCCTTTTCCCCTCAACTTCTCAGACACTGTGATGATGACATAAAAGAAAAGCTAAGAAAATATATTTCAGTCACATAAAGCTTGTATTTCCACAAACCAAACATAAAGCAGTAAAGGTAACCTGAAAAGGAAAATGTGTCATTAAGCAATGATTTATCTAATCTCTCAAAGAACTTAAAAAATACAATCTTAATGAAACCTGAAGTATAGATGTCAAGAAAGCTCATGTAAGGGAAAAAGCATTATCATAAATTTCTAATCTAACTTCTGTAGTGACAAGTAGGGTCTGTTCAGTCAATGTCAACAGATCTGCAGCAGTTCTGGAGCAGCAGAATGCACCTGACTGGATGGACCCTTAACACCAACACAGCTGTACTGCTCCCTAAACCAATGCTGGCAGTGCTCCTTAAACCAAATTTTATGCACATTTGTTTAAGAAAACAACAAAAGGACCTCTCCTGCCCCACTCTACTTGCCCCCCCGCCACTGCTCAACCAAGAAAAATGATACAAACCTACATATTCTTTCTCTGCGGTTGTTAATTAACTTTTATTTATTTGGTCTAGGGAACATGGAGTCTGAGTAATCTGCCAGGTTTGTGTGAGAGGGAGCCCGTCAAGATGTCTAAGGGCTTTAAAACAGAATCCTTTCTTCTGGACACGAAACTGACACTTAAGAGAATGTGTCATTTTAGGTAAAATTGAATCATAATACATGAAGTTTTTGAAAAACAATTTTCTCAAGTTTCTGTATAGAGCTTTAAAATACAGAACCTTTCCTTCACATAATACGAAGGAAAGAAGGGTAATAATGATAATTTTAAGTAAGTATATGTATTTTAAACATCAGGAGACAGCAAAGTGGTCTAGGATTTCGATGAAAACACAGGCATTTTGTTTCAGTAAAACATCCTGTGGTCATTTATTGTCCTTCAAGATACATCTTCATATGCAATACATAGCCTCCTTTTCCTTGATTCTACTACCCTTAATAAGAGTAAAGTAAACAAAATGATGAACCCATTGCACATGTGTAGCAGTTCTGACTGGGAAGCCATTGCTTCAGTCAGTAGAACTAGGACAACAAAGAAATGGGGAATATAAAACAAACATGAAAACTCCAGCAGCAGCACGTGATCATTAAGGGAAAACTGGATGAAAGCAACTGCCAATGGGGCTTTAGGGCTGGGTGACTTGGCAAATTAAAACTTGGATTTGGCTGTGATTCATCCTTTTCTTTCTCATTTTTTAAGAGTATTTATTAGAAGACGCGAAATGCAGTTCCGTGAATGTTTATATGATGATATATTGCCTTTCCCTGAACCCACTCATTCCAAGTGTCGACATGGAGGGACCATTCCTCAATCCGTTCTATTCCTAATACCTCCTTTCTGCACTGCTCTTCACACCCAGCAGGTTTACATTAGACACACCTGAAGCAAACATTACCCGTCACCAGACTGCAAATATATCAGCTTGCTCGATAAATTTTTCTGAATAAATTCAAAGACACCTTTCTTTAAACATGTATTTTATAAGTAAGCATACATTCTAAAAGTAAGGCTCCCTATTTTACCTAAAGACAGACAGTGACGCCTTCAACAGATGCACACCTATATCTTCTGTTTAGTCAAAACAGCCAGACTCTTATTACAGTTCAGTCATTGTAAAAATAACAGGCGAAGGGGTATTTGTCTGTATTTCTGTTGCTGTTGTCGCTTTTTGTTTGTTTGCTTTTTGGTTGGTTGTTCTAAAGACAGGGTTTCTCTGTGTAGCCCTAGCTCTCCTAGAACTCACTCTGTAGACCATGGTGACCTCTAACTCAGAGACCCACCTCCCTCTGCCTCCTGAGTGGTGGGATTAAAGGTGTTCCCTGCTCAGTTATTTTGTCTTAAATAAAAATTAACATATTCCTCTGAAAATGTTCTTGTTAAACTAAACATTTCAATAAAATTATTTTGTCTAATCTTCTCAAAATGAAATTTCCCAACAGTAAAAATGTTATAAACTTTGATGATCTTGTCTTTTGTATTTAAAGCAATGCATCTTATTACCAAGGGTATAAACCAAGTATTAAGAAGTTACTCACTTAAAATGAAGATCTTTGAAAGTAAAATGGGTTTCCACAATTCCTGTCGTTTTCACTCTGGTCCTGAGAACATCCTGCTGAGTTGGGATGTAATTTGGTTGTGCTATTCTGTCCAAGTCATTCAAATAACTGAAAACAAACAAGAAAACACAGTGCTAATAGGAACTAGAGCTAAGAAATGATACTTAAAACAAAAACTACATCATATTTTAATCATGCAATGTTCTAAAGTTTTCAAGGGTCTTTATAATCATATAAAACAACCAGTTTAGGCTTACATGTCACATAATTACTCAAAAATCTTTTATTGCCTTTTTAAATGAGTTTAGCTTTGTTTTTCAAACATAGTAATTCAAAGCAGAGGGGCTTAAAATGTCTAAACTAATAAATACTGTGAGCTTGTTTCTTAAAATTATTCCTTACACTTTTGGTTTAGCACCATGCTTGGGTCTACACTTTCCCCTCTGTTGAGGATTTTACAGGTCTTAATTGTGAAGACAGCAGCAAGAAAGATCAGCAAAGGCTCCATGAATGCCTTTGTTTCACAGAGGGAAACCCACACTTTTCTGTTCTTCGATGAATGCCTCTGTTTCACAGAGGGAAACCCACACTTTTCTGTTCTCTAATTCAATAGCTCTGCAAACACTGGGCAAAGAGGTCCCAGAGAACCCCAAAACAATACAGGTTCTTGTTAGTGGCCTTATCTGTCCATCACAATGACAGGGCAGAGCCTACTATCAAAGGTACAACACACTTCAGCTTAAAACTGATTTGAGACCTGGTCTACAGTTAGAAATCCAGTTCAAAACCTTTATCTGAGGAAGTTGTGGGCCCAAGTATAGTTTCTAAATTGATATAACATCAAGCTCCTTTCTAAGTATCTATGTTTCTATTCACAGGCGTTAGCTACTCTCAGTCTTAATCAGAGAAGCTTCTCTTTACAGTGAGTGAATGGTGATGAATGCCAAGCCTCATGGATGTCTAAGATGATGAGAATAAGTGATGGGTGAGGACTCACACCTAAACAAGACATTTACACCACCCTTTCTAAGGCACTCAGAAGAAGAAAGTACAGGAAATATATAAGAGCCAGGCAATTTTGGGGAGTTTCAGTGACATTCTGGGAGGTATATTAGAGACAATCCAATTCAATTAGAGACTGCGTATACATGTGGCTTTTTGAAAACATAGGTAATGAATGACTACATCGCCATCTCAAATGTACAAATAAGACAGAGAAAGCATTCAAGCGTTGTCACTGAGGAAATCGGAGCTGCATAGGAATGAGTCAGGCGATTCTGTACCACAAGTGATACGGAGATAGACTTGACTAGCATGTGATCATTCACAACAGTTCACTTCTGAAGCTGTGGCTACTTACTATGCTGCAGAATCATTCAGCTGGTACTCCCGGGATCTGTTGAAGCAGGCTTGCACACCACTGTCTTTCCATAGTCTCTTTATGACTCCAGCGAGCTCTGCAGTCATAAAGCCTTCCTCTGCAGCCCCAGCAAGCACAAAGAGTTGGCGAGCATCATCCTGCAGGTTTCATAAGACAAGAGATGGTAAGGATAAAAAGTACAGATAGAGAGAGATAAGCAGGAAGAAAAACATAATTGTGGATTTCCTTCACACTTTTAATAAAAGTGCCATACATTATATATATATGTGTGTGTGTGTGTGTACACACATAAATACAAGCCTATTCTTCATGGTATAGGTGACAGCTATAAAAGCACCTGGAACTGAAAGAATGACAAAAGTCACGGCTTATGAAGAGTCTTAACTATCCACTGATAGAACATTATATACTGACGATCATTTTAAGAAAATAAAAGAGGAATGATACAAAAAGATATCCCTTCTTCTCCAAATGCTTTGAATCTAAGCAGGACAACATCACTAAAGATTAGCTAAAGTATAATCTAATTGCTACCTTTTGATAATCTCATTGCTAGCTTTTGATACAGTTTACAGATGCAAAATATTATCAGGGCAGAGAGAGAGAGAGATCAATGTGGAGAAAGCTTCCCAGTATAGCCTGTAGATTCTCAAGAGACCTTAATATTACACATATTAATAATCAGTGAGGAAGTGTTTGCCAATCCAGGCATAGGGAAAGAAATAAATACAGCTTTGGAGTAGATACACCCACAGCCCCTGTAAGGGACAACACACACAGAGTTCTAGAAAAGAAGACTATATATAAAGTTAGTGCAGTTCTGCTTAAGTGATGAAGCTGCTAACAGTCATTGAACCACTGGTAGTCAAGACACTCAGTGTGGTATAAAGAAAGAGAACCGGAGCCTCTCAGTGAATCTGGGTTGTCTTACATGACCATACTTTTGTAAAGAAGAAACAGGAGGCCAGGGGAAACGCACTTCTGCTTCATGTGCACTTAATTCATATTGAGTCTTCAATATCTGGGGTGGAGTTCGGCATTTTTTCACTAAGGCCAGGCACATGCTTAAGTTCTCAGATCTGAATACAGATAGTAACTGTCATCCCTGGCAGCATAGTGGAGACCCAAGGTGGAAACAATCTAAAAGCAAAACAAAACCTAGTTGTCAGAAGTTACTACTTTATTCGGGTTATTTTTAGCTTGAGATGTATGGTTTTGTATGGTGAGGGAATAAGCCACTATTGTTCCCAAGTTTGTAATCCTTCCAAACTCCAGCTGGCTCTCCAACCTTCAGGTTGAAGGAATCTGAAAAGTCTGAGTGCACTGGAGAGGCATCATTTTTTTTTTATTCCCATCATTATTCTATGTACAATGCTGTATAAAGCCTATTACACTGTGACCAGGTTATTATTAACAGTAATCTAGAAACGATTTAAAGTACACAGGTAGGATTTCTGAAGATTACATGTAAATATGCCTTTTGAGTTTTTTCAAAGAGTTTTTCACTCTACAGCCCAGGCTAGTGTTGAACCTGTGATCCTCCTGCCTCGCTGCCTAGTGCTGAGATTATGGGAGAGCACCTGGACACCATGTTATAAACAAACTTGACCATCTTCAGATTTTGATGTTTGCTGAGCATTCTTGGACTGCCACCCCCGGGGTGAGAGTGTATAATTGTGGAGTCTTACAGAGGGATGGAAGCATGACGAAGGGTCCCATGACAAGCTGGCACAGTAGAGCAGCTGACGACATGAATTCATCCTGCTGCTAACTCATGAAACATTTTCTTTTCAGCTGGAACTCATCATGGAAACTAATTAAGTCTCCCAGCATGGGAACACATTATTCAAGCATATGTTTCCCTCTTTAGTAAGCCACAAGAGAAATGCACGCAAACCAGCAACACGTGCATATTCTTTGCAAAGCAGCCTGCCACAGCCTGCAGCCACTCTTGGTATGGTTACCCTAGTTCCAATAAGCAATGAGGCCACCTACCAGATGATAATCTAAACACAAGTAACCGCCATTTTTATTTACTGAAACACAGAAAACATAATTTCATTTAGAAAAAAATACTGCAGTAGTTGTTTGAAATATATTTTTATCTTTAAAATCTTTAGTCAATTTTAGTAAAGTTTTGGCAGAAGAGAATAAGACCCTCCATTCTGGGTCACCATATAAGAGTATTTTCTTTCATACTTTCTAGGAAGACACCCAAAAGAAAACACAGAAGGAACTTTGGATGTTGTATTTATAAACTGCACTTCTCAAGGCACTCAGATGCCTCTTCCTTTTTTTAGATTGCACACGTAAGTGAGACCACACGATCCTTTTCTTTCTGTGTCTGCCTTATTTGACTGAGGACAACAACCTCCAAGCTAGAAGAAAATGTTGGTCAAATTGCACAGATAGAAAATTAAATACCTTGGGCAAAGGAAGTGGGAAACAGGAAGTGTAGTTCATAGGACAGGAAGCAAAAGACAGGCCCAAATGAGTGCAAGGAGCTAATGCCCAACACCACAACTAATACAGTTGCATTTTATTGGAATTATGCTAATTAAGTTCATTTTAACTAATATCGTCACACAAAACTATAAGATGTGAAAACATGCAGATATTGACTTGCATTACTGTAGTAAGTATGCTGTTATCCAGTGGATCCTATATAACAACAAATTGCAAACCTCAAAACTATACAGTAAAATTAACTTTTAAAACTCTCTTCTTCACAAAATGCAACTTAACTGGAATTAACTGGAACCCTGGCACAGTGTGATGTGTACAGCTATAATTGTGGTTCTTGGGATGCTGACACAGGATCATCACAAGTTCCAGGCTATCCTGGGCTACATAGTACATGTAAAGTCAGTATAAATTACAATCAAACTCTGTCACAGAGAAAACAAATGGAAACAGTTACCTCCTGATGACCAACTGAACGTTTAGCCGTCATCCACAGACGAACACTGAGGAAATGAGATTGAACAGAAAGTGCTAGAGAAAGCTTTCTACCTAACATTTTCTTTTGCAAGGCAACTTGCCTCAAGCATCACAGACAGTCACCCAGACATCATAGAAATCAGCAAACCAACAATCAGTAAGTCCTTATTGTCTACCACTTAACACCATGGGACAATGACAGTGTTTTTTATCCCACTTGAAACAGGAACTTTGCAAAATGTATATAAGACAAAACTCCCCAAAAGCATCTAGAGACATCATCAGCAAGAGCACAGGCTGTAAGACACAAGGGACAGGGACCCTGCAGGACAGAATGAGAGTGTGGTCAGTGAGGCAGTGTACAGAAGTCACCTTACGGCGTTTAAAGCAGAGAAGGGCCACAGGCTTGGCTCAGAGTTAGACTCAGTTCAATTTCCAGTCTGCCTACTATGTCTAAGACCAGACCACTCTCCACACATGAGACAGCCCTATAAGCACCATGTAGTACACAGATAAACAGAGAAATGCCCACTCACATAAAAACAAAAGTTAAAAAAAAATTAACTTCTTTTTAAACACAGAATGGCTACATGCCAGGAATATAATTTAAGACTAGCAAGGACATAAGCATAAAGATCACTTGAACTGTGATCTGAGAGTGTAAGTTCCAGTGTGTAACTGTGAGTTTTGGAGCTCAGAAAGGAGCCTCGGGAGCACTATGTTAGAGAGACAGCACAGGCTTTCCCAGGGATAGCCTAGGCATTCTAGCTGAAACTTTTTTACCTCATACTTTACAGGATTCAGAAGCCTCTATCCACTATGGGGACTCCTTTGACAGACTAGGATGCTGACTTTTGACTTATGAAGCAGAAGGCAAGAAAGAGTACCCCTACTGCTAGGCACAAAGCAGAAACAGAACATATTCAGGGGCAAACAGTTCAGTATTCAATTGAAAAGCACAAACACTTTTTAATAGTCAAAGCAATCTAAAACACGAGAACCCCAGGGGAGGCTTTTAAAGCAAAGACAACATCTAGATGACTAATCAGGACACAAAAGACAAAATTTCCAGATGAAAGTAATATTTGCATAGAAAGCATCAAAAGGTCCCTCTAAAATACAAGGTAAACAATGTGATGAACTAGATTAAAAACAGTGACATCTCTGAACTGAAGCTGTAAGGATACTTTTCTGCTGCTAGGACTAATGTATGAATGAACATCCTTTGTCCCAATGCATGCATCATTTACAATATTTGTCAGTGAGATTGGAAATCACATATAATGATAGTTTCTCTCATGTTAAACCTACCACATTCCTATAGATATGCTGGTACATGTGTGTGTGTGTGTGTGTGTACACATCAACAAAGTTCTCAAGAACATTAATTGGGAAAAATGTTAGTGTGTCTGGCTCAATGCCAACCTAAAATGATGAAAGGTGCCTATAAGATAACATGAAACTGCAGCACGCTTTCTCTACAATCAAAAGTAAAAATGAGTTCAGGCAAGAAACTAGCCAGTCATTTTTCTTTTTTCACAATGTTATTTAAAAGACAGTAAAGACTAAAAATAAAAACATCTCAGTTAATTTTAACTCCATTTGAGATTATAAAACCTTTTTTTTAAAACTAAACTTCACTGAATTAATCAAGAGTCATAATCTTGATACTTTAAGAAAGGAAATTACTGGTAAATGCTTTATCAAAAATATAACTATGTATCTTTATAACAATAATATATATTCAAATTAATAAAAATTAAAACACTGACATTTATGTTTTTCATGTGGATAATCAAAAGTCAACAGAGACACAGAAATATATAATAATCAAAAGTGAACTGAGAGAATGAAGTAGCTTATGCTGGAGGCACACACTGCACTCCGAATGTCAGTGTCATTTAGTGATTTGCACAGCTGTTTCTCAGGATGGAAACCGTCTCAATGGTTTCCTCACATCTATAACATAAAGCAGAATACTACTGTAAATGCATAGATGCTCATCTAGCTCTAGCGGGCACAGCAAGTGAAACTTCCTGGGGACATTTTGAAGGAAGACTTGGAAAGAGTAGAAATTAGCAGCTATTGAAAGCCTACAATATAAAGAAGAGTCTTGGTTTAAAACAAGCCAAGAAGATAAAAATAACAACACACACCTACATGATAAAGGTGGTAAATAAGTATGAGAGGGTGTGGTTATTCAAAAACTACTGATGGATAATAAGGTATAAATAGGGAAGTACAAATATGGCTTATTACGTTCTTTCAGCAGAATATTTCAGAGGCACGAAAGAACAAAGATTCAAGTACTGAAATTCATTGCCTTGCAGAACTTTTAAAGTAGCATAAATACTTGGTAAATCTTTGGTTGACTGAAGATGTTCCAAACTTAAACATAATTAAGATGATAACATAGCGAGTTTTAATAATGAAAAATATCCAAAAATAAGATGAAGGATAATGCACAAAATATAAGAGAAACAACTATGGGGGGGTCAAAGGTCTAATGCTTATGCACTTACAAACCAGCAAACAGAAAATCAAAACAAAATGACCCCAGTGAGTAAGCAAACACAGGTCACATACAGAAAATAAAAACACAGTAAGGGTGTGGAAAACCACACAAGTGAAAGAACTCACATTAGATTGAGCTAAAACTCTCTAACCCCATATCAGGAAATTAGCTTAACTTTGGCTGCCTGGGGTAAGAAGAAAATATATACTCAGATTGCTGCCAAGGTGAACTGATAATCCCTGGGGATAGCCCTCCCACCCCCAATAATCTAATACCAAGTGGCCAGCTCCAGAACATAAACACACAAGCAACGCTAAGTGACTCAGTAGGTTACATTTATATATTTATTCATTCCTGTGTATATGTAACAAGAATGTTTAAAAAAGAGGAGGCCTGAATTTGGAAGAGGTGTAGGAGAGGGAAGGGGACAATGATGCAATTATGTTTTAATTACTTTTTAATTAAAAATATATAATCACAACAAAACCAAACAGGCTTTTTAGTGTTTGTTTAGTTTCAATAGAGTTAGAGAAAAATTAATCTTTTAAAAATTTCTTTTATGTTTGTTTATTTATTTATTACTTGAGGTTACATCCAACACAGTGTCCTCTTTCCACCCCTCCCAGCCCCGCCTTCCCACCCTCTACCCCTTCCATCCCACGCCTCTGGAGCGGAGTGTCCCTACATAACAGTCCCCCGCCCCAGTTCATCAGTCATATGAGGGCCAAGACCTTCCTCATACACTGGGAGCCTACAAGGCATCACCATTAGGGCAAAGTGTCTCATTGACAGGAAACAAAGTCTATGTTCCTGTTCCCTTGGTGCATTGTTTGTAGTATAGTTCTTAAGTCCACTTGGAACAGAAACAAGACCATGCACACTGGTCTTGATATTTGGTAAAAGAACAAAACAGGGTAATCAAAACTTACTAGGTACCAATTCTTATGTGAAGCAATATGACTGACACCCAGTGATTCTGTCAACAATAACAGTACAATTATTGATAACAAAATCAATGAACAGTTTATTGAGCATCTATTATGACCAAGGCAAGTTATAAACAGTATTGATTTTATCTTTCTTAAAACCCTATGAGGTAGGTGTTCTTTTCTTTTTCTATTCCATATAATTAAATATGAATAGAGACACCAAGTCACATAACTGGTGGGTGGTCTGGGGAAAAAAAGTACATCAGTGAAGGGAAAATGGGTGTCTATAAGCACATCCAGTTGAAGAAAACAAAAGAGGATATTGACCTCTGCCTTCCCACCACACACACACACACACACACACACACACAAGCATGGGAATGTATATACTCACACGCACAGATGCAAACACAGATACAAAGTTCAAAATCATCTTGGCTATACAATGAGTTTGATGCCATTCTGGGATACATGAGATCTTAGCTGAACAAGAACCACAGTAAATAAAGTTATTTGGAATATTGTCTTTGTATCAAGACCAAGATAAAAATGTCAGAATTAACTGCAAAAGAGAGGTTCAATAAGAAGAAAATATTTTAACACATAAAGAGTAAATATCTTTAATATTCAAAGAAAACCATGCCAAAAACAATTTAACAAAAAATGAGACTACCTATATGAATCCACAAAGGAAATACAAGCAGAAAAAATATTATAAACTATTCTCATGTTCAATAAATGTCAGAGAAAAATTAAAAGGCAAAACTGATAATCTTCCTCATTTATAAGATGTTCAAAATTAGTATGCTGGGGATATAGATCACAAAATATCTATGTCAGTGGATATAGATCACACAAAATCTATGTCAGTGTGACCCTCAGAAACTGGACAGTGATGAAGGCTTGCTACCAAAGATTATCCACTCTGCTTTCATTTGTAAAGCAGATCCATAGTCCTTAGCAGAATCAAATATCTACTTTTCCTTCCCCTTATAATACATGGATTGTTACTTGTGAAAAGGGAATTTTCACAATGCCCTTGAATATGCTATTACTTGGTTATACAGTGGCTTTTCTTCATTTTTGTCTAGAAACCTCAATCATGTTGCAATATGCGATGCAAATGTGCCTTCCTCATGTGCAGGCTCTACTTAATTCATCTTTATAACCCCAAGAAGAATTGCAAGGGGCTTGTAGTATTTAACTCCTATGTAGATGCAGGGCACCCTGAAATACAGGACAGGCAGAATGGGACCAATCACGGGAGAACACACCTTCTGTGTGAAGCAGTAACTGGGGAAGGCTGAGGGCATCAGATATGAAAAACTAACAGTATGAAGGGGCAGCTGCTGGTTGCATCTAGACACAAACAAATTCTAGAGCCTCCGAAGGGTGATTAACCATAAACCAGCGCCTTAATGGTCAGAGTACTTACTTCTAAGGCTAAGCAGAGGGATCTTACAGAGAAGGTTTAAAAGGAATTCTTTCAAAAGGAAGGCATGAAAATCAAATGGCTTCTCATAAAACTGCCTGCACTGCCCCGATTCATCAAAACACAGGCTCTAAAGCATGTCTTCTCACAGCCAGTGTCGGATCTGATACCCAGTGTTGTGAATGTGGTGTGTTACTTAGTTTGGCTTGGTTTTCTCAGATGAGGTTTCACTTTGTAGCTCAGGCTGACATGGGATTTACATGTAGCTTAATGAGTTCCTGACCTCAAACTCATGACAATCCTCTTTCCTCAGTTCTACCATGTGCTGGCATTGCAGGCAAGAGCCACTACAACTGTCTTATGAATTTGCTAAATTTTCAATAACCATAATCGGAATTAGTATAAAGGATAGTTTCTGTTTACTTTCTCTCCTTAATCTCAGTGTGGATTCTGTCCATGCTGTTCTTTTAAGCAGAGATTATAATATATATATGTATATATACATATATATATAGTTGGTGCTGCTGATATTTCCAAGAGCATTACAAGGATAATTTTTAATAATTGATAACATTCCTCTAAATTTCCCTCCTAAGATTTGATTATATCGAGAATATTTTGTCTCATCTACTATTCATTCACTCTGTAATTTATACATTTATTATTTATTCATCTAACAAGTGCCCTGAAAGTGTTAATGAATAAATGATGAATACATTATTTAAAATGATCTTGACCACAGTCCCAGAACTGTGCGTTTCCTTTCTAGATTTTTTTATGTTACATAGGTGCTACTTTGTACACTACTAGCTTTTATTTCCTTCCGCTTTACATTAAGCCCCTGCTAACAACTGATTTAATTTCTCTTTTATATTTGTCTTTTACATTTGTTTTTGATTTCACATATAAGTGAAACCAGATTATACTTTTTCATATTTCATTACTCTGTTGAGGTTCACTCGTGGTGCAAAAAAAAACCAGGATTTCCTTTCAGTGACATATGGGCAAAATGACAAGTAACAACCCAACCCTTAAATAAACAGATTAAACACCAAATGGACAGAAAGGAGACGAAGGTGCCTTGTTTAAAGGACCAAGCTGTTTTTAACCAAACTGAAAGCATGGTGCGGGTCAACGAAGGGAGCCTAGCACAGAGCCCTAACTAGCATTAAGCCTGCCGCACTACTAGCTGGCTGCAGTACTGACATGTAAGGCCCTGTCTTCCAGCTTCTTTGCCAGGCACTGGCTTGTCTGCTGAAGTCCCATTTAGCTCTGAAACTCTGATTCATGTCTTTAAATAGCTAGCATTTTCCTGTCCCAAAGATAAGCAAATTCAGACCGTTTTCATTACTCAGGGTTCAGTTGTTGCTGTTTTAGTCTAGGCCCAAGGACAAATAATTAGACTGTTTCAGGGCTGAAAGGGTTTTGTTCAGTTTTCTTGCTGTGTAGCCCTGCCTAGCTGACCTAGTACTCACTGTGTAGTCCAGGTTGGCCTCATTGTAGCAATCCTCCTGCCTAAGCCGGCCAGTGGTAGGTTGAATATCTAAACTTGTGAGCTAAAGCAAACCTTTTGTCTTTTTAAGCTAATTTTCCCTGGCCTTTTGTTATGGTAACATCAGACTGGCACATGGGCACAGAGGTAGCTATTGTGCTTTGGTTTCGGTATAAAATGGCTGCAAATGTTCATGTGTTAATGTTTGGTCCCTGGCTAATGGGTTATTGAGATGACTGGATGGGAGGGAGGAATATAATCACATCAGTGAATCGAACTGCTGAGAAATTCAGAGGTGAACAAGTGATTAGAAAGGAGGCCTGGCTGAAGGAATCAGGACTCTGGGTGTTTGTCTTTGAAGAGAATATCTTGCCCCTGGCTTTTTCCTGACTCTCTCTACCTCCTGTTTACCATGACCCACATGTTCCAGTACACATCCCTTCCAGAGTGTTTTAGCCTTGCCTCAAGACCACAGCAATAGAATCTGCCAACCAACAATGGACTGAAACCTTTGATGCTGTGAGCCAAGATCAAGTTGCCAGGCTTTGCATGGGTTTGCCCAGGTGTTTTGTAGGGGTGACAAAATGTACTGAGACTCAAATGTCTGCGTTACACAGAAAACACTTCAGTGATTTCTGAACAGTTAGGAAAGACTGCAGCAAGGTGCAGAGCACACTTTGTGAATTTCAAGTTCACTGATTTCCAATGCTCCCAAACCATTTCTGTCCTTTTGATTTTTCACATAAAGGACTCCTGACAGCTGCTCGGCCTCAGTTATGTGGCTCCAGCATTGTCCCCAGGCTACTCCTCAGACCCACTCCAGCAGATGTAATGACTTACCGCCCGAGCAGAATCTCCGAAGTCTACTTTCAACCTCCCCATGGCCCTGATGATGGCAATGATGGACTGGATGGTGTTACTGTAGACCACTGCCTTGTACTGTTTACATTCCTCTTCTGAGTAGCCAGCTTCGTGGATGATTCTAACAAGATGAAAGGAAAATAAGAGTGCGCCCTTACAGAGGCCAGCTGGAGCCACAAAAACACATTGAATGTCTCCCTTCTACTCACTTCATCTGCTTCACAATTGTGCTTTTTCCAGATTCACCAGCACCTAGAAAATAAAAGGAGGATTTTCTAGTTCAGTATCAGTGCCTAAGAGTGAATCTTGCATTATATTAAAACAAGATACAATGAAGCTGCTAAAAAGGGTAAACAAATACAAAGACCTAAGGCACGTGTGTCACAGTCAGTAGGAAATGTTGTCAGAGCCATTCTCCTACCCTCATTTGTCTTTGTGCCCATTCTTGTGATGCTGGGGATCAAAGACTGGGACTCACATGTCAAAGAAAGCAAATGCTCTGTTACTTTCTTTGACCAACACCTAGCCCTGTACTTGGGATTTTGCTGAGTTAGTGGACTTTAACCATTCTAGCCACAGGAGGCAAAGTGGGTAATTATATGAAACGATGAATGCAGATTTTTTTCACTATAGCAACCACTTTATTATATATGGATCTCTTGATAGAATCTTGTACATCTTAAAACACAATAAAACAATAAAATTTAAAATGAACTTTCTTTCCAAGCATAAGCATTCTCATAATTAAGCCTATTTTTCTATTACCTCATATAACACTTTATTTGAATGTCAATAAACTCATATGAAAATGTTTGCTACTGTATATTCTCTAAAGCATTTAAAAAGCTCCGTCTTTGGCTGGACATGGTAGCTCACAGCTACAACTCCAACATTTTTAAGGCTGAGAAAGAAGATTGACATAGTTTAAGGAGACCCTGAGGTACCTAATGAGTTTCAAGGTAGCTATTTCACAAAACCAAAAACATGAAAATAAAAATAAATCAACCTATTACAAATTTTTTCATTCATGAGTTTGTTCCATATTGCTAGATATTTTAACTGTTGGGTAAACATCTTAATATTAACTTTTGGTTCCTTTGAAGCAGAACAGTGGTATCAAGAAGCCACTTGAAGGACTGAAGTGGAATGGTTACAGCACTTCCTAAGCTTACGGAGGACCCAGGTTTTGCTCGGAGCACCCACACTGGACAGCTCACAACCACTTGTAATTCCAATTCCAGGGGATTCAACACCCTCTTCTGACTTCTGAAGTCACAAGGCATGTATGTGGTACATATTCATATATGTAAGCAAAATACTCACATATAAAATAAAAACAAATATTAAAAAAGGAAGAATCCAGGGAGCTGGTGAGATGGCTCAGCAATTAAGAGCACTCCCATGTTTGATTCTCATCATACACATGGCAGATCACAACCACTCTCACCCCAGTGCCAGGAGATTTGATGCCCCTTCTGATATCCATTGGTACCAAGCATGCACATGGTACACATATATTCAGGCAAAACATTCATACATACAAAAGGAATGAATCTAGAATGAGGAGGAAGAATCAGGGAGGAGGAACGGGATAAAAGAGAAGGGGGATAGAGGAGGAGGGAGGGACACTCAGATCCATGGTAGCCACAGCCTCCAGGGTCTATAGAGATGGCTTAGCAGTTAAAAGTGCTTTGCTCCTGCAGAATACCCTGTTACCTAGCACCCACATGGTGGCTTACAACCACCCATAACTCCAGTTCCAGGAGATTTGACACAGTCTTCAAACCTCTGTGGGTATCAGGCACACACAAGAACATTTACATAAATGCAGGCAAAACATTCATAGACATAAAACAGAATTTTAAAACCCAGAAAAAAAAACATTTAAAAGAACTACATGAAGAAATTTAAATGGTAAATGTTAATAGCAAGGCCTGTGCATTACATGTCAGTCACCACCGCTAAGTACTAGCACATAGCCAATGAGACATGCTGATGCTGGGGCTGGGACAGTGTGCTGGCCAGTGCTTTTCCATCTTCCTTTCACAGAAGGAAAGGAACCCAGAGGCCATTCTCCAAACTCCCCACTGCCTGCAACCTACAAAAGGTTTCCTCCTGAGCTTAACCCTACCTTTATGCCATGCTACTCCATAAATATTATTAAGGAAACGGGGTCCCTCAAATTCTCATTCCATTTAGCAGTAGCTGTTCTTATTTATGTCATATTATACCCATCAAGCTTTCCTATATTTCTGGTAATTGAGAACATGTAAGCACAGAACATGGAAATATGAACTTTATTCCTGTTTGAGAAAGAGCCTGGGTTGTGTATTTTGTGAGCTCATTTTCCTGTTTTCCTAGGGGTGTTTTCAGGGTGCTTTGTGCTCAGCATTACTTAATAACACAGAATCACATGAATGCCCAGGGCTGATCACATCACAATCCTTCAAACACTATGCCCTTGCCCCTCTTCCCAAAAATGTTATTTTCCTCCCTCTTGCCACCCAAGATCTTCTATCAATCACAAGACTTATCTCCTCTGCCAGCCATTCCCAGTGCTCCACACTTGACACTTGCTGCCTTCCCTGTATCGGATTCTTTTGGATTTCTCAGGAACTGAAGGCACATATTGTCAGCCAACCAGAAGACAGAAAAGAATCACAAATACTAAACTTCATTGCCATTCTTTCCATCCAGAAACCAGACAGAGGACACAAAAATAGACACAACACAATGTACACACACACACACACACACACACACACACACACACACACACACCTGAAAACAAGTTGGTTAAATGGCCTATTTGAAACATCTCAGGAGAAAACTGCCTAAGGTTTACTAGGTGTTTGATATTCAAATACGTTTCACAAGATACCCTCACATTAAATAGAAAAGGAGGCATTGAATAAACAATGGGGGTATTCTTTCTTCACAGACAGCCTTTGAATCTTTCATGGCATCTATCCATAAAAAAACAATTCCAAGATAAACAACCCATCATTCATTATCAACAACAGTGGCTTGGCTCTGTGAAAGGCACTATGGCCCACACATTTCTCTAACCCAGGGGCGGGTTCCCTTAAGAGCACAGGGTAGGCAGTCCCCTGGAGGGGGTGGGTCTGTTAAAGGCCTCTGCATCTCTAGAATACTGCAAGTACAGGGAGCAGTTGCCTTGCTGTGGTAGAACATGACAGAATCTAGGATCTGGAAACAGGGATGTATTCAGTTACAGAGAGCTTTGATAAGCAGCTTCCTTGTTCTGTGCTCTTGGTGAAAAAATCAAAAAGCCAGAGAAATCTTCAAGTGATAGAAACCAGTGAAGTTTGAGATTCCTGCCAAGAAAAAATCAGGAGGACTCAATGAGACTATTCACCACTGATTATGTATACACAGATTAGAACTTTCAAAACTCAGAGTGGAGGGAAAATTTTTTGATGTTAAGATTCTCTTTAAATTCTAATTCAGTCTTTAATCTCTTAAAATAATGGTGACATGGGATGCCTGGCTTATTTTTGCAAGGATCAGTCAGTCTATGGCTCCTGGTTCCAAAAAGTCTTGACATCAAGGTAGGGTTGAAGAGTAGAGACGGCTGTCTTACTAACCATTATCTCCACTTGTGATGGTGTCCTTGCACAACAGTTATCTAGAAGCAAAAGTCTCGAAAAAAATCTTTAAAAACTCAGCAATTTATGTAATTAGTATTTATTTATTGATTGATTTAGGGTTTTGGTTTTGTTTGTTTGTATGTTTTTTTGTTTTTTTTTTTTGAGGCAGGGTTTCTCTGTGTAGCTTGACTGTTCTGGAACTTACTCTGTTCACAGGCCGACCTTGAACTCAGAAATCCATCTGCCTCTGACTCCAGAGTGCTGGTTATAAAGGCGTGGGCCACCAATGCCCTGCTTTTTTTTTTTTTTTTGGTTTTCAATTCTCACTTCCAGATAGAGAGTCCAAGCATGAAAATTATAGATCCCTCCTCCTACATTCCAAATACCGATATTCTGTTTCCTTACAGCATAAAGGAAATAGTTTACAGGCTATTCTCTGAAAACTTCAGTCAGAAAAGTCAGATCTGAGAGGCCAGCAGGAAGCAATATTATAAAAATCAAACAACAAAAACCTGTAAAGAGACAGAAGGAAAAATACTCCCCCAGGCAGCTTGTACTTTCCACTTAAATCAAGAGTGAGATAAGGAAAAACAATTGCCCAGACTCTACCAAGTACAGCTTCAGGGAGAACATGACATGCCCACATAGAACATAGCAGTCAGAAGTGTCAAGTGTGGGAGCATTTTAGTCATAAGGTGACTCTGTTGTCACAGTGAAGTGAGACTTGAGAGGAGGGGGGGTGGGGGAGGGAGTGACTCCCAGAGGGCTTAGGATATGGGCAGACTCGAATGGGCCACAATGGGTCTGTGAAGCTAAATGCAGGTGCATTGAGGGGAACCCACCCCCCCCAGGGGCCTCCTTTGGGGAGGAAATGACTGGAAGAATACTGCATTTCTGAGAGCCAGTGCTGAGCCCAGCGGGTGCTTGAAGTGGAGCTTGGCAGCAAATGTCTGCAGACAGAAGCTTGGAAGGGTGGCATGGTAACCAAGGAGTCCCAGGTCACAGAGGAAAGGCCCTGCAGTAGAGGTGTCACCAGCATGGCCTACCATCAGTAGGCCTTCAGGACCCCTGAAAGTGCCCTGGGAAAAGCTAAGGTGAGAAAGGGACAATGAATTAAAAAAAAAAACCCATAAAAGTAGGAAGCCCCAGGTCAAATAACTATTTGATCCCAATTGCTTGAGCAAAATTATGGGCTCTATCACTAGAGAAATGACTACTTTGTATGTGTCTGCCCCTGTCCTTGTTAAAGGGCAAATGAGATTGTTAAAATTTTAATTCTGGCAAAATCTAAAATCAAAACAGAAAATACTCCTGACTTCAGAAAACAAGTGGTTTGGTGTTGTTTGTTTGTTTGTTTTTCCCTTGGGGAGGGGGGATTAGACAGAGCTATAGCCCAGGCTGGCTTCCAACTCACTTGTAGCTAAGGATGACCTTAAAGTTCTGATCTTCAGCCTCTACCTCTAGAGCATAGGATTACAGGTGTGCACCACCAGACCTAAGTTTATATGATTCTGAGATGAAAGTCAGGTACAATTCCCACAGTGGAACTGGGGGCTTCATGCTGAGGGACACCTCCACCCAACACCTTAACAGAAAGTCATCTCTCCAATTCTCTCTTTACAGTCATATTTCCAACACATTTCTCCACTCCACCATCAGATGCTGGTCAACTGCTAACATGGGGATCTTGTCAGGCCACCACAGCAAATGTCAGGCACTACTGATGAATTCCAGTTTACATGACATTTAACAATTTTAAACATTTAATGTGCATAAAAGTAAACTAAACTTCAAATTAAAATGGAATGGAGCTCAATTTAGAGCCTTGCAGACAGTTTAGATGATGGGGTGATGGCAATGAAGACCTTTTTCTTTTAAAATAAAAGTAAACACGGCCCAGTGCAAGGCTGTGTGTGTGGAGGCGGTATGATCACACTGCGTATGGGTGCTACAGAGCTGACCCATGTGGACTACATGGAGGGCATCCTGGAGGTGCAGGCCAAGAAGAAAGCCAACCTGCAGTACTATCCTAGGGGCACCTGTAATCTGCCTATTGGTCTGTGGGCTAAAGTTGATTAAAAAAAAAGATAAAAGTAAACAAAGGGATATAATGACAAAGGAAAAAAAAAGCATTGGGAGTTGCTTATCCTCTTAAAAGCAAAGAGAAGAATCCCCTCCTTCTCCCAGAGAGTGTATTTTAGAAAAACTATAATTAGAAGGACTTTTATCTCTTTTAATCTCTCTCTCTTTCTCTCTCTCTCACACACACACACACACACACACACACACACACACACACACACACGAAGAGACAGTGGTTCCAGTCTCACAGTTGCAATGCAAGGGCAGCTGCCTAACTTCCTCCTGCCCTGAGTACAATGTTTCTCCTCTAGATACAGGCTGGTGAGCTAACACAGAGGGTCACTGCTATTCAGTTAGAAAGAAGGACATGTGAGTAGAGGGCCGTCTAGTCCTCCCTAAGGACTTGGTTACTGTTCAATCAAACATGCATCCTCAGTCAGGCTACACACGTGAGTTCACTTTTTGTCTTTACAATCTCTCATAAGACTTTGATAATATGCACAGGGGCTATCACTGTAATGGTTATTCAACTATGAAAATACTTTCTCTACTATATAAAGAGGGTTTCTGTGATGGGTGATTTTGTTATTAATTGTAATTCCTCAACAGTAGCAATAATCTATTATCTTTTCTATTTTGCTCTAAGAGCTCCAGATGAATTTAAAATATATTTACAATATGCCTGATAATCTAGGATGGAAGAATAATTTGATAATGACTGCAAACACAAAAACTTAAAACCTCAAAGGGATCCACTTTCTTCAATTAATATATAATTATTCACCAAGGCATTCATGACTAAGAAAAGCATCACATTATCACAGCTGTGAAGAATGAATATAAAGGAAGTAAAATCAGCATGCCCATAAGTTATGTGCAAGCTCGCTATTGTGTCAATCACACAGTCAAAATATTTTACGAATCTCACTGCAGATAGGTAAGTGGATCAAGGAAACATTATGAAGATGTGCATGTCCGTGTAGGTGTGTATGCATACATGCATTTGTGTGTGTGTGTGTGTGTGTGTGTGTGTGTGTGTGTGTGTGGTTATGTAACACACAGATATACTAAACATGCCATTAGATACTGTAAGATATATCTTCACATCTATCTAAAACATACATGTATGTTGTGTATAAAAAAGGACAAAAAAAATGACCCTAACTGACACCTTAATTTTGGAGCTTCAGCCTCCAGAAGTATAAATGAGCAGTGTGTGCTTTTAAAAAAGTGAATATGCTTGCTGGGGAATCATAGAAAGAGAGGATAAAATTAAGGAGAACTGGCATCTCTGTCAAACACACCATATAATTCAGCAGCTGAGCAGGCAGGCCAGACAATATCACAAGTCTTGTGACCCTCAAAATTATGGTGAAGAAGAAGAGAGGACTAGAGACCACAACCATATTCCTGTAGATGTCTACAGTGATTTTCAATCCAGTATTTTTTTTCGTACACCAATAAAAAATAGCGTATTCTATTCCATTCTGAGTCATTTTCATGACTCCATGAGAATCAGAAAATATCAAGAGACTCTGAGTTTGTGGTTATGTTTTATTTCATTTTTTTAAACAAGAATCAGATACTGTGCACTGTATTTGGTTTAGTGGTCCACTGACCACCAAAAATGAAATCATGTATTTTGAGCTGTACCACCAGCAGTGAAACTTCTTATGTTTGTCGGTCTTATATCAAACACCAGATAAGCATCTTACAAATAAATATGTGCAGCTTAGGAAAATAATTTCTTTTGATACAAGACTACCTCCCTCCCAGGAACAGGTCCAAATTAGGTTCCATCCATTTTCTTGACATCAAAATTAGCTCGAAATAGCAAGGTACTAAAAGAATGACACAAAATTTGATCCACTAAAACTATTTTTGCATGATTAAATGATGATAGGAACGAGCATAAAACGATGAGATCAAACGCAGTCCCAAGAAACTGTGAGAAGGACAAGATTCACATATCTGCACTTCTTAAGCTTTGAAGGTGGGCCAGGAGTGATGTCTGCAAAGGATGAAACCTATCACTCCATTGTGTCACCAAGGATAAATCTAACTTTGTTTCCAAACTTGCAATTAAAAACTAAAGTAATCGATAAAGTAAGTATACCTCCATCATGTAGTAAGACAACTGCCATGGTTTTATTACCCTTTGTCAAGTTGTTTAATTAATGATATCCGGATTCTTATACTTATTTCTGCATTTAATACATTACTTTGGTTGAAGAATACAAACAAAGGTCATTTTCAGTAAACTGTGTAGTTAAAAAAGGGTATTTTAACAGCATTTTCACATAACTCATCTATCTTTAATTCTGTATCAATTTTGGAGGGGGGTTAATTTTTTTAATTAAATTTAATTTTATTTTTCATTTTGCATCCTAATTGTAACCCCTTCCTTCCCTTCCTCTGAGTCCTGCCCTCCCTCCCCCTTTTCCCACCCACCCCCTCCTTCTCCATAAAAAAGGGGAGTCCCCCTCCTTCCCCCCCTGTACCATTCCACCCAAGCATATTGAGTCATATCAGGTCTAAGTACTTCCTCTTTTACTGAAGCTAGGGACCACAGCCCTGTTGAGCAGAAGTGATCAAAAAGCAGGCCTCATAGTCCTTGCCAGGGACAGCCCCAGTTCTACTTGCTAGGGGGCCCACATGATGAGCAACCTGCCCATCAGTTACATATGTGTAGGGGGCTTAGGTCCAGTTCATGCATGCTTTTTGAATGGTGGTTCAGACTCCGTGAGTCCCCATGGATCTAGGTTAGTTGACTCGGTTGGTCTTCTTGTGTAGTTTCTGTCTCCTTAGGGTCTTTCTATCCTTCCTCCCATTCTTCTACAAGATCCCCCATGTCCCAACAGACATTTGGCAGTGAGTCTCCAAATGCTTCTGTTTCAATCTGCTGTATGCATGGAGTTTCTCAGAGGACACTTATGCTATGTTTCTGTCTGTAATCATAGCAGAGTATCATTAATAGTGATAGGGGTTGGCTCTCTCCCTTGGAGTAGGTCTAAGGTTGGGCCTGTCATTGGTTGGTCATTCCTTCAATGTCTGTTACATCTTTATCCCTGCATATCTTGCATATAGTATAAATTTTGGAGACTCTTCAGTCTCCATATCTCTTGCTAGAGTTAATTCCCATCTACTCCCAGGGTCCTAGCCCATCCTAGGTCTCCAGCTTGTCTGAGAGATGCCACCCTCCGCTCCTCCCCGGTTTCCCAACTTTCACTTAGCCCATTCACCACCTGCCCCCTCTCTCTCCAGATATGTGAATCTTGTCCTTCTCAGTTTCTTGGGACTGCGTTTGATCTCATCGTTTTATGCTCGTTCCTATCATGTAAAAATAATCATGTAAAAATAGTTTTAGTGGATCAAATTTTGTGTCATTCTTTTAGTACCTTGCTCACAGTTTTCCCTGTAGTGAAAGGTTAACCTTCCCCAAGTCAGATTAACTATAATTTGCCACTGTGCACGTAAAAATGGTTTCCACCAAAAGCATGGTGAGTCCATTTCACAACTCAATCATACTTCTGCTTTCCTTAGGAAACAATCATCTTTGGGACACAGCACAGGCACTTCAGGTGTGCTTCTGATTTAGTTACATAGAGTATTATGGAAGTGAGCATGGTGGCACACACTTGTAACTCCAGCTCTCTAGGGGCAGAGGCAGGCAATGAGTTCAAAGACAGCCTGGGCTACAGAGCAGGATCCTGAACAAACAATACCAACCACACAATAGTAAAGATGTATGCAATAAGGGTACATATTTAATTAAACTGACTCTTGCCTCTTTGACTTTCTTTTAATCAGTAGCTACAGGCTGTGAAACATAGTAACTACTCATACAATCTGGTACCACTGACTTAATTCCCTCTCTGGTGGCAGCATTCTGACCCACATTTCTGTGTTACCATTAGTATCAGTAACAGAACACCAGGAAGCCAACAAATATTCAAGGAGCATCTTATGAAAATAGTATCCCAGAATGCCCCACTCCCGGAGTCGCTCCAGTGATTTAATGTCCTCTTTGCCTAACTGACTACACTCTCAGAAGAAAGGGACCCCATGCTTTTCACAACTATGATATCCCAGTGCATACTGCTATGTATTTAGCAGGCAGCAACAACTCAACAGACAATAATTCCCTAGCCAGAGGGAAAGAAGAAACATACCATGAAATATAAGAAAACACAGTAGATGTGTGAATTGTGGGAGAAAAATTAAGAAGAATGTGGTGGTTGCCTGTGTCTGACAGCCCATTAAAAGAGGCTCTCTCTCCATTCTAGTGAGACAGTAGCTGGGTAGTATTGAAGGGTATCCCAGGGGCAGAATGTTTTCCTTGCAAGATCAAGTCTCTGAATTTGGTCCTAGCAATGCAAAATATAAAGTTGGGAACACATCTGTAAGCTGGGAACTATGTCCCTCATGTGCTCCTCTGCTGGTAAAAGGAAGGAAGCCACATCACATTTGTCACCATAGCTTAAGTCACACACATATAAAGGAAATGTGGCCATAGGTTTCTAGTTCTTATCCTTATATATGAGAAGAGCTATTCATACAGACTTTTTCTACAGTGTGGATTAAGGCAATGTCTAGAAGATGAGGGAGCAGTGAGATGGCAGGAACCTGGGTCTCTGAATGACAGTAAGGCAGAACACCTCTGGGCTATATAGCATCATCTTTAGTTACGTTTCTTTGATATAAGAATTTGAGTTTCAGCCAGACCTTTGTTTTAAAATTGGCCAAAACCTATATATGTTAAAAAGAGTATATAAAACAACTACATAATAGGGAAATACTCATAATGAATAATGACCAAAACAAACTTTTTACTAAGTGATGAAATAGCAGTTGATAATAAAATCTGTCAATATTAACAAAGTGCAGCAGCTGATAAAGTTTCCTAGGGTGAGATGGGAGGATGGGAGGGGATGTACAGAGTTGGATCAATGGTTAAAAGCACTTGCTACATTTTCAGAGTATCCAGTTCAGTTCCAAGCACCCAAGGGTTCCAAGGGTGGTTCACATCTGTCTGTAGTTCCAGTTCCAGGGGATCTGATGTCCTCTTCTGGCCACAGGCACTAGGCACATTATGTGGTACACAGGCAAACACTCATACACAAAAAAAAAAAAAAACCAAATCTTTTAAAAAAAGAAGACTCCTTGAATGTGTCAATATCACCTATTTCCCAGAAATATTTAAAGACTCCAAATGATATATTTATTCAATATATATTATGTCCCAAGTACTATTTTACATTTTAAGGCTATAGCACTACCTTCAAAGGATAAACAGAAAAGTGACAAGGACTCACTGAGAAAAAAAAAATCATAAACATAAAGATTTTAAACTATTTGTAAATATATGTATCATACAATAAAAATACTTATAAGGGAATATAGTATAATGATATTTATATCTGAGTACTGTGATTTTATTCATCAAACATGTCTGCAGTTTCACACTTTGTGCATTGTACATAAAACTGAATCAAAATTATGCAATTTATTTAGAAAAATTCAGTCACATTTCTCCCATGATTAAAATTGAACAATATCATCCTCTTTAAACTCATTTGCATCTACCCACCTTTCCGTCTCATCAGCCATGCACATAAATCTCACATTCTAGTTGTAGAAAATTACTTTTATTCTCAAAATTTCAAGATCATCCTTGCCCCTGTCATTCCCCTGCCCTCTTTCCCAAACTGAGCCCTTTACCGAACTGGGTCCAAAGACAGTAAATTACATGTTTAACCCCAGAGTCTCTGAGGTTCACCTTTCCCATGCAAGACAATTCTCACTTTCAGAAACCATGATAACTGAGTTGACAGAACTGAGCTAGTACATGGTGCAACATGGCAATAGAAGGGACAACTAAATCAAGGCAACATAGTGCACCTGCAGCTTAGGAGAGAATTTGAAGAACACACAAGGATGGAGCACAGACAGGCAGGATCTGATCAAGCTTGTACCATAGCACCAGAAACTCTAACCACCTCCCAGATCAGAGGAGGCCATGCATATCACATAGGAAGGGAAGGCTGTCTTTGCTAAAAGGCACCCGAGTAAGCCACTATGTTTTTCTTCTTCAAACTGACCTTCTGCCCACACTAGTGACATGGGGGCAACACATAACACATAAACAAACATTTTAATGCAACAGCACATTAATTGACTGTTCAAATGACTGAGCTTTACCAAGGCTCTGGTAATTAATTTTAATTTTTAAACATTTTGTAGCTTTTCCATACTAATCAGCAGGTGCTGATCTGATTATAAACTAAATTCAGATGATATGTCCTTCTACATGAAAGTAATCATGTGAAGTAACTCTTATAATTCTCATTATTAATATATAAGTAAGATTTTTAAAGTACATTTGTGGGGGATGTTCAGATTTCTTTGTAGGTACAGTTGTGTTGAATGAATGTATTTTTTGTTTTTATCTCAAATATGGGATATGGGGGTGCTTTCTACACCACTGAAAAACAGACTCGTGAAAGAGGCATACAAAACATCCTGATGAAAGAGCATGTGGTATTTTGCCAGCCAGAAAACTATCACGTGTAGGGAACATATTTACTTTCTTTGATGGACAGACTCCTTGGAGAGCTCATGATCTTGGTCAACAGGAAGTACCTTGTGAGGAGGGCATGAAGTTGGCCAACTGGAAGGTGTCTTTGTGCAGGTATAAAGAGGAGGCCTCAGAAATACGGAGGGGCTTTTTTGCTTGGCATTGTTTCTTGTCACTTCTCTTTGATGCTTCACTTTGAAGGATTCAAGACAATGCTTTGCCAACGTTTGCTGCTGCAGAGACTTGATGAAGATCGAGGTCTGGGTTTGGCTGAGCCCAGGTCAGCCCCCTTTGGGGCCATGAAAACTGCTGTTTCTTCGGCTGTCCTTGTTCCAACTGCCCTTGGTTTAAATTAAGACTCAAAAATACATTCACTAGGTATGTGAAGATGTATCACAAAATGGATACTAAGACTGATAAATATAGGGGATAACCAAAGTCTTTGCAGCATGCACAATCCTATTCTCTACCTCCTTTTCCCTCTGTCTCATTGTTTGTTAAATTCTGTATAATACAATTCAATATTTGCAGAATAAAAAAGTTGAAGCAATGTCCAATATGGGCTCCATCTTGTGGGCCTTCAGTCAGATCAGATATTGGTTGGTTACTCCTACAAGCTTTGTGCCACCATTGCACTAACATATCTTGTATGCAGAACACCATTTTTTATCCAAAGGCCTGTAGCTGGGTTGGTGTTTACATTTTTCGTTTGGTAGCATGAAGAGTACTTTCCTGTACCAAAGACACTAGAATGCAGGTGTGAAGGCTCTCTGTTTTTTTTTTTTTATTATTGTTGTTTTCCTCTTTTAGTTTATTATGATTTTCTTCCTATAATTTTTAAGTTGAATGCCTTTGAAAAATGAGGAATAAGAAAAGAAACTTTTTTTTTTAAAGTCCTGAATTTGATAAGGGTAAAGCAACGGTTAGGTGTTGAACTTAACTATGAAGTTTCAAAGGACTTTTCATTCAGTTTGCTTTCTGCCATTTAATTTTTACCTATGTCAAAAAAAATAAAAGATTCATCCTGGATTTAAAAATAAAAGAAATCTAAACTATAAGCAATGAATCATACTTGAAAAACAATGTCATGACTCCATGTAGAATATAGCTAGGTAAGAGAATTTTTACAAATTTTCAAATAAGATAGAACATGAAAAGTATGTTTGCAATTTTGATTTTTATTTTAGAATTTACCGTTAAGAGAAGTTGGCTTTGGGTGTCTAATTTTGATCCCAAAGAGACTTCCCCCAGAGTATTAATTCAAAAAGTATTTGCATCCATTCCCCATCAGAACTATTCTATAACGGGGGAGACCTTACCAATTCTTTACTGTGGCATTCTAAGCACAGTGATTAAACAATTCAAAACTGGATCCAAAGCCTTCTAGACTCATCTCTTTGCATACTTCCCACTACCTCAAAGTCACATAAATCTTCAACATTACCTAATCCAAATAGACAGGACACCATTGCCAGTTTTATCAATAGCATACTTAGAAATTCAACCACAGGAATAAAGGGTAAAATCCCAACTCTCCGATCTCCAATACAAACCTCAAGGAAGCAACCACGTAAAGGAACTATTAGAGTACCTTTGCATTCATTCAGAATTGTGGATTATATAGCTACCATTTGATAGGCACACTGTGAGACACCAAGAAAAGAGTCCACAGGAATAAGACTTGTGTTTCTTGCTCATATAAATGGGAGAACAGGTGGCAGGAAATACTTCACAGTGAGTGGTAAGAAAAGGATGTGATTAGTATACACGGAGCCTTTACTTAAATTACTAACACCTGCTATTAATATGAATCAAAAACATATATAGTAACTCATTGTGAGAATTTAAATTAATAAAAAAACAAGAAGTGACAATGAAGGATTATAAAGAAGTTAACATAAATAGAGCTTGCAGACATACACAAATAGCAAAGTACAAGGTCTTCTGCCCTGTTTCAAGTTCCATTAGTCCACTGCCATTTCAAACACGATGCTTCAAAACCACCCTTTTTGGAAGGATCCTGAGAAAGAAGATTACATCCAGGTGATGGTGGAGAAAAAGACAAACTGGTTTCACTTAAGGGTGATGAGGGAGGAAACATTAAGGAGGGAGAAAGTCTAGGGGTAAATAAGAGCTGAGAAGCCCTCACACAGGAGCCGTAGCCAAAATTAACAATGATATCAGCAGTTAGAGCTAGAGCTGATGCCAGAACACATAAAACTACCATTTGTCAATCGGCTTGTCATCCACATGAGTCCTTTACTGTTAAAAGTTCCACTAGATGCCATCAATATGCGAATTTAAAGAAAATAGGGGAAAAAAAACTATTAACTAGCTGGCACTCCTGGAAACCATGAACTTTATTTGTCAATCCTGATTTAGACAGTGGTTTTAAATGTTTAAGTGGCATATAAACATCAATGAAACAACCATATAGTTCATACATTCCAAAAGATCAGAATATAACGGAAATCAATAAAAGATTAGCCCTGCAGCCCTGCTGCTTTTCCTCATCATCTATCTCCTTTAGAGGACAGGGAGCCTAAGCATGATAAATGACAATGTGGCCTTAACTAGCTCCCTACACTTCTTTATCCCACAGGCACAGTAAACTAAAGTCAATATAAAAGCAAAAACATAGATTCTGAATACTTAATAATAATTTAATATGCTTCTCTTTGTATGGAAACGTGGAGTTTGTGGATTCTTCTGGCTTTTCTTCCCTTCCCTTTTCTTACTTTCTTCTTATTCTTTTTATTTTGATATTTTTATTTTTTTAGGATGAGGATGAACTTTGCACAAATTTTTTAAGATTGGTCACAACATAATAGAACAGAGAAGGAACTATTGGCCATTCACTTAAAAAAAAAAAGGATTTATATAGCTAGAGAGACTCTACAGCATAAGTTATTTAAAAATCTTAATCTGGTAATAAAAGAAGAAATTATTTAGTATTAATTTGAGAATATTTTAGTGTCTTGTTTACTAATTGCTAAAGGACCAGAACCCAAAGCAATAGATTTCTTAACTGTCAAATGTATTTTCTTTTGCAAAATGCCTTTTCTATAGCTACAAAACATTCACTGTGAGATATGATGGTGCTGTTAAGTGTGAAAAATGTGTATGTCAGAGTTAATGAAATATTCTTTGTATCCCCTTTATCTAGTCTCATTAATAGATGCAACGGACAGGCTAATGCTTCCATTGAAGATTTAGTATAGCTAACTTTTAATAGTTAATGAAATTAATAGGCTTTAAAAGATACTCAACACCATCAGTCATGGGAAAAAACCAATATCAAACCCACAAAAAAGATACTACTAGGATTGCAAAAATAATGACTTTAAAATTAAAGTGAGAATTTGGATCCTGTGGAATCCTCACACAGTTCTGGTCAGAATACTGACCATACAGTGGTTTGGAAAAACACTACTAGATAGTAAAAAGTGTCAAGTAGTTACCATTTGACTGACACTTCCAATCTTACATATATGCATCCCAACAGAATTGAAAGAAGATCTCTGCCCAAAACAGTGTACATGAATGTTCACAGAAGCACCATTAAGAGCATAAAGTTGGTAATAATCCAAATGTCCATCCTTGGTGAACAAAATGCAACTTATCCCTAGAGCAGAACTACATGATCATGCACAGGAATGAAATTCACAATGGCTCTTATTGCAACACTGATCAAGGGCTTCAAGGTTAAGGTAACTGAAGGAGGTCAAAAACAAAGGTAACAAACATAGTATGGCACACAGCTGCAAGGAATGGCCAAAACAAGGAACTTATAAAGACAAAGTAAATGAACGGTTTCCTTAGGGAAGGGGTGGAAGGTGGCAATGGAGGTTACTGCTAAAGGCCACAGAATTGCTTTTAGGAGTAATAGTCTAAAACTGACTTAAGGTGCTAGCTCCACGATATTGTGAATAGACGTTTTAAATGAATAGAACACATGGCTGGTAAATGGAAGCTCGAAGCTCTCATTATACATCATAAAACTTGATAACTGAATAGGAGAGAACAATTGTGGTTTAAATGTGAAATGTCCTGACTCAATCATACATTTGAACACTTGGGTCTCCAGCTATTGGTGTTCCCTTGAGAAGTTGTGTAACGTTTGAGAAGGGAGGCATGGCGACAGAGGTGGTTCAGTGGGGCGGGGATGTGGAATTACAGCGCCATCAGCCCTGCTGCCAGGGATACAGACCATTGGCTTCCTGTTCAGCCACAATATGAGCAGCTACTTCACCCTCCTGCTCCCACTCATGCTTAACAAAGCCAAAATAACTCTCTTCTCCTTTAAGTTGCTTCTGTAAGGTATTTTGTCCAAATGACAAGAAAAGTAACTAATAAAATGAATGATGAGTTATGTTCAAAGCGCTGAATATAGTTATTTCATGGTAGTCATTTTAATTAAACCATCTTGAAACACTAACATCTTGTTCCTTGCTCACATAAGACCAAGGCTCTCCTACACACAACCTTTTCTCTACCCCACTCCTTTCACCGTGTAGTGTTTCTAACCACACAGTTTGCTCATACTTGGTAATTTTATATAAAATAGAAGTTCCAAGATTTTATACCTAAGTAGGTGGGTGCTATTTGATGAAAGACTGATACATTTATATTCCTTTACTCTAACACTATACTAGTAAAGTATACCTTTGCAGGAACTTTTAGTCTATAGGTTTAAAGGCATGCCAAAGTTCCAAGGACTTGGGCAACTGAATAGACAAAGCAAATCCAGGATTAGTAGGACAAGCCTGTAAACCCTGCTATTTGGAGATTGGGGCAAGGAGGTTGCATGCTAGAGGCCTGCCTGAGTCACAGCCAAGTCAAGTCAGTAAGACTTGACTTACTGCCCTTTCCAGCAATAAAAAGTAGAAGTGCATTTCTCTGATGATTAAGGATGCTGAGCATTTCTTCAAGTGTCTCTCGGCCATTAGGAATTAGAGAAATGCAACTCAAGACTACTCTAAGAGTCCATCTCACACCTGTCAGAATGGCTAAGATCAAAAGCTCAGATGACAGCACATGCTGGTGAGGGTGTGGAGAAAAGGGAACCCTCCTCCATTGCTGATGGGAGTGTAGGCTGTACAACCACTATGGAGGTCAGTATGGCGATATCTTAGAAAACTTGGAATAGCTCTGCCTCGGGACCCAGCCATACCACTTCTGGGTATACATCCAAATGACTCCTCATCAAATCACAAGGAAGTTTCCTCATCTATGTTCATAGCAGCCTTACTTGTAATAGCTAGAAACTGGAAACAACCCAGATGTCCCTCAGCTGAAGAATGGATTAAAAAACTATGGTACATCTACAAAATGGAATACCACTCAGCTATCAGAAACAAGGAAATTATGCAATTTGCAGCCAAATGGATGGAACTAGAGAAGCTCATCCTGAGTGAGCTATCACAGACTCAGAATGATGCACATGGCATCTATTCACTTATAGTCGTATTTTAGCTATATAGTATAGGATATCTATACTACAACCAACACACCAAAGGAAACATGGACATAAACTTTTTTGTTGTTGTTGTTTCTTTGTTTGTTTTCTCTCCCTGTCATTGAGACACTTTTCTCTGGTGGTGCTGCCTTGTAGGCCTCCAGTGTATGAGGAAGCTCTTGGCCCTCATACGACTGCAGAACTGGGGCAGGGGAATGTTATGTAGGGACACTCCATTCCAAAGGAGTGGGATGGAAGGTATAGGGGGGAGAGGGTCGGAGAGCCGGACTGGGAAGGGTGGAAAGAGGAGACTATGATGGAGATGTAACCTGAAGCAATAAATAGATAAATTTTTTTAAAAAGTAGAAGCTGGAAGCAATACAGTTCAGTAGTAGAATGCTTCTATAGCATGGAAAAGGCCCTAGGTTCGAATCCAAGAATCACAAAAAAGAACAGAAGGAAAAAAAGAAAACAAGTCCTGACATAACTCTATGACAGGAGGCAAGAAGGCAAGTGTGGGCAAGTGCCAGCCATGTGTAAGATGTGCAATCTCCCCACGAATGCCATCTCTCATGGGATGCCGCTCACTCTCTGGTTTGAAACCAGTAATCATTCAAGATGAAAACGAACCTCATGACTCAAAAATATTGCAGTACATAAACATAGAATAAGAGAAAGCAAGAAATGGAACAGAAAAGAAAAAAGCTGACAACTGAGTAAATGACACAGGCTCTTTGTCCATTAAGTTACAGCTGGTTAAATTCATCTATTGTCAAAAAATTCCTTCAAATGATACTTCAGCGAGAATAGTCAGACAGATTGCTGGAATGTGAGCAAGAAGGCTGCTTCCTGCCCAAGAGCACAGCCACAACAGGCTTTTCATCCTAAATGCATACTCCAGGATCCTATTTAGCAAATGGTCCTAACATATTTATACATTTTAACTATTAAAAAAAGACCACAGCCAGCTAAAATATTCAGGAATGGGGATTACATAAAGAACTATATATACAATTAATTTGTAAACACATTAAATGTGATGGTTCCATAGTCAACACAAAATATGTACAGGACATGCCCAAAAGGAAGCATGAACATATACAGACAGATTAAATATACTGTATGAATATATGCATGCACAGTCAATCAACCACTTTGCAAAAGGCTGTGCATCAGGCTGGGAGTGGTATACTATTTTTCATTTTCTTAGCAAATCAAAACCAACATAAGATACCAACTCACACCTACTTAGGATGTTTACCATACCATAACATACATATGTATGTGTGTGTGTGTAGCCTATATTACATTACTATAATAATAAATAGCATTAATATATAACATATGTTTTTATTATTCATAATATATTATAGAAAATATAAATTATAGAATTTATATTAATGATTGATATATGCTAATATAACTAATAATATTACCTACATTACATATTGGCAAGAAAGGGCATGGAAACTGTACATTGAGGGTGGGAATCTGAAGCTGTACAGATGCTACAGCAAACAGCACAACAGTTTAAAATAAAAAATGTGTTTAAAAGTAGGGTGGTGGTGGCTCACCCCTTTAATCCCAGGAGTTTGAAGGCAGAGGCAGGCAGATCTCTATGAGTTCCAAAACAGCCTGGTCTACAAAGCTAGTTCTAGGACAGTCAAGGCTACATAGAGAAATCCTGACTTGAAAAAATGTATTTAAAGATAGAATTATTATATGATCCATCAATTTTATGAATACATATACATATATATGCATATATGTGTGTGCAAACACATAATGTATATATACATAAATACATACATACATCAAAAACTAAGAGACATCCCTAACTAATGCTTACTACATCATTTGCAACAGTTAAACAGTGAAGCAATTGAGTTTAATGAATAAACAAATGTGATATATATATACATAAATAACAGATTATTAATCAATCTTATAAAGAAAATAAATTTAGAAGCACTTACCAACATAGATGAACACTGAAAACATGCTATGTAAAATAAGCTAGACATAGAAGAAATATTTTTACAGGGCTGGAGAGATGGCTCAATGCTAAGAACATTTGTTACTCTTGCAGGTCAGGCAGCTCAGAACTCTGCAATTCCAGCTCCACAGGAGCTCAAACCTCTTCTGCTGTCTAAGGAATGTACACACACATCCACATATGTACAAATGCATATGAATTAAAACATAGATAAGCTACATTTTGATGATCTCACTATTATAACTTTAATATAGGACAGGAAAATTCAAAGAAACAGTACAGTGGAGGATGTCAGGAGCTGGAGGAAGCAGGAATGGGGAGACAGTATTTAAACAATAGGTACATCATGGGCTGTCCATCATGGGCTAATAGTAACAACTCTAAAGAATAGACACAGATGACAGTTATACAAATTATACTTAATTCCACTGAATTAAATACCGAAAATAGTTTAAATGGTGAATTTTTATGGTATATATTTTAACATGAGTGATCCAGTTGGTTCAGTTATGGGCATTGTATATATATATGTATGTATATTCTTATTTCTAAAAAATTTTATAGTAATCTCAGAAAATAATTCAGTATGTTATTGAAAGAAGAATTAGATCCACAATGGGGATTTCTATCACATCTCTCAAATGCACAAGTTCATGTAAGTTCTCTATCACTAGGTGGTTCCAGGGCTTGCGCTGCTGGCTGAAGTTCAAGCAAGGCAGTACAATGGAAAATTTTAAGAGGATCTTCAGTTATCTGAATGGCAGGGCACAGTATCCAGTATATAGAACCTCTCACTATATACTGAATGTACCCTTAATGAAATATTGGCCTGTGTCTTGCATGCATTTTCTAAGGACTCTCTCTGAGTACCCTACTTGGGGAAAAATGTGATTGTATTAGCTTCATTTTCAACATGAACACAGATCTTTTTAATGGTGGTAATATATGTATTTCTTACCTATACAACTACTAGAAAAATGAAGACTGTACATATACCATTTGAAAATTCTAGAGAAGTTAAATATCAGTCCACAATTTATATTCTTGGTGGCATACAGACTGAAGTTCTGGAAACCACAATGTGTCTATTTATAGAAGAATTATATTATATTAGCTTTTATAGTTAAAATGCTAAAAGCATTTACATACTGAAAATCATATATTATCTTTTCTTCTTTTTCTAATATACTGCATTAGGATATGCTACACTTAGTAAACATATGAAGACACATAGGTTATCTACAGATTTTTGTTTCAAATTTTTACATAGGGCAAAAATTATTTGTTTAGAAAGGGAGCAAAGGGAGCACTGAATCTGATAAGATGAGAGCCACGAATTGCCCAAAATGTAGACTTCATTCCCCTCCACACATATGTAACTCAGCCTTCCCTGCACTGGCACAGACCCTACCAAGCATAGGCAAACGAAGCTGATTCGATATTTCTCTTGCAAATTCTACAGGCATGGCAAAGGTCTACCATCCACAGAATGCTAAGCACTGCAAAGAAAGATGTTCTCCTCTTTCTTCCATCCATCCATGTGCAAGTACTTAAGCCAGACACCCCTTACTGGACAGCTGTAGGAGGACAAAGATTTCCCCATTAGCTGTGAGGCTGCACTACGGTCAACTCCAAGGTCCTTTCCCATTCTGCGTCCACCACAGCACCAACTGTTCTCGGATGGCTTCACTTATAACTCATGACCAGGGAACAGCCATCCACTAGCTGTTGTTCATAATATCACTGTGCACCTCTTATCTACCATCATAAGCAACAAGACACCCTGGGTAACATACTCTAAAGACAAATAAGTCACACACAAAAAGTAATTATGAACTCATAAGCCTGAAGGCTGAATAGTGAAGCCCTATGAATCTGCTTGAGAAGTGGAGAAAAACTTGGGAAACTGCAGGGATATGTATGTGTATGTCTATAGATACAGATAGGCAGATAGAAAGGTAGACAGAAAGACAGTGTGGAGATTGAATAGGAATGGTTCCCACAGACTCATGTCTTTGAATGCTTGGGCCACAGGGAATGGCACTATTAGGAGGTATGACTTTGTCGGAGGAAGTGTGTCACTATGGGGGGTGGACTTTGAGGTGCATATGCACAAGCTACACCCAGTGTGGTACAGGGTCTCCTGCTGCCCACAGATCAAGAGGTAGAACTCTCAGCTCCTTCTCCAGCATCATGTCTGCCTGTATACTGCCATGTTCCTTGCCATGATGATAATGGTCTGTAAGCCAGCACCAATTAAATGCTGTTTATGTTTATATAGCTTTTTTTTTCATAAGAGTTGCCATGGTCTTGTGATCGCTTCACAGCAATAGAAACCCTAACTAAGACAGACAGACAGATGATTGATAGCACATTACATAGAGAAGATTAACTTATAATCCTGCATTCCCATTCTCAGACATTAAGGTTAGTATGACAGATAATAAAAATGAGAATAATTTCTTTAATTCTTTAAAACAGTGTCACATGTAGCCCTGGTTGGCTTTGAACATGCTAGTCAAGGATTACCTTGAACTTCTGATCCTCTAGCTTTCACCTCTCAAGTGCTAGGATTACAGCTGTAAATTGCCATACTCCAATTTTCTGAAATAATTGTACAGATATGATTGTTCAAAACTCACATATGATTTGGGATTCAAAGTTAACATTCAGGTTAGAATCAAAATTCACTATGACTCATCTTAAAGTGAAGGGTTCAAAGTATTAATATCAGTTTGTAAGTACTCAAGATGAAATGACTTTCCCTTTCCTTTAACAGCACTACATTATTGTTTATATTCAAACACATGAAAGCTCCCTGCCTATAAGCAACACCTCTGTATGAATGTATCCATTACCTTCTAAAAGGAAAATCACCAATGGAAATAGTAACTCCCATTTTGAAAAAGAATGTTTTTAAAAGTTTAAAGTTTTGTTTGGCCCAATGATTAATTACCCAACTTGTCACATATGTTTTGTGAAACACTGTAGATTGGTCCCTCTTGGATTTAGACTCTTAGTGTGAACACACGGCCCAGAGCCTCTAACTCTTCCCTTCTACCCCTTTTAACCATTTCTAGCCCATATTCATTCCTCCTCACCTGACCTGCAGAACAGTTCTCTACCTGGGAGCCCACAGTCACATTAGTAGGACTCAGAAACCTCACAGCTTCCACACATGGTTAAGAGTGAATACAACCAAAAGAACAGTACCACAACCGAAGAATGGCACATCCACCCCGCAACTCAGGACCACTTATCTACATCAAGAACCACATCAAATATCCTAACTTCAGATGTCTAAGTATATCCTAGAGCAAATGCACAAACACAGACCACAAGAAGCCAGCAACCTTATTGCATTAGGCTCTGAAAAAGACTAAATTCCTATGACCCTTCTTTTCTCATAATTCATCACTGCCAGCTACCTTACCTATGCAAGAATGTGTGTCTCCTCAGAGAAAGAAATGAACATTTTCCTTCTTCTATACTCTGTGTTTTAACACTGTGCCTAATGAACAGTGGTGACAAATTGAATGTTTTCACTAAGACCTAAAAACAATTACCTTTAAGTTCTCACTATGTAAGCAACACTGTGGGAAACATTCTGGATCCACCATTCATTCATCCTGACAAGCACCATGTCACCACCAAGATACATGTTGAATGGTAAAGCTGACCTTCACAAAGATGAAATAAATTGTCTAAAGGCACAACTGTAAACAGAGATTCAAAAGCCAAATTTTATATTAATTTATCTTCTCTATTTTTGATTCCCATTAAAGCAGAAAGTAAAATGAAGTGTGCTGCTGCTGCTGCCTAAATGGACAGGAACAGTTGTAGAAATACTCATTATTCTGCTAGGGTTTAAGATTCAGTTCATTTCTAAGTCAGAAGCATATAGTGGTGAGATTCCCAGACAGCATCTGTCCTTTTAGGAGGCTAATACACCCTGTTTAGGAGTTATCTATTTTGTAACATTATTGTAAAAAACTGCCTCCACTTACAGATTATCTAGCCAAAAGAACTACCTCGTAAGAAATGATTTGAAGGCAAAATAAAAACAAGAGCACAGCAAAATTAAAGAAATCTGCCAAAATACTGGAGGTAAAACAAATAAAGGCTATCTTCAAAAGTTGAGCTATCGAGCAAGCATCTCATCTTGTTGTGAAATGCTGAAGTACCACATGAAGTATTTATGTTTTAGCTAAAGATGAGAGGTAGCTTTATTTTTACACTGAGAATAGCAAAGCAGACTGCATGGTTACTTTTCCATTAGCAGATTCATGATGGAATGTTAGCAGTACTTTAAATGACAAACGGAGGAGGCACAGGAGTGAAACTGATGCAGCAGAGCTCTTGATGTGAAGCCAGACTTGTGAAAAGACATCTAGTAAGAAAGGGCTCTTGGAGGTCAGCTAGTCCTTGTCGGCTGTTGCAAAGCACTAGAAGGCTCCTAAGTAACTGCAGATGAAAACCAGTTATTCTTATAGTTTGGAATGGAGGAAAGTCAAAACTTTTCCAAAAAGTCATTCTAAAGATGAATATTATTTAGAACCATAAAATTCCATTTGCACTCAATGCAAATCTTTGAATAGTACAGCTTAAGTTCACTTCCCTGTTTGGTCCCTGGGTAATGTACACAACTTCTGGCTATCACAATCCAACTTCACATGAAAAATTTTTGGATTTCTCTCTTCTGATACAAAGAATGGCATCTTGAGCTTTTTCTCAAAGGCTTCATTTTCTAAACTTTTCAAACCCCTTTTCCATGTTGTCGCTCCCTTACTGTTTAAAGGCCAAGGAAACAGGTGGATGATGCTCTAAGGTACAAATGTCAACCTCTTTGTACATATTCTGGTTTCTCTGATTACTGCTATTTGTAAATTCATCCAAGTGAGTCTAAACAACCATGGGTTATGTTAGCAAAGGTTGACAAATGCCCAAAATTTAAAGGGAATTGGAAGCTAGACAAAGGCTAGAGTTAACTTCAAATTATTTTGAATCATTATTATGAATATTTAGATAAGAAACTGCATTTGAGCACCAAAAATGCAAAGCCCTCTTAGAAATAATTATTTGACAAGGAAAAGGAAAAAAAAAAAAAAAGGCATGGCTGTGTCTGAGGCCAAGACTGGCTTGATTTCAGCAAGACTTTAGTAATGTGTCCCATAACATGGCTGTGCTCAGTACAAGGATGTAAAGCCAAACTCCAGCTCATTCGCTGATTTTACATTAGTTGTACACCTCTGCTAAAGCCTCTTTCTGTAATGAGTTAGGACCAATATCTGGATGATATACTACAAAGTGAGGGGGAAAAAGAAACAAGAAAAACTAGCTTCTTATTCTCAGAAAATCAGTAACAGTGAAAGAAGCAAACTATCTTTACATATAGGGAACTTAATATAAATATAAAATACAAAATATACTAAAAGTGTTCAATCACTCACATATACATTACTTGTTTGAGCTAAGTAAATACTAAATTCATTCAATTAGTATATCAACAGTGAAGAAGTCAATGACAGAGATTCCTCTATAAACAGAGCTTATGGGGATATGTACACGGCAAATGTTAGTACTTGTTGATGCTTAGATGATAGCTGGACTGTATTAGTATGCTCACAGCTTGGCTACTATGATACTGAGATATGGGACATAATGTAATAAAGAAGACCACAGGGCTAGAAATATTTAAACAAATAACATCTTGATTAAAAAAAAAAAAACCTCGATAGAGGTCATCTTGTCCTTCTAGCATTTAAACTCTTGAAGATGCTGTACTAAGGAGAAATGACACCCATGATTGCTACAGAGAGATAAATACACGTTCTAGGGAAATAAGTGAGGCAGACAATGTTAGCCTCTTGGCAGGCCTCCACAATCTTCCAAGTCCTCCTTGATGTTGAGAAGTACTTGGCTACATTCCCTATAACAAATTCAGCTTTGTAAATTATTTCTTTCAAACAAACAGTAGGCAGACAATGAAAACTCTTACATCAAAACACTAATCAATCTGTGACTCCGGATACTTTGGATTGTGGAACTCCCATATCAGAAACAAACCTCCAATTAAATATTCTAAAGAAGAACACATTTTTAAAGCTTCAGCTTTCTTTAACTCAACATTGGTTAGATATTGTTAGGAAGACTCTCTGCCATTATGACTAAATAGAAAAAAATATAAAACAAATAATTCCTGATTTCCTTAGTTGATAGTCATATTGTTTAGCAAAATATTCTCATTAAAACAGACTTTCTAATTGCTATAAGGGATATAATGTTTCTAATTACAGTTCAACATACTATGTTAAAAAAAACGAAACCTTTAAGTTTTTAACCCAATACATTCTTTATCTTTATAAACATATTATAAAAACTCTATTTTCACAACTTTATATGGAAAAAAACAAAACAGCGTAGCTGAAATAATCCTGAACAATAAAAAGAGCTGCTGGAGGCCTCACCATCCCTGATTTCAAGTTGTTCTACAGAGCTATAGTAATAAAATCCATGTGGTATTGGCATAAAAACAGATATATTGATGAAGGGAACCGAATTGAAGAGCCAAATATAAATTCACACACCTATAGATACCTGAGTTTGATATACAAGGCATGGAAACACACACTGGACAAAACTGCGCTCGTCAAACTGGGTATAGCATGGGAGACAGCTTCCTGAATAGAACACCAGCAATGCTGGCGATAAGCTCAGCAATTAATAAATTGGAACTTCATGAAAGTGACGCTTCATGAAACAAAAGACACCATCGAATTGACAAAGAAGCCAAGTCCACATCCAATAGAGGTCTAATATCCAAAATATATAAAATCCTTAATAAATTAGATATCAAAAACTCAAATAATCCAATTTTAAAATGGAGTACAAATCTAAACAGAGAATTCTCAACAGAGGAATTGCAAATGGTTGAAAAACACTTAAAGAAATGTTCAACATCCTAGCCATCTGGGAAATGCAAATCAAAACTACTTTGAGATTCAATCTTACACCTGTCAGAATAGCTAAGATCAAAAAACATAAGTGACAGCTCATGCTGGAGAGGATATGGAGCAAGGGGAATACTCCTCCATTGCTGGTGGAAGTGCAAACTTATATAGCTACTTTGGAAATCAATATGTCAATTTCTTAGAAAATTGGGAATCGATCTACCTCAAGACCCAACTATACAATTCCTGGGCAAATACTCAATGGATGGCTGTTGGGGTAGTGTTAAGCATTCTAAATGTTAATTAATTGGTCCTGCTTGCTGTCTGTTACTTACATTGACTCTGATTGGTTAAATAAAATGCCGAGGCCTGAGATTGGGCAAAGACAGAGAAAGGTGGGACTTCTTGTGATTAGAGCAGGAAGCCTGTGCTTTAGACAGAGGATTAATGCATTCTAGCCAGCAGCTGGAAGAAGAGGCATTCCAGCCAGCAGCAGGAAGAAGAAGGAATTCCAGCCAGGAGCAGCAGGAAGGAGGCACACACCATGGGTTAGAAAAAGGAACCTCATTCCACATGGCCAGGAACATTGGCATATTGTGGAGAATGGCAGTCCAAGGGGACGTATGTATATATGGGGTCATATTTGGGTAATAGAATTAAGAGCTAGCTTAGATGGACTAGGTTTGCACAACTCAGGCCAAGGCTTGTTAGAAATCCATGTGGTCTCTGTGTACTCTTTTGTAATGGCTGCTTAAAGATTAACAGACCCCAAACCAATTAATGATGATATAAATACTGCAATGTAATTCAATTAATTTTTTTTACATATGGCGCCTAACATGGGGCACCACCTGAAAACTTCAAATTAATTAATTAATGTAGTTATTAGTAAGTATAAACTGTAATATTAGGCTGGCAGAGTGGCCAATGGAGTAGCTGGCGGCTTGGCAGAGGAGCAGGCAGCCTGGCCTGAGTGCCTTCACCGGTTGCCTAACTTATCTTGGAGAAAAAAGCCCCGGGACCAAAGGTGGCCTACACCACCTATAACCTAAACTCTGTTAGTTAATATAAGTTGTTATATTAGGCTGGTAGAATTACTGGCGGCTTGGCGGGAGATTCGCCTGGGCTCAAGGGGAGTCTGGGAATCCAACAGCCCGGGACTGCTTGGACTGAGGGCCTATAAGCCGCCACAGTCTTTTCCCCAATAATTAAACACACCAAGACCTTTTAATATTTTAACGCTTAGCCCTTGGCTGGGTAGCCTTTCAATTAGCTACTTTAAGTTAACCCCAAACCAACATGTGCCTGTGAGTACTTTCCAGACTTCTCCAGACATCTGTCTCCTTCTGTGTCTCCTGGCAGAAAAGGGGAGAGAGTCTCTGTGTGTGCATAATTCCTGCTGATCTGAGGAAGTCTCGCCTTCCTATACTCTTTCTGCCCAGCTAATTGGCCATAAGCAACTTTTATTAACCAATCAAGAGAATGCCTCAGAAGGGGCGGTAACCAGATCTCAGCATTGAATTCAATGTATCAGAAAAAATATTAGACCTTCTCTCAACAGGATGGCTGCCCATCCTACCACAAGGACACTTGATCAACCATGCTCATAGAGGTGTTGGGGTAGTGTTAAGCATTCTAAATGTTAAGTAATTGGTCCTGCTTGCTGTCTGTTACTTACATTGACTCTGATCGGTTAAATAAAATGCCGAGGCCTAAGATTGGGCAAAGACAGGGAAAGGTGGGACTTCCTGAGACTAGAGCAGGAAGCCTGTGCTTTAGACAGAAGATTAAAGCTTTCCAGCCAGCAGCAGGAAGAAGAAAGCATTCCAGCCAGGAGCAGCAGGAAAGAGGAGATACGGCATGGGTTAGAAAAAAGAACCTCATTCCACATGGCCAGGAACATCGGCATATCGTGGAGAATGGCAGTCCAAAGGGATGTATGTATATATGGGGTCATATTTGGGTAACAGAATTAAGAGCTAGTTTAGATGGGCCAGGATTGCACAACTCAGGCCAAGGCTTGTTAAAATGCATGTGGTCTCTGAGTGCTCATTTATAGTGTCTGCTTAAAGATTAACAACTGCCAAACCAATTACTGATAATAAATGCTGGTTAACTAGTTTAATTAGCTATTTCTTTTTACATAGAGGCTTTACACATAATAGCCAAAAACTGGAAACAACCTAGGTGTCCCTCAACAAAAGAATGGATAAAGAAAATGTACATTTACACAATGAAGTATTATTTAACTGTTTAAAAAATAATATCATGAAATTTGCAGGCAAGTGGACAGAACTAGAAAAAAAAATCATCCTGATTGAAGTAGCTCAGACCCAGAAAGACAAACATGGTAGGTACTCACTTATAAGCAGATGGCTAGCTGTAAAGGATAACCAAGCTACAATCCACAGATCCAGAAAAGTTAAGTAACAAGGAGGGCTCAGGGGAGTATGTATGGATCACCCAGTGAAGGAGAAATAGACTAGACTTTGTGAGTGGACTGGGAACATTGGGGATAGAGTAGAAAGGGATGGGGGGATTGGAGGGAGAGACAGTTGGCACTGGGGAGCACTTGGGGGTTGCTGGAAACTGAGTGCAGTGGAAACTTCCTGAAACCTATGAAGGGTATCCTAATGAAGACTCCTCCTAATAGAGGATACAAAGTTTGAACTGGTCATATTTTGTAGACAGGCAAGGCTCCCAGTGACAGGCAGATGCTAAGACAAGTTGCTCTCTGCAAACTGACAGCAGGGGCTCCACTGATGAGGACAGCATCCACACAGTTCACTGAACATAGAGAGGTCTAGCTGGTACCTGCATAGAGCCTTCATCTCTACATTCTAGTTTCTTTGATGTGGGAAGGTACTCTGAAGGCTACCAAAACATGAACACTAACCCAGTCACAAAACTCTCCACCTACAATTTGTCCTTCCTGCAAGATCTGCTGGGGCAATGGTGGTACAGAACTTAGGTGCAAAGTCTGATTTAACTTGAGGTTCATTCCACTGCACTATACTGTCTGGATGTCTAGGAACCAGAGACTGGATAGGCCAGAGTGTTAGGGTAGAACCAAACAAACCAGTAAATAACAACAACAAAATCATGAAGCGGTTCCTAATGATATTCTGCTCTACTCATAGACTGGTGCCTTGCCCAGCTGTAATCTGAGAGCCTCCCTCTCTCTGGCAGCAGATGGGAGAGGTACAGAGAGCAACAGCCAGCCATTATTACTTGGAGAGAGTCTAAATTGGAGGTCTCCATCAGGTTGGTTCCCTTGGAGATGGGGAACCCCAGGGAGGAGAGAGAAGAAATATATATGAGTCAGAGGGGATGGGGACACCAGGAGAGTATGGCCCACCAAGTCAGCTAAGCAGGGCTCATATATGTATTCACAGAGACTGAACTGGTAAGCATGGGCCCTGCAAGGGTTTGCACCAGGTCCTCTGTGTATACATTGTACCTGTTAACTTGGTGTTCTTGTCGGTCTCCTAACAGTGGGAGTAGTGCACCTCTGCCTCTTTTGCCTGCTCTTAGGACACATTTCGTCATATTGGGTTGCCTTGCCCAACATCAGTACAAAGACTCCGGCTTTGTCTTATTGGATCTTGTTTTTTGCCTTGTCATCTCTTGGAGGCCTGCTCTCTCTGAAGAGAAAATGGAGGAAGAGTAGGTCTAGGGGAGAGGTATAGGAGAAACTGGGAGAAAAATGAAGGGTGGTTGGGATGTATTGTATTGTATCTATTTCCAATAAAAATAAACAAGTAAATAAATAAATTGAAAAGAAACTCTGGCTTTGATTTGAAATGGATGTCACAGGTATTAATCTTTAAAATATTTTCAAGTAGGAGCCAAGTGGATGGAAACTGTCTGATCTATTTCCAAACTCTGACCTCAATGTGAATTTTCCCTGGATACTCACTCTGGGATGGAAACATCTGACACTATCTTAGGTGTATGTAAAACCCACCTGACTGAAATACAGAACTGAACAAGATAGATATTCTCTTACAGAATAGCATTATTTGAACACAGAGAAGGTCTCCCGGTGTCACGTGATTCACTCTTCTGATTCAGCACCAAAGTAAGACGTGTGAGTTCTCCCTTATCACAATTATACACTTCTGCTCTCTGAAGACACTGTCAGGAGAATGAAAAGAGAGGACTAGCAGAAAGAGTTTCCAGCATATACTAATAAAGGACTACCATACAAAAATGAAATATCAATTTAATTTTTTTAAACTTAAAACATAAATTGTGCAAAGAAGTCTTAAGCCCACTAAAACGTTAAAAATTGGCCAAATAACCTTAATAAGACACATAGGTGGCAAGCTAGCAAGCACAAAGCTGCCTCCCACTTAAGAGCATAAGGGATGCACAAATGACTATACTTGAATGCCCCAGTCACAAACCTGACACCACCAAATGGTGGGGCAGGGGAGACTCTGTTCACTATTGTGGAAAATGGAAAAAGGAAGAGCTACTTTTGAAGAGTTTGGTAGTTTCTCTACCATTGTTGCAGCATCAAACAATTTCCCTTTTTGGTTGACAAGGAGTTAGTTGAAAACAGGATTACACAGATACCTGTACATAGATGCTTACAGCAAGTTTGTTCATAATTGTGAAGCTCATACCATCCCCGTAATCAGTACTAATAGCACAGAAGGCCATGCATGGACAGGTTATCTGGGCATAGCGAAATCACTCCCTTCTGCTAAATGCTGCTATAAATGTAAAAGTGCTAGAATAAGAAATCTCTGCCTCTTAATGAGGCGAAATTAGAAAACAATGATTCTACTTTGGTTTTCAGACCTCCCTGCCCCATTCACCAGACAGCCATTTTGTCCCACAGAAGGCACCTCCCCTCATCCAGTGAGGTCCACAGTTTAAGATTAGTCCCTCCCTGTTGGCTTTTACACCTTTTGAGCAAGCTCATAACACATGCTTAGTGTAGTTTCAAGCAGTGTTAGAGATAGTACTGCACATGAGAACGCAAGGCCTGCACCAACAGCTCTTCCTTCTTAATGTCACAGGGCGGAAAGGCAACCTTGCCTACTGATGGGTGTACATTAGCTTCCTAATAGACTGCTCAGTGACACTGTCCCCCCCCTTAAGATCTAACTGCATCAATCTGCTATCATTCCTCCTGGAATACCACTACTACTTAAAATTTCAAAACCTCAATTATAATCACTGATCTTTAATAATAAAGACACCAGCCTACTCACTAACTTTGACACCTTAATAACTACGCGTGCAGTCTTGAAAACCAGACGACATGGGATATATTTAAAGTAAGTAAGTACATAGGGGTTTTTCTTTAATTGTGATGAAATCATCTTATACTGGAACAAAAAACAACCAAATTCTGAAACTAATAAAAATGGTCAACTATCCTAGACAGGCCTTACACACAGTAAATAATAAATCTTTTTTCTTTTGCTTTTTGCATTTTCTCTGACCAAAATACAGAATTAGGCATCTCTTGAAACTGGTATGATAGAGAAATTTTTATTCACTTATTTCTATGAGGACAAAATCATTGTGATTCCAATCATTCCAACCCTAATATTAACTAGAAAATTTTGTCCTTCTTCATGTAAAGAGACTATGAAGAGGACCAAGTATTTTCTTTTAGTAAGCAAAACACAATAGTTCAATAGTTATGCAATCCTAAATATCAAGTCAGTGATGTGGAAAAACCTCTGCAACTTTGTTATAGTTTTTAAGTGCCACATGGACAGGACATTTTAAGATGAGCTCAAAAGCAGGCTGAAAAAACAAATGTCTTCCTGGGCATGGTGGCACACACCTTTAATCCCAGCACTTGGGAGGCAGAATCAGGCCAATATCTGTGAGTCAGAGGCCAGCCTGATCTACAAAGCTACACAGAGAAACCCTGCCTCAAAAAACAAAAAGAAAAAACAAAAAATTTCCAATTTATCAATCCATCCATTTTTTTCATTTTTTTCTCTAATATGTTATGGCTATCTGTCCTGCAGTATATGTCACCAAGGTAAAAATATATTCTACAGAAAAATAACCTACTCTTCAAAATACTCTATCTGTAACCTATTAAACTATAAATCCAAGACTTTCACAATTATATCCCTTTCATAACCCAGGAGCACAGCCCAGAACTGCTAATCCCAGAACTCCAGTTAGAATCATTGATACCATCTAAGTTCTTGCTACTTGAGGAAAATACCATTTTCAAGTAATATCATAGAGTTTTGTCTCAAACATAGAATCTATTCATTATGTCCTTTAATATAGAGAAAAACAAAGTTTCACAAAGTATAGCAATTAAATTATCTCTCAGTATGAACCTATACAAAGGTACTCTAGAAAATTCCCTCCCCAGCATAAGGCTGTTTGTCGGCCATAGGGCTGACCTCGAGGCCAGCATAATTTAAGTGGATGGCATGACTTTCTCTCCCCTTCTCTGTACGTTCCTCTTAGTGACAGCTCTCAAGAATCATAGCTTGTGTGACCTGGGGTTTTTCTTTCAAAGTCTAACAAAAGTGCCCTCAAACTCAAAAAGCAAAACAAAACGTGTGTGTGAGTGTGTGTGTGTGTGTGTGTGTGTGTGTGTGTGTGTGTGTAAACTCAAACTAAATACTGCAACACGAAAATTCCTAGTTCAGTATGGAAATTCATATTCATGCAGAGTATGCAAAACCATCCCTTTCTCCAGCTTGAAGAAGTGCAACCAGGCCCTGAGTACCATGGTCAATCCTAATCTTCACAATGTAGCCACATAAAATTCAGCAAATTCACACAGATGCTGAAGAAATACACTCTTAAAAATGCTTACAATCAGTGGAACACCTTATCCTAGATGGAGTGCCATATCAAGCTCCAGTACAAAAGGGAGCTCTTGGCCCACACATGACTGATGAACTGAGGGAGTATGGTTTATGGGGGCCCACTTCATCTGAGGAGAAGGGAATTGAGAAGAGGAATAAGAAGGTAGGAAAGGAGGGAGGAGACTGTGTTCAATAGGTAACTTGAAAAAACAAATTAACTTTTTTTTAAAAAAGGGTAACCAAGCATTAAAAAATAATAATAAAAATAAAAAATAAAAATTTCAAATGATAATTTACCAAAGGCATACTTGCTTTACTGGCATGAAAGGAAAAATGGTCTTAATTTCAGTTTAGAATGTTAGACTGCATGTTGTCACATAGCTCATACATTCTTGGATACCAGCTTATAAGTTTTCTTCCTATATATAAATAATACTTTCATTGCTTAGTATTAAAATGCAATTAAGAGATTTAAAATGTTGTAAGAAAATTAAGGGTTACTACAGATTATACTGGTTTTCTAAATCTCTTAAGAGTTGTAAGTAATTTGGATCTAAGATAAAATATTTGAGAAGGGCAATGTTAGCCCATGACTTTAATTCCAACAGAGACAGGTGGATCACTATAGAGTTAGTTGTCTTCTAAATTCTAGAGTTACAATTAACAAGGTGGTGATGGTTCACACCTTTAATCCCAACACTTGAGAGGCATATACCTTTAATCACAATACACTGGAGACAGAAACAGGTAGATCTCTGAGTTCAAGGCCAGCCTGACACAGGGCAAGCTCCAAAGAGAGAAAAACTTAGATTGGGGTGGTGGTTCACATCTTTAATCCCAACAATCGGGATGCACACGCCCTGATCCCAACACGTGGGAGGCAAAGGCAGGTACATAGGATTTACAATAATTTATAAAAGCTGTTTGCAAAAGGCATGTTGAAATTCAAAGTGAATTGTCCTTTGTGATTTCAAAATATATACTCTTAAAGGTATCTTTAGTTCCAAAATATAAAAAGATTTTTCTTAAATCTTAATTGAAAGATAATAGTTTTTACATTGTCAAAAAACCCAATTTTCTCTAGGAAAGATATTACTTGCCAAAAAAAAAAAGTAGCACCCCAGAGTTAGGGTTAGGGCAGGGTTCTGTTCTTAACTTTGCAGGAGATTAAAAGCATCCAACTAAGGAGTCCAGGGACAACTGGATAACTGAAACTTCTGAAGAAAAGGGACCAGACACCAAAGAAGATAAATAGCCTAGATGATCCAGCCTCACACACTGCCTCGATAGCTGTTTTCTCAAAAATCTACACTCAGAACAACTTCAAAACAGCTAGATAAGAGGGTCCAGCCTCACAGACTGTCCCAGCAAGGACTTCAATAAAGTGCTGAACTTTCCTACCCAATGTTCAACTTCTGACTACAAATTTCTCAGGATATTTAAATAGCTGAGCACAAAAAGATGGGACAACAAATGCTACTAGTAACTTGCTTAATCATTTTTCCATTTTTATTTGGGCCCCCAAACAGGTTTCCTACATCCCAAATCAGCAGGAAACAATTTTAAGAGAATGACAGACATCCCAGTGGTGGTGGTGGGTTGTTGTTTTTTTTTTTTTTTTGTCATTTGATGGGTTATAGATGTTTGTTGTTACTTAGGGGTATTGGTTGCAAGTTGTTAAATGACCTTGTTAAACAAGGTTTAGGAGGTTAGTCCCAGGGATTTCTCTCTTTTTCTTTCATGTGTCCTTCTTTCTCTCCTATGTAGGGGGGGGAAAGACTTGAAAAGAAAAACAAAACAAAACAGGATACAGACATGATATAGGAATAATAAAGAAAAGGGGGTAGATTATTGAATATGCTCTTATATCTTTGTATATTGATACAAAATTAAGGTTATATTTGTTTACATTGGTATAGAACTTATTATATTGATACAAAATTAAAGTTAACATGCAATGTGAAGTTTTGGCCTTTTAATAGCAACTGTCACAAACTGTTCAGAATAATTAGGAAATGCAAACTAATAATCATTGAACCATTGAACCTTGTCATTGTGTTAGGTACTATTGTAGTGTATGACAGATATTTTCTAAGTTAATCAGAAATCAAGTTGCTAAGAGACAAGCCACATTTGCTTATCCAAATATATATATGGAGATAGATAGGTGATCCTCAAAACCCTCAAGAGATCTGTAGAATATAGCATTCAAAAATATTTTCTTAACTTAAGATTTGTTGAAATGGAGACATGTCAGCACCCCCTATTCTACTCCAAGTAGATGATAACCATCAAAGAATCTCTATTTGGAGATTGCTGCATTAGTAGCAAGCTTGTCACTGGGCAGGAGAAAACCCTTGCTTGAATTGTAGACAGAATGCTGTCCAAAAAGGACAAAACTTGGAAGCAGACAAGTCAACAGTTTACTCTGCCAAGACAGGGTAGGCAAGTCCTTCAGAATTCTGCTTTACAATTAATGTCTGTCAGGCCAGGAGGCTGAAGATAAAATGCTTCAACATTATAGAGAAATTGTGGACTGTCCAGGCATCCAGTTGTCTGTTATTTCTTAGTTTTGGAAGCTGCTTCATCTCCACTTCTTGTTTATTCAGATATATTTATCCTTCTTAGGTCTCTGATGTGGTTGAAGGCTGGATAGTTATAGTCTCACAGTTAAGTTTTAAGTTGTTTAGGAATTAAAAGGATGTTCTAGGTCTAAGAAGATGTTTTTAAGTTGGTAATGCAAGATAGGATGGAAACTGAGTTAGGTATAGAACTTTAAATTCATCAAGATAGATAGATAATATACTATTATTATCAGTTGCCAAATACATATGGATCAAACACTGGGAATGTATGCTATATCTTATACTTTTCATAATTGTTTTGCATTGTATTTATTGTTATAAGAAAAAGAGCCTTTTATTGGACTAAAAGGGGAAGCAGATGGGGGAAAAAAGATACAGCTTAAATTAAAATAAAAAGTGGATAGGATGGTGAGGGTGAGGAGGGTAGGAAGGTGGAACCAGGAGGTAGAGGAGGGAGAGGAATGTGATTGAGAAGTAACTTGAAGAAATAAATAAATGTTGGGAAAAAAATGCTTACAATCCATAACTCACCCACAGAACAATAGAGTCTTAAAAACAATAACTAAAATATCATTTCTATTTATTTTCTCAAAAAAATTTAACTTAGTAGCTACTTAGAATATGGTTTCCATACGAATTTATATAAATTTGATGCTTTAATATACGGGTATAATAAAGAAAACAGAAGTTATAGTTACAGAAGATAATACTAAAATTCAGAAAATCAAGTAATCTACACATAAGCAATATAACAGTATCTTCTGTTTGGGCTTTTTAATTTCCCTCTCCTTGACAACATAACAAATGGTTTTCACAGATAGATATCTAAGACTATGGTTGGAATGGTGAAGTCATTGACAAATACAATTCCTCAAAATAGTCAGCAGAAATATTCCTTTCTATACTTCCATCACATTAGTGTTTGGGATGGAAGGAACATCCAGATGTAGCCAACTCTGACTTAATTCACAATAAACCCACTGTTTTCTCCTACAGTACCACAGACAAACTACTACAGCACATTCCTGGTCAACTCAGAGATGGAAATGGTTTTAACTGTAATTCAGTAGTCAAAAGCAAGGTACTTTTCAAGCATATTCAGGACATTATTAAGAAAATGGTGTGTTAATTTCAGCTTTCTAATCTTAAGATATATAGTTTGCAAGGTAAAGCTTAAGCCTAGAATGTAAAACTTTATTATGGCCACAACAAAGAAAGCACACAAAGTCACAATGTGTCTTTTGATCTCTTTGGAGGCTAACATCACAGCATTCATATGATTTTCTCCTCTTCCAATCTCTATCATAAAGTAGTAGAAACCAGCATGCTAGGACATACAGACTCCAATAGTGTGCCAAAATTCTCACAAGTTCAGTATTCTGGCTTCCTTGACTAATAGGAAAGTCACAGATGTTTAAAGAAAATTAAATGGAACAGTCTACAGTCTAACTTCTGTAAATACAGTCCATTAAATATAATTAAGTCTCCCTTCAAAAATTCAGGACATGAAATTGCCTCAGGTTTTTCTTTTAAATAAGTTTCATTTTTTATTTGAAACATTTCAACCCTAAATACTGAAGATGAGAGGGATGAGAGTGAATTTATAATAAGTTCAGTTTTATTCTGGAGTTAGTTTTTCATATTCTAGTTTTTAAAAAACAAACCATACTATTTTAATGTATATATAAGATTCATTCTCACCTTTTAAAGATCCAGTTAAAACACTTGATTAGGCACATATTATTATTCATGTGAAGTTGCTAATTTATTTTTTCAACAATCATTGTTGTTAACTTATTAAATAAATATGTGATTAGCACATACTTTGCCAAGCCTTGTCCTCACAAATAAGACATTTTATATTCATAATTGTCCACATTTCTGAAATAATATAAGCAAGTTTTTCTCAGATTCCAGTGGAGGAAAGTACTTAGAAAAACCACATCAGGAGGTTAAAACTTAAAGTCATACCTGAAGAAATGTAACTCACTGGCCTGATATCTTGAGTTAATAAGTTAATTGTCAGTTTTACTTTCCTGCTTTGTAACATGACACTTACACTATTTACATTAGTTCTAGAAAAGTGAAGGAAAGACAGACCATGAAAAAGAATAGGAAAAGTATATACACACAATTATAAAAAAATCCAATGAAAAGAAAACACATAGACAACATGCTTTTAAAAATAACAAAGAAACATTTGCTTTATTTGTACTTACCTGTGTTCATCTGTATTTGTGAATGTGGACATTAATGCAGATGCTCATAGTGGCCAGAAGAGGGCATAAGATCCCCTGGGGCTGGAGCTACAGAAGCTGTGAGATGTCAGTCTAGGTGCTGGGAACAAACTGGAGTTCTCTGCAAGAGCAGTATGTGCTCTTTACTATGGAGTCACCTCTCTAGCCCTTAGACACCACGTACTTGTCGGTCACCTTTAGAAACTGAAACACTCAGTGGTTAGCAGCTCCCAAACTGAAGTTCAGGCGCCCCCTGCATTCAGCCTTCCTTTCCAGAACTCATTTTCATTCTTCTCTTTTGCCACTGAGCTTCTAGAGGGTAGGATCCATGCTAGAGAAAGGTTTGGATCCACATAATCCATATCACAGCCCACAACAGACAGTAACTCACTTAGTAGAATCAACAGATAATCTGCATTTCAGTAGTTTAAAGTTGTGGCCAGATAGACTTTTGTGTTGTTGGTTTTGGTTTTGTTTTTTGTTTTTTCATATGGAGGGCAGGGGGAAAGCAGACATTTAGAGGTACAGTAAGCTTTTGATTCCTTTCATAGATGATGCCAAAATTTGTTATGCTGAAGAAGGTGGAACAACTCTATGTTGAGGGCTTTGCAATTTGAGAAAGAGAAAGAGAGTCCAGAACCTTCCTGGTATTTGGGAGTAGGCATGGAGCATGCAAAGAAGTTCATGCATGTGACGTCACATTTAGCAAAGAGTATGCTGTGGTAGCTAAACTGTTCCACATTTTAGTTTGTATGCAGTTGTTTGGCTTTGTACATAGCTAAATCATTGGCCTAATTATATGTTTGTACAATTATATATATTCAAAGGATGTTGAAATATATTTAAATCATTATTAAGAAATAATAAAAATATTTCATAAGGATCCAGACAGTCAATATTGAAAAAAAAATCAATGTCTCTTATTCTGTTCATGAATTTACATAGGCAGGACTGGAAACTGGTAAGAGGGAAGGCATCCCAGAAAGAGGAATGAGATAAGGGCAGATATGGAGATCAGCACTATCTGATATGTGTGATGTCATATTCAAACATGGGAAGGGCTGGAGAATGGCAAAGCAGAGTCATGGGAAATATGCAGAAGCAGAGTGGAAAGAAAACCACACAGAATCTTCAACACCATGTGAGTAATTAGGGTGGTGCTCTGTAAATAATGGGAACCACCAGGGACTTCTTAGCAGCCACTGATAAGATCAAAGCTGTCAATCAAGAGGCTTATAGGCTGAAGGTATGCAAGCAGGAAGACCAGATAGGGGACTATTGTAGTGGACAGACTCTGATGAACATGGAAAAGGAGGGTGGTTTAGACTTCATTCCAGAAGAGGAATAACAAGGCTCAGAGAACAGCTGGAAAGCACAGGAAGGGAAGACACCCAAGTTGACAGTTATTGGTGTTTATATGTGAAATATGTTTGCCATGATAATAAGATGATAATACCTAGGTACTTCACACCTTATATAAGAGCTGAAGCACTACGGCACCTTGGAAGCTCTTCTAATCTTCCTATGAGCATAAACCTTATAATAGCTCAACACCATTATCCTAGGAATTAAAAAAAAAAAAGAACACAGGCATAAAGTATGATCAAGGCATCAGACTACCTTACAAAAAGCAGGAGGACCTCAATCACTAACATGCTAATATCAGAATGATTATGTAATCTGTGGAATGGATTATAATAAAATAGGCCAAAATAACTAGGTTGCTTTTATTTGATGGCAAATGTTTAAAGGCTGTTTTCTGTAACTCTTATTAGTTGCCTAAAGATTGTTCCATTCCAAGATACGTGGAGCCTGCAAGCCACAGATTTGTCATTCTATAAATCTCTGTTCAATGAATTACACATGCTTAAGAACCAGATATTAATGACTAACTTTGAGTAAACCCAATCTGCAAATGATACTTAGGAATGAAAGAAGCTGATGAACATGGGATATGTTTGATTATAAGTTATTACAATTATTAATGAGGAGGTAAGTTGTCTAAGCTCTGAAATCCCTGCTAGATGCAATAAAGACTATGCTGAAACTTTGGGTTGGGGAAAAATGGTTATGAAAAACATGGCATGATCAATCATTACAAGTCCAGTTGTTATAAATTTCATCAGCTGATCTCTCTAGCACCCTCATACTTAGCAAAAGTCTCAATTAGTTTGGGTTGTTCTTACACCATAAACAGACTTTAAAAACAAAGTATCTCTTCTTCTCTGGAAAACCATGAGGAGAAAAGCCCCTGCAGAAATCCAGCCCTTAGGACCTCCCATGGGTTCCATGCTTAGTTAATTCACTGGGATTCGGATTTTAACAAGAATTATGGGGGTGGGGGGAGGCACAGCAATCAACCAAAGAGAAACTACCTTTTCTTTAAGTCTGAACAAAGGCATTCTGTCATGAACATCAACAGAACAAAACAGTCATAAAAACATTATGGGGGCAATTCCACCCAGATATGAATACTCTTATCATCAAAGGGACTTCACTTGAAAGTTCTTCCACACATAGAAATAGAAGATTGATTGCCACTAATTACATTTTTAGGTCAGTCTTCAGGAACTACATGTTTCCCATGAACGGTAGGTAACACTGAACTATTTTTCCTCAAAATGTCCTACTCAAAGTAGTCTCCAGATTCACATCAGAAATGCATAGCATAACAACAATATTTAAGAGGGGAGATATTGATGAACATGCATGTGTATGTATGTAAGTGTAAAAAAACATAATGAGGGCTCACTTTATATCAGGCATCAGTCAAATCCTACTTATAAGATTATGTGAGGTTTCATGAATGTGGAGAGAAGAAGACAAGGCTTAAAAAACACTTATGAGAAGGCTAAATGTAAAAATGTCAAGAGGATCATCTTCTCCACAGTTGTGCTTTTTTTCATCCTGTGAACTGGGCTGTGGGCCAAGATGGAGATCCCTTGGGACTTTCAGGAAAAAAAAATGCACAATCTCAGACCCAATACTACACCTTCTGAGTGCCAATCTGAACATGACAGTTCAACTACATAGAAGCATGTTATAAGTTCAAGAAAAGAAGTTCTGGAAAAATTGGGCTGGCAGGGAAAGAAAAAACTTGAAGAGAAAAAAAATTGTTTATTTTTTTTAAACTTTAAAAATATAATATAAAATAAAAAACTTTAGAGCAGGCAGTAGAGAATGTACTATCCAGGGGCTAGAGAGAGGGCTCTAAGGTTAAGAGCACATGATACTCTCGAAGCAGACCTGAGTTCTGTTCCTAGCACTGACATTACTGTCCAACAACAACCTGTAAGTGCAGCTCCAGAGAGATCAAGTGCCTTTTACTCGACTGATACCTGCATTCATGTGTATATACCACCACCAAACACACACACATTTAAAAGGAAGATAATGTTCTTAATGTTTTGAAATCTTCTGGTGAACTTTTTTTTTTTTTCCTTCTTATACTTAGAAGAATAATGGGACAGGAAGCAGAAACGAGTGTCACCCAGATGGAGATAGAACAATATCCAAGTGGCCTACTTTCCAAGACAACCCTCTTGGGAAAACCTACAAGCTTGGGAGGTAAAATCAGCAGCAAAGGCAAAAGGCATATGGGGACAAGCATGATAGAGTCAGACCTCTCCCTGACTCCTTTGGGCCAATGTTCTGGAGTTAATGGCGAGTCAGGGAGGAGGCTTTAGGTAGTCTGGTGGAGAGCTGCGTCTAGGAAGGGCTGAACTCACAGATGCCAACTTCATAGCATCTGTGAGCAATGGGCACATTGTGTGTGATTCTCCTGAGGCCTGGAATGACCAGAAAATTCAGAGCACTCAAGATAGTTCAGATTTTGGATTCCCCATAATGACCTTGCAACAAGAGGATGCCTGGAGCAAACAGTAATTGGGGAGAACCATTACACCCACAATAGCAGACAGTCCATCAAGAGTAAGAGAGGTAGTCAGGCTGAAACAGAAACAAGAAACAGCAGACTAACAGGTGCCACGACAATTCAACAGAGTTGGCCAAAAGATAAGAATTACTCTAGCTACCACTGATGATATCTCACCATGAAAGCCAATAAGGATCCCCAGCATAGTATCAGGAAACTTCTATCAACAATTGGTGGTACCATCAACTGTGGAAGAAGAAAAAGAGGTGGGGGGGGTGTCTAAATAAAGAATGAGAAATGTAGTCCTCAGTCTTGAACATATGATGTTAGGAACTTTAGAAAACCCTGCCCTCCCCTTGCACTCCACAAAACTGATTGGACAGTGGAACCATCCCAATATACACAAGGCTCATTTAGGTAATGCACTGTTCCATGTGCACCCACACAAAGGAGCTACAAGGGGACACACTCTACTATGAGATGGCATCACAGCACTTTGAATAGCAGACACCCAACTTTTCAAACTATGTCTGTACAGTAGACAGTAATTAAAAATATGGAAAATAAAAGAGATGAATAAGTAAGCCCAAGGGTTTAGAAATGGTTTTCCAGAAATGACAATGGCACCGATAAAGGTCAGCATATTAAAAGGTAGGCTAGGATGTTACTGAATAGATTAAATGAACCCTGAGGATACAGAAGTAGCAATAACTGTTATGGAAACGCCCAAACGAAGTACAAAGTATTTCATTAAAGAGGAGGAAAGAAAAGACACATAATACTACCTCTTTAAAGAAATATTGATAGGTGTGGTTAGATGGGTGTCTGTTGTATTTCTCCAGGCTTCTAGACCTGTGAAAAAGTCTATAAAGCTGATTCTACATCAATTAAAAAATTATAATCTAGTGAGATATGGTGTAATGTGTCTATAATTCCAGCTAATTTTAGGAAGGCTGAAATAGGAAGGTTACAAGTGCAAAGCCTATCTGGGATATACAGTGAGTTCAAGGCCAACCTGGGCCTTGAGAAGGAAAAAACAAAGGACAGCGTTATAACTCAGTGATATGGAACCTTGCTTAACATTGGCGAAACCATCAGTTCAATATGTAATACCACCAAAAAGGAAAAACAGCATCTATTCATGATTGTCTAAATCTCATTTATAGGAAAGTAAGAGCAAAATCAGAAATAATCTATTATGGAAAAAAATATTTAAAATTACTAATATGAATGACTTTCTTTGCCTCATATTACTTTAAAGCCAGCATGAGTTGAAGAAGTCTAAGGACCAGGACACAGGGGTCTTGCAGAAGTGTGAGGATGCCAGAAAGGGTGGAGGCGACAGGCTCAGGGGCTGAGGCAGGTGAGGATGAATGAAGAGGGAGATGCAGAATAGTGTGTCACCAACAGAGCAAATCACCAACCAGATTAAGGGTGCGGCCATACACATCCTGGCATACAATTTATGATCCAAGTGTCTGCAAAGATCTGTGGAAAGTTAGCTCACTAATGTAATTAGACAGTTTATAACGTATACAAATGAACTGCAATTCTGAAAACTGATTTATGGTCAGAACCACCAAGTCATCATACAAGTTTTCTCCTAATGTCCATTGTATTATAATGATATCACTGCAGTTTTACTTACATGACTTGTATGTGCAAAACACTGTGATAATCAGAATTAGTATGGCTTAAGACTGCCAAATAAAAGGCAAGTCTCCAAGAAGGAGAATAAACAATATAGATTAAGTAAATAAATTCCAAAAATAAAAGCCCAGGACATCACCTTAGGAGGGCAATGCAAGCAGGAAGATTTTCTTTTAACTCCAGGCTGAATTTTAAGGGTTTCTTTTTTTTCTAACATTTATTTATTAATTCAAGTTACATCTCAATCACAGCCCTCTCCCTCCTCCCCTCTTAGTCCCACCGTCTTTCCTTCTCCTTGGGTGAGGGGGGCCCCACATATCAGCCCCCCTCAATTCATCAGTCATATGTGGGACAAGAGCTTCCACTTGCTCTGGTGGACTTTACCTGGCAGCCCAGCTAGATAGTGTACCACTAGCAGGTAACAAAGTCCATGACTGAGACCAACCTTCCCCATTTGCTACGTGATCTGTATGAAGACCAAGTTGCCTATCATCTATATTTGTATAGGAGGGTCTAGGTCTAGTCTAAGCTTTTCCTCCTCCTCCTCCTCCTCCTTCTCCTCCTCCTCCTCCTCCTCCTCCTCCTCCTCCTCCTCCTTCTCTTCTTTTTGGTTAGTGTTTCAGTCTGTAAGCCTCTAGGGGAGTATGTTGGTTGGTTCTGTTGATCTTCCTATGTTGCTCTTATCTCTTCTAGGTCTTTCTATTCTTCTTCCTGTCTTATAGGTCTCCCAGAGCTGCATCCAATGTTTGACTGTGTGTCTCAGCATCTGTTTTGATCTGCTGCTGGGTGGAATTTCTCATAGGGTAGTTATGCTAAGTTCCTGTTCCTTTGGGTCTGTGGGTTGTAGGATCATTATGCTTAAGGGACTCTTCATAGTTTATCAAAAAGTGCAAACACTAACAGGTTTAATTTAAAATAAAGGCTACTACCAACAGCCTATATTGGTGAAAAAAACTATTCACCAATAGCAATTTGCAAGAGATGTGTCTCCTCTCCCAAAAAGTAAATTGAGGGTAGGTCTAGAGTTTAATTTAAAAAATCTCTGGAATCAAAAATATGGTAAGTTTCAGAATGATTTAAAATGTTTAGAGCATAATCAACTCCCCCAGGGAAAAGGTACATTTATCTGAATCTGTCCAGATGATGTTTCATAATGTATACTTACAGGTTTGTTTATTTCAGAAGGAAAAAAAAAGTCAAAAATTAAAGTACACTAGAAAAAACACAGCATTTATTTTTATCAATGAGTAATAGCATGGAAGGGAAATACTTTTTAATCAAGTAAAAAGTCTTCCAACTTGTTAAAGTTTATCTCTACAGAATTCTAAACAATGCACAAATGTTTGTTTGCTGCAGTACCAGTGAAGGACCTGTTAATAAAAATCCAAGCTCTACAAAGAATCTGTGGTAGGAGTGGAAATAATTAAAATTGATTTTTACCTCTAGAAGTTTTTGCTATGCACACATCTTTGCTAAGAAAGTCAACAAAATGATTAATGTCTAAGACAGTAAATGGCTCAAATTGTAAGACAAAGCTGAAACTCCAGTGTTCACAACAATTTCCATCTATTAAGAACTCATATGCCATTTTCTGAGAACTTTGGTACATTAACTTATTCTCTCCCTAGCTCCATGAGCTAGATACATTTATTATTCAACATTTACAGAAAATGGAAGTTTAAAGTATGTGGACTACTTAAGATCACAAGCAAAACAATTGCCAAGAGAGCCCTCGGTCACCTGCTTTCATTCTGGATTGCACTCCTGCAAAGTTCAATAAATGTAAAGGAAGAAAACTATTCACCAATAGCAAAGGACCCAATGAGATTCTATACTACACAGAGCTCACAGCCAATTAGTATCAAATATGCTTAGAAAAGCACAACAGAACTGGGAGATTTATAGTCACAGTAATTTCTGGGGCATTCTGCAACACTAAAATCTCCCAGATTGAAGTGCATCCTCCCACTATCAATTCTATTCTCTTTTTCACCATTGTGCCTATGGGAACTTTGGTCTTTTATTACAAATATATTACCTCTCTAAACACACCTGGTAAAGCTAATGTTGATAACAAAAGCATAGGGCATACTTTCTAAACACCACCAATAATAATTCCTACCACTTAATGACAAGCAACACAAAGCTCATTGTAGCTGAGCTCTCAGCATATGTTGGTCTTCTTACTATCCTAGGTGACACACAGCTATGATAGTGCATGCCTCCTTATGAGACTGAGTACATTTACGAAGTTAAATGTGGAGCAGCCATGTAACAATGTCGTCCAAAACAAAGAACTGAGAATAAACAACAACATCAACAAAACACATTCCATGCAACAAGAATCTGTCCAACAACTAATTTTTAACAACTGTGTAAAGAATAACATAATTTTTTAGTTATTCTAACCAGCAAGTTATAAAACAAATATAAATAGGGATATCCTGGGTCAAAATTCATTCAAATTACCCCAGATATGACAAAAATGTGCTAGATCTTTCCATATAGGGGCCACTAGCCAAACTTAATGTTGACTTAATATTTACTTCAGCAGTAATGAAGAGAAGGTTACTACAGGCCACCCCATTAAATGGTAAACAAGTTCCACAGCATTCATTCTCCACAGAGCAAGTCAACCAACATTTTTTTTTAAGTCAGAGATTTCAGTGTGGTGCAATCAAGAAGAATGATTAAGACAAGATGAGCATGAAAAACCTCACTGACAAGGCAGAGAGAGAAAAGCTAGTCTTTCACCTTATAGTTTGAGTATAATATCATGAGCTCAATACAGAATGCCAGAAACTCATAATTTTAGATTCCAAGGAAAATAAAATATGAAAGATTACAGAATATAAAATTCTAACCACTATCCATTTCCTAATATTATACATAAGATACCAATGGAGATACTTCCCTGCTAAGAGTGCTTTAACACACGCTTGACATGATACAGTCTGGGTTGCCCTGGAGTGCTCACTGAGTTCTCTTCTAGCAAGAGCTCGGAAGCATGAGAGATTTCTTAAAAAGTCATCTTAGAAATACCTGAGTTCTCATGCACTCACTGTTGGAACACACAAGTACTTTAAAGGTAGAGCAGAATACTAAGATGGAGAAGGACATTTTGTCAGGAACAAGAGTAAAAGGGGTCCTTGTTACATAGAGTTAGAAAGCTCAGTTGAAATGGTTCCTGTGAAAAGCAAATGTAGAAGCCACAAACTTGGATGTTCAGATGAAAAGACTTCATTTTTTAATGTATTATATATAATACACATAATAGTTTTAGTAGCATATCATTATTAGTATAGTATTATAGGTGTGTTCTGTTTCGGTTAGCATTGCTCCTCCTTGCTGAATGTAATAAAATGAAAATGGGGAAAGATAAAGTGTGTCGTGAAAAAAAAATGAAATAATGCTATAAGATCATCAAAATTCTATGAACAAGGAACGGAATGATATACCTACCAGCTGCCAACAAGAGTTCTAGCACCCAGTAAGGAGGAGACAGTGCAGCACTTTACAATGCAGACCCTCAGCAGACCACTCTCTGAAGACTTGGTGGAATTTGGATGCTTTAGAGAAGATTTTTTTCTATTCCCTCCCCATGTAACCTATTTTTAATGGGGGGAGGTGTCTAAAACTGATGACCTCTTCTTATACCATCACTACATTCTGGAGCAGAGCCTTGTTTCATTTGTTTGTTTTGCAGGTCCACAAATTACTGGAGATACCTACAATCTCACCCACACTCAGTCAGAAGCTTTGGCGCGCCCAAGTTCCCACTGGCTCTGGAGAAGATGAGGTAAAGTTATTTTATATGCAGAAGACTTGAATGTGAATGTCTGGGAGCTACACACTTGGCTGTGGTTGGTACAGTAAAAGTCCCCAGTCAAACCCTATCCTTAGAACCTGTGAATGTTGCCTTTTGTGGTAAAATAAATTTATCAGGTATAGTGATAAAGCTTACCATGGGTCTCTTAGTCTGGAATTTGTAGGTGAGCTTGATGTAGTCATAAAGGTTGTAATAAATAAAAAAAGAATCAGCCTACTGCTGTCTCTGAAGAAATAGAGGGCTCATATAAGCCAATGAAAAAACAAGCTGCCTCTAGAGCAGCATTCTCAACCTGAGGGTCATAACCTATTTAACAAACCCTTATCTCCAAAAATATTTACATTACTATTTATAGCAGTAGCAAAATTACGTTATTAAGTAACAATGAAAATAATTTTATGCCTCGTGATCACAACAATGAAAAACTGTAGTGAAGGGCCATGGCATTAGGAAAGTTGAGAACTGGGGCTCTAGAGTATGTGAGGAAACAAAGGAATCCCTAGAGCCTCCAGAAGAGACTTCATGCCTACACATCCTTATTAACCCAATGGAAACCTGTTTGGGAATTTTGCCCTCCAGAATCCCATAATACATCTTCTGCAGTTTGAGCCATTTAATATAAGCCAATAAAAATTTGTTTTAAAATTATTTCCTCCTATTTGTATTAAGATTTCTCACCACCATTTAATAAATTATGGCAAAAGGCAGCCTGACTATTACAAGACAATGCTCTGTTAATCTTATTTCATAGGCTCAAATGCCATCTGGGATCTGAAGCTCACCATTGCATTACCCTAGGGAATCACACATTGGGTAAATGCATGCCAAGACATGTGACCAAGAAATATGTGACCTAAGAATGTGACCAATACACTCCTTCACCTCACATGAATGTGTTGGTCTTAAATGTTCCAAGGCAATGAGAACAAATAACAAAATAAAAATTAAGATTGTGGCTGGGTACTCAACTTTTGCCTACAAGCTTACAATAAATGTTTTCAGGTTTTACCAAGATTTTTCTACCAAATTCTAGAAGATATGTATTCTATTTCCTAAGTCGCTCACTAAATCTTCTCATGTAGGCATCATAGCTCCTGCCCTTGATACATTTCACAAGTCTCATATTCTGAATAAAAAGAGCCCAAGAATAAACATTTAAGCAGATCTATTTCTACCAAAAAATAAAAGTAAAATGTTCTTAGATCATCAGAATAATTCTCTAAGAGTAGACCCTACTATAAAAGTCACTGTCACTTCCTAACACTTATTAGATTTATCAAATAATATGTTGACTGTGAAAACTTAAATATTACTTGCTTTTTTACTTTAGTCATTTCACATTTTTACTAGTCCTTTTTCTGTAATGCTGTCTGGCTGGTATTTATTCCTGCAGATACTGGGAACTTATGAAAAATATATTCCAGCATAATTTTACATAATTTAGCAGACATTTTTCACATGACAAAGTAAAGGAACTGTAAAGAAAGTATGGAACACAGAGAAAACATAAGGATTCTGCTCTCTGGTGTGTTCACAGTAGCCGGACTCAGGAAAAAAAAAAAAAAAAACTACACTATACATCAATCGCAAATATGCTTAATCTGTGTTAAATGCTCCTGTGGGAGGAGTGGAAACCCTAAAAAGATACAGGCAGAGGGGAGTCAGGTCTAACACAAACGTTCATTCTGTATGCCATGGAGAACACAAGAAATGTTTCTGTTGAAGCACACAGCGTGATAGGAAAGAGAGGCAAAAGGAAAAGGCCTGGAAGAAGAAGAAAAACTTTCAGCCATAAGGCTGTGTGTGAAGCAGAGGGAACCTCCAGCTAATAGGGGGAGGATGAGAAGTGGAAGATGCAACCAAAAATCAACATAGTCAAAACACACAATTACACAACCAGTGTCCCTCATTAAAATACCTACTCACACAAACCGACCAGGGACAGAGAAGCACACAACTCAGTTGGAAATGGCAGGTCCATTTGTCCAAGGAAGCATTCTTTTTAACAACTACGGCTCTGGGCCAACTGTAAGGAAATAATAGCTACAGCACTACAAAATTAAAAGCCTGACAGAGCCAGAATTTCCCAGCTAGGGAAGTCATGGCGCAAGACCAAAGGAAGTGGAAGAACTGATAATGGGGGCAACAGAGAAAAGCCCATCAACAAAAGTCTTCAAACTCCTCACCCAATTGCCCACCCTTGGCCACAACCCCTGTAACATTCAACTATGCTAAAGGAGGGGATGAGGTTGTGGGTTGTTGTTTGTTTGTTGTGGAAGTGGGTAAGTCGACAAAAACTGTCTGGTGCAATAAAGAAAAACAAAACCCAAAGCTTTGCAATGAAATTGCAACTGAACAAATAATTCATGAAAATTGTACTTTTCCAAAAAAAAAATCTAGTACCTTTTATCTTAGAAAAAAAACATCATCACAAATGCAATTTAATAAATAACAGAAGTACAACTTAGTCTAACTGAAAAACACTGTAGTTCTAATCCTACTGCCCTTAAAATTATGAATTTCAGCATCTCAAATACATAGTAATAAAAATTACTTTCCTCTGAAACAGTTATCCATGCACAGTGGGAAGAGAGCCAAGTATCCTCCCCATCCATGTGAGCATCTTCACATAATCAAACACAAAAAGCCGAAAACCAAAGTGCAAAACTGACATGGATAAAACCCCAACCTGATCCCCTCGGGGTCAGTAAGCCAGACTTGGTGCTCTCTGTTTGTTTAGGCCTCACTCATTGCTCTTAGGGAACAGTGAAACGCCTATAATTTAAGTAGCAAATATTAGACACCCAGCACCCAAATATTTACTAATTATTTGCAAATTCCATTCAAGAATCTCTCACTTCAGATGTTTAAAACAATGTATTCTTTCATGAAAAAAAAAATGCAATGTAACCAGAAAGACAGTTTTAAATGGTTTATGCTTTAAAGTACTTTTAAATAAATTATTAAGGAAAAAACAAACCAATGAAGAGACACCCTCCTAAAACCTGAAGTGACAATGTTTACAGGTTACCTAGATACCATTTTACGTCTCAGTTGACCAGCTGCCATCTGTAAGATGGATGAAGCCATGGGGCTAATGCACATGGCCTAAACATCCAAACTTGGACCAAAGGCCATAATTCACTGCTAAAGTCTGATATGAGACTAAAAATATTTTCAAGTATTACAAGAATTCAGATTTGTGAAATAAGTCCACCAGCATTTTTTTTTTTTTTAAATAGGAACTTGGGTGTCAGAGCTCTGGGGAAAAGGGTAGGATAAGGAAAAGGTAGGAGTAAGACAGAGGACTGACTGACGAGTGGTGGACAAGAAGACAGCGGTGGGCTGAAATTCTAGAGAGAGGATAACAGCTGTATGGAAAAGCAAAACCTCAAGGCTAGAAACAACACTTAAAGGAACTTATTTACCATTTGTCTGTTTCCTCATTTGTTTATCATTTGGAAATCTTTCTAATGCACAGGTTTGGAGGAATAAGTATGGAATAATTCCTTCTGAGTATCAGGACTCTGGTACATCTCTCAACTCACCACAGATAGTCAGAGAAATCATCTTCAGCTGTATGTTACACGCTCAAATTTACTTAATTATTAATCTAAAACAGTGGTTCTCCACAGAGGTTTCATTTCTACCTCCAGGGGGCGCTTGGCAACATTCTGGGAGATTAGAATCCTGGGGCAGCAATCGGCATCTAATGGATGGAAGTCAGCTTAATTGCTAAACATCCTACAACCCACAGGACGCCAGGAACAACGAAGATTATCAAGTTCAAATCGTCAACAGGGCTACAAATGACATATCACGCCTTCTGAAGCTTGAAGAAGCAAAAATCTGTTTTCCAAATCTTTCATAGTTGTCTAATTAAAGATAAGCTGCCACCACCACAGGAGGGCTCATTTTACAACTGCTTTAAACGGGGTGGATGGATGGCAGCTCCAACGAAGAACTATACTGCAACCCACTAAGACATTCGGAGCAAGTGCACTGAAACCACAGGAAAAGAATTTTCTAATCCTTTTATTTCGTGTTTATTGTAAGTCATTGAACCGGCCTCTACCTGGGTTCAGTATCAACTTGTGCCTCTTCCGTGGTCAATATTCTAAAAACGCACTGACCTCATGGAAACACAGTATCTTCTTAATACAAAAACTCAGGTCAATCCTATTTACAGGGGAAGATTTGTGGGGGAGGCTGTAAAGGGTAAAAAAAAAAAAAAAAAAAAAAAACACCACCCAGGTCTTTGAAATGCAAAGTTATTTCACAGTTTGCTTGCAAAATGAATCAAATCGTTATTACTTTTAGTCATGCCAAGTTTGCTTCTTCTAAGCCTACTAGTAATGGGGAAAGAACGAAATAACCACCATCTTTCTTCAGTCATTATACCAATGAAACAGGAGCTTACTAAAAAGCAGATTTATGCAGTAATGTTTCTCTTTTATCACAACTGTGAGAAAAACACAAGCAATCCCTGCAAGTGCAAATGAAGATTCTAAGAAACCTGTCATGTGCCTAAATACCTAGAGCGTGGTAGGGAAACAAACAAAAGGAAACCCTGACTCACAGATAGATCTAAATAGCCACAGCCTGTGAATATTTCCTAATATACGGCTCAATCAAAATCCGATGTACTCTTTTTTTCCCCCTCCGTTCAAAAAAACTGGAAGAAAGACCTCCACATCGGCTTTTAGCAAAAACAGTATTAAGAATGAATAAAAAAGCCTGATGTGGCCCATGTCAAACCTCCCCGGAGCCAGCACCGCAGTGGAGAGCCGACCCTGTGGTCGAGAACGAGCCCTTCGCACCTGTCAGGGCTGTTTTCACCCTCGGAGCATCATTGTCTCCTACTATGAGAGCAAATGTAAGCCAACTTTGGTGGTTTCCATCCCCCACCCAGGCAAAATCCAGCATCCAGCGCAGCTCACAGCCACACACAGGGAAGATCTACTCAGCGCTCTCTTCCACCCACTGAGTCGCCCGACGAAGTTGACGGGCGAGAGCACCGACATCCCTCACGGAGGCCCCACAAAAAAAGCCCCGAGGCCACCCAACGTGGCACTTTCCCGGCGTGGGCAAAGCACAACGCGGTACGACTCCTCTCACCGCGGGGTGTCCGTGGAGAGGGGGTGCTTGGCTTTTTGGTCCCCGAACCGTCCCTCCTTTTAGGGAGGACAGAGCTCAACTTCACAGGTAGGGTTCCCACGCGTCCCGCAGGGAGGCCATGCTACGGGCTTGCCCGTGGGGTCCGGCGACAGTCGCCGCCTGCGCTGGGCAGGGACTGGGACGCCGCGCTCGGAATTCCCCCCGCTGTCCCCTGATCCCCCGGCCCTTGTCCCCACCGCCGCGCTCACCCAGCAGCAGCAGCTTGACCTCGCGCGCCGCCTTCTCGCCGTCCTCCCGGAGGTTACGGTCGATCATCTTGCTGCGCTCCACCGCCGCCTTGTCCTCGGCGCTCAGTGTGCAACCCATGGTGGCCGAGCGTCGCCGCGCCCTCGGCGCTGGGGCCGGCTGGCAGCGCGGGGAGAGGCTAGCCCGGAGGCGCCCCGGCTACGTCTTCAGCTCGGGCAAGCTGGAGGCAAGGTCTGCGAGCCCGCCTGCCGCCGCCTCGGGCGGCCGTCCCCGCCGGCGACACTCGGTGAGGTGAGTCCCCGCGGCCACTAGGCTCCGCCGCCGCCGCCGCTGCCCGTGGCTAAGCCGCTGCAGCGAACAACCCAGCCCGCGCGAGCTCGGCGTCCGCGCGCCGCCGCGGCCCCGCCCCTGCCCGCCCCGCGACCACTCCCAGCGCGCGCTCCCGCCCGCCCTCCCCTCGCACGTGCCGCCGGACCGCGCCCCCCTCCGACAAGCCGCGCGCCCGCGTGCTCGCCGAACCCCCCCCCCCCCCCCCCCCGGGCGCTTCCCGCGCGGGCCCCCGAGCTGCCCTGCGCGCCCTCCCGCCGACTGCTCCAGCCCCAGCCCGGAGCTCACTCCCCTCACCCCGTCCCTGTCCCCCACCACCTCCCCCGCTCTGGAGACTGCTGCTGGGATCCGTGCACCTTAAGGGTGAGGGTGGGACGGTTGCCAAAGTTGGGAGCCAAAAAAAAAAAATCAGTCCTGGGCATTTGAGCATGCCTGGCGCCTGCAGCCGCGCAAGGGTTTGCAAAATGTGTGGGCTTCTGTAAGGAAAAGAAAATAGATCTTTTTTCGTATCGTGGGAAATAGATCAAGATGAGCAAGGAATGGGGCCCCTCAAAACCTGAAGTGGGGAGCAACCAAGAGCGAATCAGAGGCTGCCTTGGGGCGGGCTAGCAATGTCCTCTTCCTCCCTGCCATTTCTTTCTTTTCCAGTAGCTTTCTCTTTCATGTATGCTCACCTTCCTTTTCATAGGGGAACGCTTTTGAAGGGTTTCTTCCTTACCTGACGAAACCTTTGACAAAGAATTACTTTAAAATGACAAGGGAAATAAAACACGCAAACAAGTCTGCGCCTCTGCGGTTATGGGTCGCCTTTAGGGCACATGTAAGTTCCTTGCCAAGCTGTGCACCCGTATTTATGACCGTGTTGTAACTGCTGTGCCAGTAGGCATGTCATTTCTTTTTGCAGGCCTTAGCTTCCTTGCTGGTAAATGATTGATCGACACTACCGTCCATCCTTCCAGGCCAGCCCTAGGCCTCAGGCCTAGGTGACTTTTCTCCCAGCATGATGGGGAAAAGCAAGGTTTAAGTCTGTGCTGTCCCTGTCAGTTGCAGGGCTCATTAAAGGAGAAGTATTAACCAATTAGATGATGAAGCCACGAGCAAAGAAAATACCTTCCTTGACGTGAAATAAAAACAACAGCAAAAAGGAAATTGCTCTTTGATACCCATCTGAAATTCGTGTTTTCTAAAAATCATTTGGAAAACTGGTGTTGAGTTCGAAGGTAGGTCTGAGCTGATGACACAATAAATAGTTGAGCTGCAGGTTGGACTCCCTCAGAGCAGGCAGAGCTTGTAGGTTTCCATTTTGTTAAAGAGATGGGCACACAAATGCAATTTTAAGAACTGTCTCAGTTTTTCTTTTTCTTTTTTTTTTCCCCTAGAATTTTTTTCAAAATAGAACAAACCCTACATACTTTTAAGGTACTTGGTCACCTTCTACCTCCTTTGTGTTTCCTGGCACTCTAAATGTTCATCAGGAATTCCACAGTTAATGAAGTCAAGATACAACTCAGTGTGACTGAGCCATTTGTAGTCATCAGTTGACTATCCTTCCTCTAAGCTGCAGGCCTGATGAAGTGTTGGGCCAGCAGTTCAGCCAAAGGAGAGTCAATCAGGATCCAGTAGTGATACTGCAAGCCTTGTGTTTCAGTGAAATGAAGTTGTAAAGAAATAAAATAAATGAATAAAAGTTGTGAAGCCAGGCTTCTTCTCAGAGGTTGTAAAACAATGGAGTATAGAAGGAACTTTCTAGGGAAGTAGTAACAGGGGGCTGGAAATAAATTAAAGGAGTATGTACTAGATCAGTCTGCCATAGCAAAATATAGTGATCAGATGGCTTAAACAACCGGCATGTATTTCTAAAGTTTGGGAAGTCTAAGATTAAGAGACAAGTTGATCCAGGGTTCTCTGATGAGGGGTCTCTTGCTGGCTTGTCCATGGCCAGTTCAGTAACTGGGGAGAAATAGAGAAAGGAGAAGAAAGAGGACCAGGAATGAGAAAAGGGAGAGATTTCTTTCTGGTCTTTCTCTTATACTGTCGGTGGTGCCCCACTTTCAGGACTCTGTCTGTATCTAGGTACTTCCCAAAGGCTCTACCTTCCAGTACCATCATACTTAGTGTTAAGGCTGCAACTTATAGTTTTGAGGAGACATAAACATTCAGTCCAAAATAGGGAATATTTTTTCATATGAATATCTAAAAGATTAATAGCCAAAGTATGCACAGGAGATGGCAATTGATTGAAATGAAGTTTGCTGTGATGAAAGGACAGGGGACAACATTTAAAAAGAACTATAAACATTAAGATGAGGAGCAGGGGACAACATTTAAAGAGAACTATAAATATTAAGATGAGGACTTGGACTTGATATAATGCGTGCTAAGTGTGCCTACATTCTTCAGAGTTAGGTAATATATGTGTAAAAGGAAAACAAGGCCCTTTGCATCATATATAAAACAAATGAGTTACGAACAAGTGGATTACATCAGTAATTCAGATAGGAGATGGTAACCATCACTCAGACTAATAACTCACATGATTATGATATTGCAACACATGATTCAACAACCTTGTCAAGGAGATGGAACAGCCATTATTAAATCATCTAATTTATAGAGAGGGAAAAAGTAAAATTGGAATTACAGGGTTAAAAACCTACTTCTGAGCACTTGTTTTCCTTCAGAACATCATGGTTGTTTCAATAGCCATACTAAGATATAAATCACATTCCATAACATCTGCCCATTTGGTGTATACAGTTCAGTGCCTTTTAGTACAGACACAGAGTTCTACAACCATGACCATACCGTCTGTAAAACATTTTGTGACTTCCCGAAAGAAGTCCTACATCCTTCAGCCATTTTCCCAAATCCATCTATTCCCCCAGCCCTAGAAAATCACTAATCTCATTTTCTTCTGTTGCCTATTCTAGACATTTACATAAACAAAAGGATAAATACAATATCCAGTCTCATGTAACTGACTCTTTTCATTTACCATAATATTATCATTGGTTTCCTATGTTACTGCTTCCTAGTGCTGAATGGCACTGAGCATCTTATGCTAAGAGAGAGAGAGAGACACAAATGTCAAGAGACAAATTGGAACACATTTAGCTAAAAAGCATCAGGTTTTTAAAATAACTCTAAACTGTGTCATAAAGTGTCTTGGGAGAAAATTGTGGATATTTAATGTAGGAATGAGGACAGGTCATAAATCAGAGGCCAAGTGACTTCAAAGTGGTAGATCTAGAAGTGCTGAAAGAATGCTAGAGCAGACAGAGCTACATTTGTGTGAAGGAAAGTTGTGTGTAATTCCTGAAAAAGGTAATCTCAGAAGCTCACTCATCACAGTCTAAGCTATACTCATCTAGACCGAGCAGCCTAGACCTGTATGAGCTTTCAAGTTTCTGTATTTTTCAGGCATCAAATAGGACTGGAGTCCAAAAAAGAGACTATAATACTCCAGAAATAATTTCTGGCACTAACACTTTCCCTACTCATAATACCCTTAGAAGAATAAGCCAAAGTTACCCAAGATGTTGCGTTGAGGTTTGGATAAATTAGAGTATGAAGGAGGAACACAGAGAAAGCGGAGTCAAGATACCTGTCAGGGGTAGGGAGTGAGTGGCAGATCAGAAAGATAATGTTTATCTTTGCCGACAATGTTAACACATGTGGCTCTTGAGCCCTGATCCATTAATTGCATTGATTAGTCCTTCTGCTTAGTAAGTCAAAAGTATTTGGTTTGGGAACTAGCTATGAATATTTAAGAATATAGGTGGAGTAGCCTAGAATCTGCTTTCAGTTAGAGATTTAGAGGTTCCAAACTGAAACCATTTTTGTTAGAGGTCATGTGGGCTTCTAAACAAAGATTGAGCGGAGAAATCTATTAAGGTGATATAGAAGATGTGATGGTTAGAGCTAATGGTCACCATGGCAAAGCCTGGACTCACCTAGGAGAAAGACTGTCAGACGTTTCTGTGGGAGTTATCTTGATTACACTGACTGTGATGAGAAGACCTGCCCACTGTAGGTGGCACCATTCACAACACTCGTTTGATATAAGAGTTACAACACCATGACAAAGAAATTGGGCTGACTTTTTCCCTGGCTGAGGCATACTATCATTTACCCACCCCAGCATGGAGGCACTGAAAGCATCTACTAGCAGCACTTTGGGTGTGGGTAGCTTCATTTTCAGTCTTCCTCAAGAAGCTTCATAGATAGTGGGCACAACCAACGAGATCTATAAAAGGAGGTTATGAGGAATGCGAGACAGTATCATCAAATTACAGAAAAAAAAATTGTGAGTGTTTGCAAATGTGAAGACAGCTTGAAGGACTCAGAAATATTAATTTTAATTTCCCCAAACTAAAATGTATTCGGGAGATTTATTTTCCTGCTAAAGCTAGTAGTTCTTGAGATCCTTGTTGGTGAAGACTGGGAGGCATAGGTGAAGACAGGAGAAGTTACAGAAAAAAATAAAGAGAACATGTTATGTCACTTTTAAAATGTCCCCTCAAACATATATAGAAAAAAAAAACACTGTCAAAAGTAGGGTGGAGGAATAGCTCTAGGCCAGTAACCAGGTACCCTTAGGGCAATTCAGAGTTCTGTCTTCAACTACATACAAGTCTTTAAAATTTTTAGCCTCTTCTAATTGCAGTATCCTTGTGTGTAAACACAATATTGTGAGTTAGATAATCCATAAGGTTCCAATAACTCTGGATTTTTGTGAGGCTGTCATTTCAACAGGACAGATGGTTGGCAAATCCACAAAATCATTTTGAAATGCTTTTATGCATAGAAGCCTTACCATACATGATGAAGTAGTGAGTAAATACTGGGACTGTGGCAGCTGAGTGAGAAGGTGCAGGAATTTCACCCACAGAATGTGGAAGGCATGTGGGGTAGATAGAAATGAGGGCTTAGGAACTTTTATTTTCTTTCAGCCATGACTCTTCTTAAGTGCTTGCAAGAGAGAAGAAAGGAGACTGCTGTGGTATGAAAGGAAGAACATGTCCACCCTATTTACTGATCACACCTCTGATCTTTTTATCTCACCTCTGAGACTTATTCGCCGTCAATCTTTCAATCCCATAGAAATCTTCCATCCATTGACCAACGATGTGTTACTTTCCTGCCATTCTTGCCTTGCCATGAGTTAATTTCTCTCCTTCATTTAAATTCCATTTTCTATCAGGACAAGTGTTCCTTAGTAGATACTCCTCTCCTCAACTCCATCATTGTATTCAACAGGGAAAATTTGAATTTCAGCTGACTCTAGTTTTTGCCTGTTTGTATATCTCTACCTATTAAAAACAGTTTCACTGGAGGAAAACAATAGACAACTCTACTTTTCGTTTGTTTAGGTCAAATACTCTTTCTCAAAGTGTAAATGTTCAAACTGTCAAAAAAATAAATAAATCCTATAAACTCTACTCTAAAATATTTCCAGAGTAAGGCAACTAAACTACCATACCCCAATTCAAAATATATTGGAACCTGCTCTCTAGTTACTCTGTGTCCGCTCTTAAGCAGAACATCTTCGCACCAGTACCAAAAGGCAGACTTTTAAAATGTCAGCGTTGCCTGTTCACTTTCCATCCTGAAGAATATTCCATCAGCATTCCTTAAGCTCCCTTACAAGATTCCACTTGACGCACTTCGCCCACCCTTTCAGCCATCACAATGTCTGCCCCTTTCTCTCCACAGTTCAGGCTCACTGACCTCTAGGTTAGTGCTTGAACTTTCCGAGAGCATCCCTTTACAGAGCCTTTGAGCGTACATCCTAGGTAACTAGAGCATTATTCATCCAGATAGCTGCTTGACTCATTCTCTTATTTCATTCAAATCTCTGCTCAAATGTCACCTTATCAGATGGGGAATTATCTTTGTCCACCCAGTCATCACTCTTTATTCCTTTACTATGCACTATAATTCTATTATAACTCTTATCATATAGCGCACATTTTTGATATTGCTTATCACCTATCTTCTCTCTCCTGGATATGCATTCAAAAGGGCAGAGACTTTGTCTCCCTCATTTCCTGTTCTGTGTCCAGTGCCTTCGATAGAAAAATCAGTAGTAAGAAGCTAAATTCAGAAATAGAACCCATTGCTTAATTCATACAAAAATATTACTTGAAGACCCCTCATGGGCTCAGAATCATTTCTCAGCCCTGAGATAAGGTGGGTTATAAGACAGGCAACTGCAGGACATTATTTATTAAATATGGAAGTAGATCAATTAAATGAAATAAAATAAAAATAGTGTAAGTGCTATGATGATGACACAACCACCTTCTACTAGAGTGACCCAGTTCTGAAAAGCAGTCATCAGGACTGAGATAGACGCGATCCTGAGTTATTATAAGTGCCCATGAAAGCCAGAGGAGAAAATCTGCAGCAACAGACAGACTTCAAAGGGGAGCAGCTCAGAAACACAGAGAAAAAAAAAAAAGGTCTAAGGGACCTCTATTCATATCTGTGTAAATATTGCTCACTAATGGAATCCTACATTGGGCAGACATGAGAAAACATGGCTAGGATTTGGTGACTGGTTTGAAAGAACAAAGACTGAGGAAGAGCATTACCATGAATCTACACAATATCTACATGAATCTATAGATATGACAGTTTAGAGCTGTCAGCCAACCACATGTGCTGGAAAGTTGACCTGACTCATGAACCTCAAGGGCCGTTCAAGGAATTAGTCAAGGAGGAAATTATGATAAATGTGGACTAAGATCAGGATAAGAAGATTTAAGTGGAAAGATTCCACTCTCTAGCAGAATGGTGGTCTGGAGCTAAGGCTGGTTTGATCAAGGAACCTACTACAAGGTAAATCCACAGAAGTTCAACGGTGAAGATGCAGGAGGTAAATAGTAAGAGAGCCAACAGCTGCAAGGTAGACAGAGGCTAGATCCTGGAGACCTGCAGAGGCTGTTCTAAGAGAACAAACTTTATCTTAAGGTGGTCCTCTATTCGTTCTAACTGATGTCTATGACTGTCTTCTTTAAAACGGAAGACATCAGAAGGGTTGTGATGATTAAATCAGATGATGTGTAAAATGTTTCCATCATATGCTCGTAATTACAGTACAGTTTCTGGGAACAGACTAAGATCAAATTAGAGAAAGAGTATAAGATGGAAGGGACAGTTAAGGGCTTTGAGGACCAAGATTAAGAGGGAAGATACAACTGGGTAAAATTACTCTGTAGCCAAATTCAGAGTGAATTATCTGCCTCTAGTTTGATAGCAATAAGATTTTATATCTGTTTGCATGTTATTCACATTTCTTTTTCTTTTTTTTTTGTGATTTTCAAATATGTGTCCCTATATTCCAATGTTAGTTTGACTGCACCAAAATTTCAAAAGTGCTGCTCTATTAAGGAATCAAGCCAGCCTTTGGTCAGGCTCATAGCAAAGGACAGCTTCTCAAGAAGAGCTCCCTGCCCTGGCTTTATTGCAATCTGTTTATTTACTACATTGCATTTAAAAATAGCTCTATTGACACTCCCCTTCTGTTTGTGCTTCCGGCTGGCTCAGCTGTTTTTCTCTCACTGCGGGGTTTCTAGTGAGCTGTAAGGCTGACATGTGTGTCTCTTGTTCAGCTCAGCAGGGACTATCACAGAAGGTCTGGAGGAGGACAGAGAATGGAGACAGTGTAAAAAGATTCTGTGAAGGACCCAGAGCATTTCTGTCCCAGTTATTGTTGGTGGCAACATTATTCCATATACAGGTACTAAGGAACATAGAAAACATTTCTTTAATATCAACATCCTATTAGGCTACATATGGAATATGGTTTAAGCTACATATAGAATAAAGGGTGAAAAACATTGTATATTATAATTTTAAGACATAAGCTCAGATGGAGTGATCTATCGAGTATTCAAAATGCTAATTAATTTGCTCCCTGAGGTCTGCTTGCTAACTTCCTACTGCACAAGCCCAC
>CAJQZJ010032367.1:1270433-1284536 GCA_907164525.1 Lophiomys imhausi | reverse complement strand
GGTATGTAGATGCACATGTAAGCACGTGGAGGTCAGTGGTCGCTTGTGGTATGTAGATGCACATGTAAGCACGTGGAGGTCAAAGGCATCTTCCTTCTACTGCTTTCCCTCTGCAATTTTGGAGACAGAATCTGTCACTGAACCTGGAACTCACTCAAAGCCCCCTGGATCTACATGCACACAGGCACGCACGCACACATAGACACATGTCCTGTGGTTATAGAGGTCACATGCTGCTATCACCTGGCTTTTATTTTTTTTTTTCCAGCTAGTGACTTACAAAAGTTCTGGAGATCCTAAGTCAGGTCTTTATGGTTGCACAAAAAGGATGTTCACTGAGCTGTGTCCCCAGACTTTGGAATATTATTTCGAGAGTAACTACATTGTTTTAAAAAACAAAAATATCTCAGTCATTTGATTTCACCAATGAAGACTCAGGAGCCAGTAATTGGGGTGAAAACCTATTTTAGAGAGGCAGAGAAAGTACCCAGCTGACTTTCCTCTTCCACAATGTTCCAGAAAGATAAAACATTCCTATTTAGCTCAAGTACCAGAAGGAAAAAGCTTGGTAGTTTACTCAGCTGACTTTCTTATTCAGCTGAAACCCTAGAGGAAAAAGCCCAGAGCTAAAAAGCTCCTTCTGCTTCTCCATGCTGTCTTTAGTACCCTCCAGCTCAATGTCCCTCCTTTCTGTTTAATCTCTGTCACCTGTTTTCTTGCTCAGCCTCTTGATTTAGGCCTAACTGTATTTAATCTTGTGTACGGAAAGATCTTGGATTAAAGATGTGTGCTATGTCAGAACCATATCACAATTACTTGTTTACAGTAAACAGAAAGCTCTAGGTTTAAAGGCTGAGCCATCCCACAAATAGAAACAGGTTTTTCAATTCACAAACTCAGAGTTCACAATGTGATCAAATATTCTGCAACATAACCAGAGCTTACATGTTTCAAAGTGAGAAAACTAATATAATTTAAAAATATTAAAGTGGTGAATGATTTGTGTATTCTTCTAGTGACTAGTATTAACTGCATTGTGCTCTCTATGGTGAGTGATAAACACAGACAAATTTTTAGTTAGCTCGTATTAACTATCTACTTTTTTGAAAAACGAATGCAACGATTTTTTTCCTTAAACACGATTTTCATGTTTTGAGTTGATTGTCCCTGCACAAAAAGTCTATTTTAAAATAGGAAGCTTTAATGAACAAGAAAATAAATATTCTCATATTTACATTATTCAGTAAATGATACAAGAGATTTTGACAAGAGATTGAAAAGTGATTTTCAACATTATATTGCAGCAGAGTTTTGTATATCTGCCTATTTATTTCATGTTCCCTGCTGGCCGTGCTGTCTGGTCATCACTGTTTTCATGCACATTTCAGGATGTGGCATGTCTTACCACACAACTGACTTTTGTATCAACTGTCTGCAGAAGCTACTGCTTCAGAAGCGTCTCTGATGGCCACCTGAAAGTCTACCATTGCCTAGCCTTAGCTGCTCATATCCAGGTGTTGCTGATTTTGTCAATGAGCTCGATCAGAAGATCAGTATTAGTTATACTGAAATTGGAGAGGCTCAATTCAATACCTACTGAAATTTGTACTTAACAAATAATTAAATATTGGACATATGACAGATAGCAGAAATACAAATGCTATATGTACTGAACTCAGGATTTATTTTAATGGAAAAATTAACATTAAAAATTTGATGAAAATGATAAATAGGTATGAATAAAATCTGTTTTGGCCAGTCCTGTAACTGAGGTTACACCCTCATGGACACTTGTAACTGGCCTTTCTCACTCTGTCTTTAATTCTTCTTCTAAAGGAAATAAAGTAAGGAAGAAAGAAGGAAATGGGGTGGGGAGAAAAGAAGGGGAAAAAGTTACAAAATTTGTCTGTGTCACCCAGAGGGCAAGGTGCCGTGAACACAGAATATAGTATCCATTCTGTGAGTTTAGTTCACTTTATGGTCACCATGTCCATGATTGGATTCGATAGTTCTAGTCATTATACTCATCCATTTGATAAATCTTTGGGTCATGATAAGTTTCTCATTGTGACATTGCTTCAGACATATTTTCTTTAGGAAGATAGCGTGCATAGCAGCAAACACGAGTATCTTTTGTATTGATGAAAATTTTACTTTACAATTAATTGGCTTTCTGATTTTATAAAGAAACGGGTAAAAGTATCTATGTCTTCCCTTTCAAAGTTGCTCTATGTCTTTTTCTTAGTCTGTTTCAGAACTCTGATTTATGGATCATCCATGTAAAAATGTTTTCAGAGGACCTAGCATGTGAAGGCCTGAAGGACACACAGGGAGGAGGAAATCATTAAACAGGACCAAAGATGTAATGAGTATTATTAAAACTTTAATTTAAAATGTTGAAGAACTTAACCAGTAGAACATATTGGTATAATCACCTGGTATTTTTTTCCTATTCCAAAACAAATTTCCAGTCTAAATAAGATGTCCTTTTCTACTAGAAGTAAACCGATTTGTTTGCTGGATGCATTCAGTGGTCTAATTGCAAATATGTGGATTCCAAAGAGAAATCAAGATGTGAAAAAATAACCCTGAATGTGATTAGGATTACACTTCTTTGGAATGTATTTCCTTTCCTTCCATATTTGAGACTTTTAAACCTCCCAACATATTAAACGTTCATTCCTTTGGGTATTTGTGCTCTGACTCTAATGTGCATCCTGATAATTTCATAATCCTGTTAACATGCAAATTAGCGCTCTTCAGGTCTGGGGTGAGGCCTGACATACTGCTTCCTGGAGCATGTAAATACAGGCACATTGAAGAAACAAAGCCCAGAGAAACAATCCAAGATGCTACTAAACTGTTGTTTTTATTAAAAGACATGTGGTAAAACTGCCACACACTGATAGCTTTGATAACAGCCTTTCTACAGCCTATGGGGCTAAGCAGTGAGCTCTGCAGCTCCAGGGCTCACCAGGATTCACCAGGGTTTACAATACCAAACTGCAGAAATGAGCTCTCCATTTTAACAGGTGAATATTATGAATATCTAATGTAATCTTCCATGCATTATCTGACACCAGGACATATAAACATGTCAATTAACAACAGCAATAAAGGTATAGATTATCTAGGTATTTTTGCTGAAAATACAAAATTTAGTTTGGAAACTGTATTTATGGAGTTTTCTTTTTCTCTCCTCCTCCTCCTTCTTCTTTTCCTGTGCAAAATGTGTATTGAGGGAACAAGGGTATCTATCCTTTTTGGCAGCAGCCTTCTTCATGGCTGCCAGCATGTTGCTGAGCATCTCAGGTTTTCTCTTGGCATCTGTGTGGGTCCCCACCCTCTTCTGTGATACAAGGCAAGGCAGTGCAAAGGTTCCTCCATCCTACATTCTTGCTGAGGACATTTCAGGTTTAACTAGAATTTGATCTCCTTGATGGAGAATCCCAGGGAAAATTTCCCAGTTCTATTTTAGGAATCCAAGGTCAGGATGTCCTAGCTAACTTATCTTAGCTTCTGCTAAACTGTTTGTGCAGAACCACACCAGATAACTGCTTATCTTAGCTTCTGCTAAACTGACTGCTTGTGCAGAACCACTCCAGATAATCACTTATCTTGGTTTCCGTAAAATTGCTTGCTTATGAAAATCCCCACCCCCACCCCACAAGCTGCAGAGCAAGATGCCCAGACATAATTTCTTCCTTTGAAAACTCTGTGTTCTGGACACTCAGGACCACACCTAGATCCCCAAATATTTGGGTGTAGTCCCAGCTGGCTGGAATACAGACGTTCAATTGGTTATAAACTGTATCTGAGTAGTCATCTCTCATGGACTAACAATTACATTGATGAACCTGAGGGAGTACTTGTCCTAGGACACGTTGAGCAGCTCCATGGTGGCTCTTAGGGTGTGAAGCCTACATCATATCCAGCACAAACTTGGCATGCTTGGTGAGGCATCTGTGGTACCTGATGTGCCTAAGCTTGCTGACATTCTTCCTCACCTTGTAGCCTATAGAGCAGGGTCATGGAGACCACTCTCTGATGGCAGCTGCAACATGGGAATTTTCTTAGGAATAAGAAGCAATCAAGAATTCAGTTCCTTGAATTTGATTCAGAGCTTTGTATTCTCTTACATAGTCCAAGCTGATTTTAGAGTCATAAACCTGTGGCTCCACCACTGCAGTGCTGGAATTGTAGGCATGCACCACCCAGCCTGGCAACAATCACTTATCAATCTGTCCTGTGTATAGACTTTTACAAATATGGGGAGATTACTTAACATATTGCTGTACATATTTTTTACTGTCCATACACCTAGAGTTTTTATGTAAAATAAAGCCTATTGAGAATGATATATGTTCTTTAAACATAGTTCTGCTTTTGTAAAAGAGAATAATATAAGAATAGTGTAAAGGTGCAAAATATGAAACTTCATTAACATAATGTTTGGTGTCAATTAATTATACACTGACTGTGTACATAGATTCTTAGCCCACAAAGTGCTTCTTCTATTCCTCAGTAAATCTTGAAATCTCTTTATATTAACCTGCTGTATTAAGAAAATGGGTATCCTGTCCCTAGAGACACTGCAGTAGTGGCTGCTGTGTCACATATGCATCCGTAGGTGGCAGAGAGGAGAGAGGCTATGTCTACATTCAGTGTTCTGACCTATGAACATCTGAATGAATAGTAGCCTAATATTACTGGGGTGGGGGGGAGCAAGCTGGATAGCAACAGAACTTCAGTGTCATGGCACCCAGAAGGGGAGCTAGCCTGTGTCTACCACCAGTCCAGCATCAGGCAAGCACAAGATGGGCTCCCATGACAAGAAGCAAGCTAGAGACTAGCAGAGCCCTGCCTGGCTCTGAATGAGTTGTGTGTGGATGAGCCAGCCCCTAGAGTGTGAGTGTGGGAGAGGCAGCACTGCCTTTTGTCTGCTTTGTGGTGGTATAGACAAGGGAGACATCCCCTTCTTTTTGCCCTCACTCCCACTGGAAGACAGGAAATATAGCCACAATGGGGTTACAAGAGCAGGAGAGCTGTCCCCACCCCTCACACTGCTGCAGCACTCTGCCTGGGAAGCATGCTATAGCTGGTCCTGCATGTAGGGGTTGTGGGTGAGCCAGTCCTGAGGGAGTAACTGTGAGAGAGTCAGCCCTGTCTTTTGTCTGCTTTGTGGTGTTGGTGAGGGAGAGATCTCCTTTACTCTCTTGCCCTTGATACAGGTAACAGGCAGAAGAATTGCCCCAGATGAGGTCATGAAAGCAGGAGAGCTGATCCAACTACTTACCTGCTGTAGCACTCAGGAAAGCAGGCCCTGAACTAGGGCTTTGAGTGGGCCCACTCCATGGATGAACTGCTGGAGTGCATGAAGAGGCCAATTCTACAGGCCCAAAACTACAGGATCTCCATGACACATGACAATAACAGCATATCTGAGACGAGTCCCAGTGAGATTCCAGTATTGACAAAACAGAAGCCAGAGGCCTCATACCAGACCAAGGAGTCATTATAATGAACATTTATATGCAAAAATTGTGTGGACAAAAGGGAATATTGTGGGACACACTGAAACATACTACGGCTTCCACAATGAGTTTGGTTTTTTTTTTTTGTTTGTTTGTTTTGTTTTTCTATGAGGGGGGAGGTTGCAAGGATGGAGGGTGAGTCTGAGGGAAGGTGGGAGAGAAGTGGGAACAGGGTGCATGCTGTGAAATTCACAAAATAAAAATACAATAAAAAAGAAAATAAGCATTAAAAAAACCTACTTCTATTTCTGTGGAAATCAGAACCCTCAATTTCTCTCTAATTTTTTAATTAAAGCAGCCTCATTTGCAAGAGTACAATTAAGGTTTTTAAATGTGGCTAGGATCATTTCCATAATTCTATATTTTGAGTTTTTTCCTTGGAATTCTGGAACCTGACATTGCACTATAATTCGCAAAACTGATATCCATTCAGAAATAATCCTTGTTGGAAAAGGTAAAAATCAGGAAGGCAGACAATGTATTCAGTCCAATGTTTCTTGTCATTACTAACCAGAGGAGAGGGAAGAACATCTCAGACATAAGGGCAGTTTACATTCATTTGCTGCAAATGGACAGTTTTCATCTGATTTGATTGGCTCATAGGAAATCACTGTAAGATTTCACCTGGGCGTCAAAGTATAGGCGCCTGTCCTGAACACAGAAAGTGTCCTTGTGAATTACTTGCTTCTCTTGCTATAACACTTTTGTATAAATATTAAATGAGAACAGTCACAAATAAAACAGGAATATTACAATACCTTCATAAAAATTTCTGGAATCCTTGTGCTTCACCCTTGTCTCTATATTTGTTTTTGCTTATTTGTTTGTATGTTTGTAAAAATCAATCTTATTCTGTTCGTGTTTATTTTATTAAGAGGATTTGATTAGTTATGTGCTTAACTTAGGAAAGTGGACTTTTCATGGGGGAAAAGGCATTTGGTATAAAACACCTCAGGAAATAATATTTTCTTATTTTATTGATATTTAAAATTTATTTCAGGAACTTTTATTTTATCTATAGAAGTACATCTTTTACCACTTTTTCTCCCCGAAATGAGACAGTGCTTACAAGAACTTAAATAATTTCTATGTAGCTCTTTCCTACACCCTGAACAGCAAGCACTTAGGTGTGTAAAGTGAAACCTTGTCTCATAAGCCACATCCTCAATAGAGATCTTTTAGAGGAAACACTTTTTTTTTTCAATCGAAACATGGTAAGAGATTTAGAGCCTTTAGAGATAAAATAGAACCTGTCCTACAGGTCTCTATCCACATCTGGACCTGTCATTTATTGTTTGGTAAGTGAAATAACTAAAATTAAAAATTTGATGGGTTGTTTGAAATCCATAAATCTGTTTTGGACCCACTTAGAAGTCATGTGCTTAGGACACTAAAATTCATTCAACTATTTTCATGTTATTTTAAAGGGGACTCTTGGTGACCTTGTCTATTTTATTCTTATTTTGAATTTGAAGGAAAATAATAATCACAGGTTAGTAAGTTTAGCATAAATCTATGAAAATTCTTATCGCATGGCTGCAACCTTTGAATCCAGACAAAAACAAGATTTTATTCCTATTCCTCTCTCTGAACAGCTGGAGAACAAAGTCGTTTCCAAATTCATTATTTCTCTGTCTACTCTAAGGCTGTGCTTAGGTCCAAAGCTAATAGTTACACAAGCTGCTGTCTGACTGTTAGTCTGCTGCCTACTGAAGAAAATATCTCTAATGCCCCTCTTCCTCTCAGTTGCTTTTTTCTCTCGTCCCACATTCCCCCATTATTGTCATCCCACCTCTTTCCCTGTCTCCTGCATTTACAGCTTGTGCGTCTATGAGACCCTTTCTTGCAGACATATTTCTATCCTTTGTGAACGAACACACTCCTAGTGTCTTCGGTTCTAAAAATACTCTATTAAAGGTGCCTCTGTGTTTCCTTCCCTTCAAAGCCAAACTACTTGAGAGAGCAGAGCACTGCACACCTACCCATTTCCTCAGGTCTTACTCAACCAGGAGCCCATCTCAATTTAGCTTCTCACGTCCCTTTTAAGGGACCAAAAGCCTCAGGCACCCACTGCACTTAAACTGCTTTCCAGACAGTGTTTGCCTGCAATCCATGGCAGCTGATAGACTTGACAGGTTCCTTCTAGAACTTATAACTCTCTGGCTTGTCTTGTTTTCTACCTTCCCTTCTATCTCTCACCAATTTTAAAACGTACTTAAAATATTTAAGTAAATTATGAACAAATGAAACAAATCCTTGAGCATAAAAGAAAAATCAATGTCCAACTTATAGTGCGGGGGAAAAAAAGGCATAAAACTGCCCGGGTCCTAACATTATATGTAAAAAGTGGTCAACATCTATATTTCCAGTTAGCTAAATATATAGAGCTATGTTTAATCTTCAGTTAACACCCTAGGAAGAATTGTCGTTTACTGTCATATCATGGGGCACAAAGTATTGTTAGTGTTGCCTGAACTGATCTGGGCAGAGGAAATCACCATTCATGGAGCAGCCGCAGCAACTGCTTGCTGCATTGTTCCCATTATTATAAGAAGAAGAAGGCAGTAGGTTGGGAGCTTCCTCCTGTTGCAGGATATATCCAGCACACACCTTGAGTCCAAGAGCTTTCTGTTTGAATATTGTGAACAGGATTGAATAAAATCAACCATGGGTCAAGAGGTGGGGCAAGCCACCAGAGAACCTAGGGAAGAAATACACAAGAGAGTAATAGGAAATCAGGAAGATGGATACAGAGATGCATAGGAAGTAGAAGGGAGGGACATTCAGTTTGAGGATTTTTTTGTGACAGCATGGGGAAAGAGGACTGAAACTGAAACTTAGCTATCAATTATATTTATTAATAAGTATAAACTGTAATATTAGGCCTGCAGAGCAGCCAGCGGGCTAGCAGAAGGACGGCAGGCCTGGCTTGCCTTAACTGACAGCCTGACCCATCCTGGGGATAAAGCCCTTGACCATGGTGGCCTTCACCACCTGCAACCTAAACTCTGTTAATTGATATATTTATTAATAACCACAAATTGTTATATTAGGCTGGCAGAACAGCCGGCGGAACAGCCGGTGGCCTGGCAGGAGTCTGGCAGGCCTGACTCGCCACCTATAGGCCTGGTGGGGCGACCTGGCGGAGTAGCCTTGTGGGGCAGCTTGGTGGGGCAGCTGCCAAGGCAGCAGTCAGATATTTATTAAGAACTATAAACTGTTATATTAGGCCAGTGGAATAGCCGGCAGAGACCTGGCAGAGTAGTCACGGGGCGTGCTGTGAGGCTTATGGCCAGAAGCCTGTAGGCCTGCCTTAGCTAGAGGCCTGTAGGCCTTTCACCCTGAAACCTGTGGTGACCTTTTTCCCAATAATTAAATACACCAAAACCTCTGAATATTTCAATGCTAGGCAGACTCTCAACTAGCTCACCTAAATTAATCCCAGGCCTCCTAATCCAAACCAGCCATGTGGCTTGCTGTACCTTCCAGAGCTCTTAGACACATCTGTCTGCTTCTATGTCTCCTGGAAAAAAAGGGGGGTTTCTCTGTATAAAACCCAGGGTTCTTTTCTTTGTCCCAGGAAGTCCCACCTTCCTATACTCTTTCTGCCCAGCTAATTGGCCATCAGGGACTTTTATTAACCAATCACAGAGTGCCTCAGAAAGGGTGGAAACCTGATCTCTGAGCATTGAAATCAGCCTCTGAGAACCAATGTATTAGACCTTCCTCTAACAGAAGACTTCCTCTTTTGGGAGGTGGGCTGAGAAGAAAGTTCAGCTGGATGCTTTCTCTGTTTCTCTGAGCTAGCAGGCTTTCACCCTAGCATCTCGTTAAGGGTGGCTGAGATTTATCCGAAAGCCCTTCAGGAGATCTCAGGTGCTTGCAAGCATCAAGAAAGATAGACGAGTCACGTTATTTGCTAGGGAAGAAGGGATATTTACATGAACATAAGTATTTATTTTCTGTCTTGCTTTACGGAGCCTCGAGGATACCTTTAAAGTAATATAATGTGAATAAACACTGGCATGGCTTAATGGATATTTATGATATCTTTGTATTTCTTGAAGGGTGAGAAAAATGAAGTGTCATGCTACAAGAGTGCTAAATTGACCACAATGTAACAACTTTCTAAACTGCGAAATTTATGAAGTAGATATGCAAGTATATTTATTTCAATGACAGGAAAGTAAGAGAGAAGAGCTGCACATATGATTCCTGGTATACAGGAGGAGGACCTATCATTTCAGTGAATCCACAGCATACATTATATACCTGCTACTATCCACAAAATGTTTATAAACTATATTTGTGAACTTGGATATAGTTTTACGATTCAAAAATATTATAATTGTATATTAAAGCAGGAGTGGGATCCATCTGCTAAGGTTTCCCAAAAGTCTCATACAATGTACTCAGCATCAAGACATATTGTAAAAAAAATTTTTTTTCAGTAAAAGGTAAAATGATAACCCAGGGAGACAGACACATGTACATTCATTAAGAGCATATTTACGGATATCACAGGAACATATGAGTTGCGTAACTGGTGCAAAGGAGTCATAAATATAGCACAAGCCATCATGGAATGAGGGAATACTGATATGAACTCCAAATGGACCCAAAGGCTAATTGTAGACAGAGGAGAAGGAGTTAAGTCAGTCACAGCCATGTGTGGCACAATGACTTATCAACAGTTTTCTACAACGTGCTAAAACTTGTGAAATAGCCCAAAGACATCAAACAGAACTACCTTCTGATGACCCATCAGGCTCTGCTGTTGGAAATGCATGGTTTCCCACAAAACATTAATATGAATTAGCTCCCTCTGTGTTTGTTCTTCATAGAAGAAACTGAAGGTTAAAAACTATTTTTGTAACCTATTTACATTATTTACTTAACTCCTTGTGATTAGAAGTAAAAATAACTTTTTCTTGGAACTTCAATAGACGTTAACAGATCTTATTTTATTTTTCCCCATCAGAGATGATATTGTCAGTTTACCAAATAAAGTTTTCTCACAGCAAGATGACTTTTTTTTTTTCTAGCATTTTTACCTATAGAGTGGAGACTTACTAAACCTTTAAGGAGACATTGACTATGCCTTCTTCCCAGAAGAATGGGAAGACGCCTTCTCTGTTGTTTCATCTTGTATGGTCAGTATAGCTCCAGACTTCCATTTTTTCTGAGTCTCTCCTGTGTTTCACATCCTGACCTTCTTTCTGCAATTCTAACTCTAAACCAGTGGTGCTCAACCTGTGGATCTCAACCCCTTTGGGCACTGAACAACCCTTTCACAGGGGTCACCTAAGACCATTGGAAAACACATTGGGCAACCGCAAGGCAAGATCAGCACTATTGCTGTTTCTCACTTCCCTTATCTATGCTAGTGATTGAATCTGAAACTTTGTTAACAAATATATTTATCAATAACTATAAATACTTACTACCTAACAATTAACCCTAATAATAACTATAAACTGTTGTATGAGGCTGGTGGAACCTGGTGGGAGGCCTGCAGTCCTGGCAGGCCTGGCTTGCCTTAGCTGGAGGCCTGACCAGACTTAGATCTCCCTGTGATAAGTCCTGAGACCAAGTGTGGACCTTTTTCATTACAATTTATAACAATAGCAAAATTACAGTTATGAAGTAGCAACAGATGTAATTTTATGGTTTGCGGTCACCACACCATGAAGAACTATATTAAAGGGTCACTATATTAAGAAGGTAGAGAACCACTACCCTGGACTGAACCAGGTCAAACGTTTCCAGCTTTGGATGAAAACTTGTATCTATCACTTGTTGGAGAAAGGTCTTATGCATGATTTTCAAAAGCTGATTTGAATGCTCTGAGATCTGGTTAATGCCCTATTTGAGGCATTCTCTGATTGCATAATAATAGTTACTGATGGCCAATTAGCTGGGCAGAGAGAGAATAGGAAGGTGGAACTTCCTGGGAGGAAGACAGGAACAGTGGAAATAGACAGAGGAAGTTCTCTTTCCACTGGGAGACAAAGAAGCAGACAGATGTGTCTGAGAGCCTGGAAGGTATAGCAAACCACATGGCTGGTTTGGATTAGTTGGTTTGGTTAACTTGGATGAGCTAGTTGAGAGTTTGCCCAGCTAAAGCTTAAGCATTGAAATATTAAATGGTCTTGGTGTGTTTAATTATTGGAGAAAAGTTTCACCCTTGGTCTCAAGACTTATCACTCGGAGATCTAAGTTTGGTCAGGCCTCCTGCTAAGGCCAGCCAGTCCTGCCAGGTCTACAGTTGCAGGCCTCCCCCAAGCTCCACCAGCATAATACAACAGTTTATAGTTAGTATTAGGGTTAGTTGTTAGGTAATAAGTATTTATAGTTATTAATAAATATATTTGTTAGCAAAGTTTTTAATTCAATCACTAGCATAGATAAAGGAGATGAGAAACAGGAAATAGTGCTGATCTTGCCTCACAGTTGCCCAGTGTTGTTTTTGGAACATTTATAACTACCACACAGTGCACACAGCATCCAGTGTGGTTGGGTCACAGCCTTTCAAGCCCATACTGTTTCCCAGGAGGACAAAGGAACAATATGATTGTTTTTGTTATTAGACTAAGCAAATGCTTATTCTATTCTAAATGCAAGGGTCTGCCAATTATCCGAGTGGCTGAAAAGACATGTGAAAGAAAGAAAAGGGAGCGGCATATGTGGTCAGACTCATCCTTCCTTCACTTTTCATGTTTAGGCATTTTATGTATTCTTGTGTAACTATTATGAGTATTACATACCAAAGCCGCTTTCCAGGTGACTCAAAGATTACTCGGCACTTAGGGAATTATCTATATTGACTCATTAGAGAGTAATAAAATATGAAAGTTTTAATTATTGCTTTCTTTAAATACCATCTTCTTCCATCCAGGTCACAGCTTGAGGAGGTAGATACTTGGCACAGTGAAGGAACAACAGAGTTCAATCAGTGGAACTGACTGTGGGTGAAATCGTCACAGTGAGATCTTCTTCACATTCTAATTTGCACTGCAGACAAAAATGAAAAAACAAAACCACTCATATCTTCAGAAGGCTCATCAGTGAATTTATGTACATTTCAGATGAGAGTTAGATTTGCATTCAGCAGCATTTTGCCAGGATCGTGTTGTTCATATGTCCCATATACTAATTCATAATTTAGAAATGCGAATGACTTTAAGAAACAATATCATGGAAGTACTGTATCCTAATTAACACATTTGCTTCTGTTAGTCAGGAAAACTTCCTGGCGGACATGAAGAGGCAGTAACCGAACCCCTTCCCTATTTCTTTACTCCATGATACCTGTACGCTTGTATTTTCACAACATGGCAAGAATATCTTTAAAACAAACTGGTTGTTTAGTAATCAGGTGAAAGCTGAAAAAACCATCTTCATTTTAGAAAACCTTTTGTCCCATTGCATGATATGTGATGGATAACACAGACTTTGGTGATCATGTGGTAGGCAGTTTCCAGTGATCCTCTCTTGTAGCATTTGTGCAACTGTTCCATTACCTCTCCCTGAATGGACTAAACAAGCTGAAGCATATTGCATGGATAATGAAAATCAGGATGCTGTATCAATTCTGTGGCTAGGTTATAAAGACTTTTATAAAGTTTTTCTCTTTGCTGCTCACTCTTTCTCATCACATTCATTCAGAGGCGAAAAGTCATACATACTGTGAGAAGCCTGTAGAGAAGCCAGTCCAGTGACAAGGGAAAGTCTCAAACAAAGAGAAAGGGAAGCTTGCCAACCACGTATGAAGAAATGTGGAAAACGGATCCTTCAGTTTCAGCTGAGATGTGAGAAGGCAGGTCCCTGGAATGCAGCTTAACCACAACCCTGTGAGAAAACTTGTACTAGAACAGCTCAGCTGTTCTGAGTTCTTTGTCTTTGTAAACTGTGGTCTAACAATGATACATGGGGCTGGACTGATGTCTCAGTGGTTTAGAGCATTTGCTCTTCTTGCAAAAGGCCTGAGCGCAGTTCCCAGGACTCACATCAGGCAGCTCACAACCACCAGTGACTCCATCTCCAGCTGATCTGATGCCGTCTCCTAGCCTCCGTAGGCACCTGTATGCATGTGTGCCTAACCATATAAAGCTATATCAGCTTGAATATGTAAAAATAAACAAACAAACAAATAAATAAAACCAGATGGGAGTCTGTTAGGTATCTTTGTCTAATTAGATAGTAGCTTATTAATCAACACTAACTGTTTTAGTTATCTGGGTTAGAATTGGAAAACCCTTTTGTTGATTAAAAAAAATGCCTTGCAGATTTCCATAAATACTCATGTGTTGAGGGGGGAAGTCATGGGAGACATTAAGTTAGACCAAACAGGCATCTACTCTTTTTGACACTAAGTGATTGTAGTCATGCTATTTGCTTAGATTTATGTTAGGAAGCAAGTGAAATATGTTCTTATGTGCTGTTTATATGAAAAGCTCTGATCTGTATAGCTATCAATGGGTTGCTTACTGCTGAGGGTAATTTCATTCTCCTCAATTTTTTTTTAATAATTTATTTTTTATTTCTTCAAGTTACATCTCAATCACAA
>CAJQZJ010032367.1:1245174-1257303 GCA_907164525.1 Lophiomys imhausi | reverse complement strand
TTTCTTTCTTTCTTTCTTTCTTTCTTTCTTTCTTTCTTTCTTTCTTTCTGTCTCCCTTCCTTCCTCCTTCATTCCTTTCTTTTCTTTCTTTCTTTCTGCTTGAAAAAGTTATTTTTAATAGGAAAAATAAATGGATCTTGACTAAGCCAAAGCTGCAAGATAAAAATATAATTAACATAGAAGGATTTCTTCATCATAAAAATCTCCAAAGGGTATAATACAGATGTAGGAGTCAACCTTTTTATTTGTATCAAAAAAGAAGGAATGGGTGAAAGGGCAAAGTGCAATCACAAGAATAGAAAATAATGATAATTGTGTAGGAAATATTAATAAGAATTAGAATTAATTCTTGGGAATACAGTTACCTGCACTGTAATTAGAATTAGACTTTTGAAGACAGCACACGGGCGAACTGACCCTCTCCCTCATGACAGCACATGTAGGAGGAGGTTGGGAAAACTGTTGGAGACACTGGCTAGCAACCAACTCAGCTACCACCCAGGTCCAGATCCAGGGCCCTGAGTTGACCCAGCCCAACATCTACTCCATCTATGAGCTTCAGAAGCATGCAACAGAGCTTGTCCTGCAGAACCATAGTCATAATTCTCCATGACTCAGGGCAACAGTAGGATATCTGAGAAGAGTCTGGGTAAGGATCCAGTATTGATATTGTAGGAGAAGCAAGAGGCCTGTAACCAGACCAATGACTCACTGCAATAAACATTTGCAAGTAAAATCATTCGCCAAAAGAAAGGGTGTACACCAGACCTCCCAATGCCACTATGGTGAATGAATATGTGATGGAGAGGCAGGAAAGATGGAGAAGTTGAGTGGTGGTACAAGCATGGTGTAACTGGAGACAGGAGAGCTGTGACTGTTATGAGAGAAGGCTGTGATTAATCAAAGGACCAGATCATTGCCCAGAGGGGTCATTGAAATGTATTTTTTCGTTTTCTTTTTCTTTTTTTTTTTTTTGGTTTGGTTTTTCAATTTTTAGTGTTTATTTTCTTTTGGAGGGAGGTTAAAAGGGTGATAGCACATGAAAGGACTGGGAAATTAGTGTGACTGGGGTGCATGAAGTGAAATTGCCAATGAATTTTGTATCGATATACAAAGATCAATACCTATGTAGTCCAAAACAATCTTAATTTTGCATCAATATACAAGGGTCAATACCATTGTGGCCAAATATAATATTAATTTTGTATCAATATACAAAGATCAATACCAATGTAGCCCAATACAATCTTAATTTTGCATTAATATACAAAGCTCAATACCAATTTAGCCAAATATAATATTAATTTTGTATCAGTATACAAAGGTATAAGGGCATATTCAATAATCTGTCCTTTTTTCTTCATCTTTCCTATGTTATGTCTATGTCCCATTTTTTCTCAAGTCTGTTCAGTCCTACACAGGAGAGAAAGAAGGATACAGAAAAGAAAAAGAGAGAAGTTCCTGGGTCTAACCTCCAAAACCCATTTAACAAGACCATTTAACAGCTTGTAATTTGTTCCTCTAAATAACAAGATTTTCTATTATCCATCAAATGACCAAAGTGGGGATAAACACCCTCCCCACCTTCTGGGGATGGGATGTCGCTCTCTTAAAATGACTTCCTTCTGATTTGGGACGTAGTAAACCTGTTTGGGGCCCAAATAAGAATGGAAAAATGGTTAAAAATGTTAACAGAATCATATGATGTTCAGTCCTTTTGTGCTCAGCTATTTAAATGTACTAAGAAGTTCGTAGACAGAAGCTGAACTTCAGGGCTTTACTGGAGTTCTGGCTGGAACAATCTGTGGAGCTGAAAAATCTTAGCGATTTTGAATTTTTGTGGTTGTAGACTTTTGAGGAAACAGCTATTGAGGAAGACTGCAAGGCCGGATTGTCTGGGCTACTTATCTTCTTTGGTATCTGATTTGTTTTCTTCTGAGGTTTCTGTTGTCCAGTTGTCCCTGGATTGCTTGGATGGATGCTTTAAATCTCCTGTAAAGATAAGAACAGAGTCCTGCCCTAATCCTAACTTTGGGGCACTACCTTTTTTATTGGGGGGGGGTGTCAGGTAATATTTTTCCTGGAGAAAATTTGTTTTTTTTGACAATATATAAAGTATTATCTTTCAATTCGGAATAAAGAAGAAATTATTTTGATATTTGGGAGCTAAACAAACCTTTAGTGATTATATTTTGAGATCTCAAAAGACAATGAATCAATAAATATATAAATAATTAAATAGAGAATTAAAGTCATATTTAATACAAATTTTGTTTTCACTACAATTTTCAGGATGCAATTGGTTGATTTCATGGGTGAAGGCCACATGCATACAGAGGTCTTGTCTGTACTTAAAGCCTCTGTGAAGAGAGGGGTGTTTATATTTCACAAAGGGCACATGCTTCTATTCACATGCTAATATGTTTGTGTGAACCTGGCAAAAATAGGACCTTAAACATTAGCAGTTGGCTATGTTCCAACCCTTTTACCCATTATTCCTAATTCACACTTGCCTAGACATTTCCGTCTATAGCCAAAGGGGCACAGGGACCATGGGATTGTGGACTATAATTCACAGTCCTATGCAAGTACAGCTATTAGTTGGGATCCACACTAAATCAAATATAGAATCTTTTAATTATATGCAGTATTACATTTTAATCAAAGTAGAAACACAGAAAACATGGATAGATATGTGGTAATACACAATAATATTGGCAATATGTTGGTGATCCAGAAAGGAACTTCAGGATAGCTGTAACACTATAATTGGTGTCTGGGGACAACATTACAAATCTACAAGGAGACCAATGGTGGCAAAAATATAAAGCCTGCCTTAATTAAAACTTACAGTATATATGTAAAGCCTTCTGGAAAACTGTAGACTTTGAAATGAAAAGTTTGTTGATTTTACTTATTTTAATTTTCTGTGTATTTGAGGAAGTGACTCATTTTGTAGCTCTGGACTGAAACTTGCTGTACAGATCAGGCTGGCCTCAACATTTGATCTTCCTGCCTCCCACTACTGGTATTATAGGAATGTGCCACCAAGCTTGTCTTAAAATTAAAAGTTTAAAGGTGGAAAATCATTCATGTCAAGTTTTGCATTCATATTTTGTCATGCTAATGCTTAACATTTTCCAATTCAAGTGTTTGAAGTGTGATAATAGATTTTAAATGATTGATGTGTGTAATTTTCAGTGATATGTTTGATATTTACAAGGCACTATTTATTCCTCACAACCAAGTGATGTATATGGAGTGGTTGTTTGTACAATTCTTTTTACAATGAATGAAAGAATGGAGCCCTTTGTATTCATGGAGATATTTGGAAGCTTGTTCTACAGATACGAAATTGCTTTCAGAAAACGGAAAGAAAACAGACTGCATTGTTCTTCCTCAAAGAGAACAAAAGACAATCAAAGCCATGGAGTAGAATATGGTAGTTACTATGCATCTTGACAGGACTCTCAGGAGTAAGCCAAGGAAGATAAATGCTTTTCTGCAGATGATTTTTTTTTCCCGAAAATTTCAGTAAGAGGTTGGAGGGGTCAATCTTGGCCAACCTGCTTCCCACTTTGCGCAAACAATCTGTCTGCTGAATCTCCCCAATCTTATTTCTTGAGTTAGTGTGCGGAAGAGAGAGGCACAATTGATTATGGGAGAGAAAATAAATAGACACAGCAAAAAGAAAGAGAGATACAGAGACAGACACAGAGAAGAAACAGCTGAAATTAAGATAATAAGATGCTATTTGTAGAAGTGTTTTTCATGTCAGGATTTGTGTATGTAAAAACACAGTTATTCAATTTAATTTACAAGGTAGCCTCCTCCAAGGAAGATGAATTAAAAACTCAGAAAGCAAAATGTCTTTGCCATTCATTCCATTGTATCTATACACTCACAAACAACTTGGAGGTTGGACAGTTAGAGGCAATCTTACTATTCATGTTTTAGTAATTTTAAAATTAACTTCTATCTGCTACTCTTCAGATACTATTAACTAAGTCTATAATTTAAAGATACAGAATACTACATTATAAAAGAAATCTGACAGAAGAAAAATTATGAGATATTTTTATTGAAAAATTTTTATTATGTGAATTTCACATCATACACCCTGTTTCCTCTCATCTCCCACTTCCCCTCAGACCCACCCTCCACCCTTGTAATCTGTCCCAGCATAAAAAAAAATCTCATTGTGGAAGCTGCAGTATGTCTCAGTGTGTCCCACAATATTCCCTTTTATCTACACATTTGGCTTACAAATGTTCATTAAAATGACTCCTTGGTCTGGTATGAGGTCTCTGGTTCCTGCTACTTTGTCGATACTGGAACCTCATTGGAACTCCTCTCAGATATGCTGTAACTGTCCTGTGTCATGGAGATCCTGTAGTTTTGGGTTATGGAACTGGCCTCTTGCACTCCAGAAGTTCATCCATGGTGTAGATGTTGGGATGGGCCAACTCAAAGCCCTGGTTCTGGACCTGCAACCCCCACTTGTGGGGCCAGTTCTACTATGAAAAGGTGCAGGGCCTGCTCTCCCGAGTGCTGCAACATGTGAGGGGCAGGGGCAGCTCTCTTGCTCTTGTAATCCCACCTGGGCCAGATCTCCTGTCGGCCAATGGTGGTGAGGGCAAAAGGGAGGGGAGGGCATCTCTCCCTAGCCAACACCACCACAGCATACAGAAGTCAGGGTTGGCTCTCCCACACTCACTCCCTCAGGGCTGGCTTACCCGCAACCCCCATATGTAGGACCAGCTATAGTGTGCTACCCAGGTAAGGTGCAGGGCCTGCTTTCCAGAGTGCTGCAGCATGTGAAGGGCTCTTGTGACCCTTCTGGGCCTGATCTCACCCCAGGACTGGGTCCTCACCACCCCCACATCCAGGAATAGGTAGAGTTCTTCTAGTTTCTGGCTTGTTTCCTGTCCTGAAGGACCCAAAGGACCCTGAGGCCCCAAAGGGACTTAACCTTGGGCCAAGCCAACTCCATGAGAGGCTTCAGTTTCTTGTTAAATTAGAACAAGTCTATGAAAGTGCAATTTAATTTATTGTAGTTATTAGTAAGTATAAACTGTAAGATTAAGCTGGAGGAGCAGCCGGCAGCTTGGCAGAGGAGTGGGTGGCCTGGCCCATGTGGCTTAACCCATTGCATGATTTATCCTGGGGAAAGAGCCCCAGGACCAAGGGTGGCCTGCACCATCTGTAACCTAAACTCTGTTAATTAATATAAATTATTATATTAGGCCAGTAGAATTACCAGCAGCTTTGCAGGAGCTTTGCCTGGGTTTGAAGGGAGTCTGGAAGTCTGGAAGTCTGACTGCCCAGGACTGCTTGGACTGAGGCCCTATAAGCCGCTGCAGTCTTTTCCCCAATAATTAATACACCAAGACCTTTTAATGTTTTAACACTTAGCCCTTAGCTGGGCAGACTCTCAATTAGCTGCTCTAAGTTAACCCGGATCACCTAATCCCAAACCACCATGTGTCTGTGATTACCTTCCAGTGTCCTCAAAGACATCTGTCTCCTTCTGTGTCTCTCGATGGAAAAGGAGAGATTCTCTGTGTGCTCAGAGTTCCTGTTCTAATTTCAGGAAGTCCTGCCTTCCTATATTCTTTCTTCTCCGCTAATTGGCCATAAGCGACTTTTATTATCCAATCAAGAGAATGCCTCAGAAAAGGCAGTAACCAGATCTCAGCATTGAATGTAGCCTGTCAGAAACAATGTTATTAGACTTTACTCAACAAGTCTATGATTGATTGCCATTTCTCAGAAATGGGCTCTCAGTTGCTAGAAAAACAGCAGAAAATGGGCAGCCAATCAGAGACGGCTTAGCCACCTGGCTTGAGAAAGATAAGATTGCTTAGAGTTACTTAACTGCTGGGTTGAATACCCCTCCTGTATTATGCTCAACTCATGATTGCCCCCCTGTTTTATGACCAACTCATGATTGTTGAATAACTAGGCCAGAGACACCTGAACTTTTCCAAAGATTGCCCGAGGTTTTTAGTTTCAATGCTCCAATCATGTTGTAGATTACCTAACCTAGTCTGGAATTTCCCTGAATGTCTTTAAAAAGGACCTGTGAGCTCATCTTGTGGTCACCAATTTACCTACCTGGTGATCCCTGCATGTTGGATATCTGCAGAAATAAACTCTTTGTAGTTGTGTACTATTTGAGTCTGGGGTGCTTTTTTCAGTGAGTTTCAGACCTTGACAACACCTATTTTCACAACTTATATACAAGATGAGTTTGTGAGGTGAAAAAGTGAGTGGAAGACCACTAAAGTCTTCTCACTTTATCCTTTGCTCCAGCCAGCTCAGCATGCACTCCACTGAATCCAACCATACAAAGTTTGGGATTTTAGCCTTTTAAATGTATAGTTAAATCAGGCCGCTGAAGAACTAGATGGCATTATATGAGATAGAGGAATAAATCTTTAAGGAATGACCCAAAATTCTGTGGAATATTTTGTTGACATAGGCCTAAATATGTTATATCCATGTGTATGCAGGTGTATGTTCTTAGTCAGGGTTCTAATGCTGTAAAGAGACACCATGACCACAGCAACTCTTATAATGGAAAACATTTAATTGGTTTAGATGCTCAGAGGTTTAGTTCATTATCACGGTGAGAAGCATGGCAGCACATAGGTTGATATGGTCTTAGAGAAGAAGCAGAGTTCTATGTCTGGATTGACAGACATCAGGAAGAGAGAGCACCATTGGGCTTGGCTTGGACTTCTGAAGCCTCAAAGCCTGTTCCCAGTGACACCAACAAGGCCACACCTACTCCTCAACAAGGCCACACCTACTCCTCAACAAGGCCACACCTACTCCTCAACAAGGCCACACCTACTCCTCAACAAGGCCACACCTACTCCTCAACAAGGCCACACCTACTCCTCAACAAGGCCACACCTACTGGTCAACAAGGCCATATCTCCGAACAGTGTCATTCCCTAAGAACCTATGGAAGTCATTTTCAATTGAGCCATCACTATCACAATGCTCATTCACATCCACGCAGGACAGTTGAATATATTGAATATCTGGTTCGAACACACTCCAGTGATAAGCATCCTCCTCTGGAAAAATGAGCCAATCCAGGCCAGATTAAAATATGAAGGAAGGCTTATTGGGTGTAGGTTTTGTGTGGGTTCACTGGTCCCAAGGAACAAGGCCATGGAAGTTGCCATGGGGGAGAGAGAGAGAGGAAGGGGAGAGAAAGAGAAAGAGCATTCACAAACAGGGAGAGAGAAAATTCAGAATGAGGAGAGAGAGGGAGACCAAAATATCTGGATTCTATAGAAAAGGGCTTCTGGGGAAAGGGAAGCCCAGACCCTGGGCTGAAATAGTCATGGTAAAGGGCAGGATATGACAGCCATGCCTTGTATCAGGTAGAGACTGAGGGATGCTGGGAAAATCTGGAGGCCAGGTCCACTTTCGTATGTTAAATATATACCTTAGGCATTTGTGGCAGGTCTGAAACAGAACATCCAGTATATTCCCTTGACACAGTCTATCACTGAACTAGGATGGTAGCCAGCAAGCCACAATGATTTCTCTTTCTCAGTTTCCCCTCAGTGTGTGGAGACATTCTACAGGTGACACACATGTTTCCCACACCTGCCTACCTCTCTACTTAGATGCTGGGGATTTGAAGTCAGTTCCTTGTGCTCTCACCTATCAACTCATCCCTCCAGGCCTACATTTTTTTAATGTAAAGAAAAATTTGAGCCTCAATGGAAAAACTAATAGAAATTCTCAAAAACATTGTCTCTTGAAAAAGTTATTTTCTATATGGAGATATTCTCCCTTCATTCTACTATCCCTTATACTTGTGGCAAGATAATTTTGTATTCATTTCCACATTTACATAAATATTCCTAATTTGTAAATTGTCTGCTCTTTGGATTCTTAGTTTGAGCCAGTTTTAACATTTGGCTGGATCTTTCATTGATTATGAGCTAAATAACATTTTTGATGACTATTCATTTTTAAATGCATATGAGAATCATGATTCTACTACTTTGTGAAAATGGCATATTAACAATTAGAAGAGAAGAAAGACATTTGTTTTTCACATAAGAGAGAAAAAAAGTAAGTTTTAAAATATGTTATTATTTAGTCTTGTTTAACCAGTAGAAGAAAGTTTGCATTAGAAATTGTAAATTTGGGCTGGAGAGATGGCTCGCTCAGACGTTAAGAACACTGGCTGTTCTTCCTAAGTACCTGGATTCAAATCCCAGAACCCACATGGCAGTTCACAGCTGTCTGTAATTGCCGGGTGTGGTGGCATACACCATTAATCCCAGCACTCGGGAGGCAGAGGCAGGGAGATCTCTGCAAGTTCAAGGATGGACTGGTCTACAGCCAGGGCTACACAAAGTAACCCTGTCTCAAAACAACAACAACAAAAAAAAAAAGAAATTGTAAATTTTTAAAGTTTATTTATTACTTCAAATTACATCTCTATCACAGTGCTTTCTTTCTACCCCTCCTGGTCTCACCCTCCCATTCTCTCCCCCCTCTCCCTCCTATCCTACTCCTCCAGAGTGGGCTGTCCCTACATATCAGTACCCGCCCCAGTTCAGCAGTCACATGAGGGCTAAGAGCTTCCTCATGTACTGTGGGCCAACATGCCAGCACCACTAGGGAAAAATGTCCCACTAACAGGTAACAGAGTCTATATTCCTGTTACTTTTGGTGTGTTGCTTGCAGGACAGTTATTCTGTACTACATGGATAAAATCCAATTATAAGTGAATAGATGCCATGTACATCCTTCTGAGTCTGGGTTAGCTCACTCAGGATGAGCTTCTCTAGTTCCATCCATTTAGCTGCAAATTGCATGATTTCCTTGATTCTGATAGCTGAGTAGTATTCCATTGTATAAATGTTCCACAGTTTTTTATCCATTCGTTGGTTGAGGGACATCTGGGTTGTTTCCAGTTTCTTGCTATTACAGGTAAGGCTGCTATGAACATAGATGAAAACTTGGAATAGCTCTACCTCAAGACCCAGCTATAGCACTTCTGGGTATACATACAAATGATTCTTCACCAAACCACAAGAAATTGTAATTTTTAATATATACTATGTTATTAGTTGCAATGTGCATATATCAAAATTTTGACAAGTTTATTCAGATCTGTTGTGGCCTTTGAAGACATTTCTTTTTTTTTGTTTTTGTTTTGTTTTGTTTTGTTTTTTTCTGTTCAAATTTAGATTTATTTTATGTCTGAAATATTTATTTCAAATTTTTATTTTATTTTATTTTTTTTATAAATACTTTATTTTTTTTTCTTCAAATTACATCTCAGTCACAAACCCCTCCCTATTCCCCCTTCCTATCCCGCCCTTCCACCCTCTTCCCCCCAGAAGTTTCCTCTTTCAGTCCAACACATGGTTCCTTCTCTTATAACAGTAAGTATTATACAAAACAACAGATATAAATATACCATATTTATGAGAGTTAAATGGCCCAGTATACCTTCCCAATGTCCAGTTTATACATATTTGGCCCCTGACTTTAACATTCTACTATCTAACCATCTCCATGTGTTTAAAGGTCTATATCTGACTCAACATTCATACTAACTTGCAACACACTTTTAAGAGTATCTTCTTAGATCTATAACACCCTCTTGATTCCTAAACAACTCAAAATTTAGCTATGAGACTCTAGCTGTCTATTCTTCAACCACCTCAGACACCTGAGAGGGATAAATATATTTGCTTATATAGGAAGTGCAGGGCCTGCAGCTTCCAAAACTAAGAAAGGATATACCAATGACTGCCTGGACAGTTCCCATTTTCTCTCCATACATTCCTGCATCAGTCTTCAGCCTTTGGGTCCTGTTTCTATGACAGATATTTGTTGTAGAGCAAATTATGAAGGATTTACCTACCCTGTCTTGGCAGAGTTAGGCTGATGACTTCCCAGCTACCAAGTTTTGTGCTTTTTGGACAGCACTCTGTCTGCAGTTGGTGCAAGGGGTTTTTTCATGCCAAGAGATAGGCTTGCCACTAATTCAACCAACTTACAGTGGAGGTTCTTTGATGCTTATCTTCTACTTGGAGTAGAATAGGGGGTGCTGTCAGGCGCTGATATGTCTCGATATAAAAAAAAAGAAAATCTTGATTTAAGATAACATCTTTGAATGCCATATTCTGCAGATCTCTTGGGGTTTTTGAAGATGCCCTATCCATCTCTTGTATTTAGATAAGCAAATGTTGCTTGTCTCTTAGCAACTTGATTACTGGGTAGTTTAGAGAATATCTGCGATAGACTGTCATAGTAGCTAACAAAGTGACATGTTTGCATGACTAGGAGTTTGTTTTACTTAACTATCCTAGACCGTTTTAAACGGTTTGTATCAAGAGGCCAGAGCTTCATATTTTATTTTTAAGTATCTCTAGGTATGATACCATTAGGAAGCGTTACCTTTAATTTTGTATCAATATACAAAGATCTATTCAATTGTGGTTAAATATACTCTTAATTATGTATCAATATACAAAGATCAATGCCTATGTAGCCCAATACAACCTTAATATTATGTCCATATACAAGGGTCAATACCGTTGTGGCCAACTATAATCTTAATTTTGTATCAATATACAAAGATCAATACCGATGTAATCTAATACAATCATATTTTTGCACATTAAACAATGGTCAATACCACTTTAGCAAAATAAACTACTAATTTTGTATCAATATACAAAGGTATAAGGGCATATTCAATAATCTGCCCATTCTTCTTGGACCTTCCTGTGCTATGTCTATATCTCAAAAAGGAAAAGTAGGAAGTCCCTGGGGCTAACCTCCAAAACCCATTAAACAGGACCATTTATCAGCTTGTAATCTCTTCCCCTAAATATCAGAGTTTTCAATTATCCTTCAAATAACCAAAAAGAAGGGTGGAGAAACACCTTCCCCACCATCTGGGCATGGGACGTCGCTCTCTTAAAGTGACTTCCTTCTGATTTGGGTCATAGTAGACCTGTTTGGAGCCCGAACTCAAATGGAAAAAATGGTTTAAAATGTTAGTACACTCCTTTTATGTTCAGTCCTTCTGTTCTCAGCTGTTTAGATGACCTAAGGGGTTTGTAGGTAGAAGCTGATCTTGCAGGCTTCACTGAGGTTCCTGCTGGGGCATTGTGTAGAGCTGAATGGTCCCAGCGACATTGGATTGCCATGCTGGTTGCAGGCCCCCGATGGAGACAGCTATTGAGGAAGTCTGCCAGGCACAATCAACTGGGTCACTCGTCCTCCTTGGTGCCTGATTCTGCTCTCTGCTGAGGTTTCCGCTGTCCAGCCATCCCCGGGCTCCCCTAATGGACGCTTCGATTCTCCTGGAAAGATAAGAACAGGGCCCTGCCCCAATCCCAACCCTGGGACAATTGCCCTCTTTTTTTTTTAAGGGGGGGGGGCTAGGTAGTACTTCTCCTGAAGCAAATTTGGCCTTCTGACAACATACAAAGCATTATCTTTCAATCCGGGTTAAAGAAGAAATCATTCTGTCAACTTGGAGCTAAACCAGCTCTGGTGTATATATTTTGAGATCCCAAAGGACAATCTGCCTGCATCGAGAAGGCCTTTTGTAAGTAATCTTCAAACCTAGGTCCCTCCAAATCCCATGTGTGTGTCTCTGAACTCTAATTATTGGGATTAGAGACCTGTGTTTCCCATCTGAAGGGATCAAAGATGTGTTCCACCACTCCTGGATCGAAGTCTTTCTCTATTTAGAGTTTGCCCAGCATCAGACTAAACCTGAGCTCCGGGATCTGCCCGTTTCTGTCTCCAGTGTGCTGGGAGCTGGGACCAAGGTTGTACTCTTCTTGAATGGTGGGACCAAGAGTATGCACCCTCACCACCCCACTCTGTATGACTCCAGAATACATAAGACCACCAAATCTACGGTGCTCCCCCCACCCCCCCCACCCCCCGTCTCCGCTGAAGTCAAAGGCATGGGCCAACACCACAATTCTCTTGTATTTTACCTTAGCTCCATGTCTTCTCGACACCTGGAGGTCTGCAAAGCCAGGCCGAATGGTTGTATCCTCTATTCCATTCACAGTGTTTCAGCCCTGCCCCCTGCCTTTTTTTTTTTTTTTTTTT
>CAJQZJ010032367.1:1234804-1245074 GCA_907164525.1 Lophiomys imhausi | reverse complement strand
TGTTTGTTGCTTCAGGTTACATCCTTATCATATTGTCCTCTTTTCCCGCTTCCCAGCCCCACCCTCCCATGCTCTACCCCCTGACCCTTCCGTCTTGTTCCTCTGGGGTGGAGTGTCCCTGCCTAACATTCTCTCACCACAGATCAGGAGTCATATGAGGGCCAAGAGCCCCTTCATTCTCAGGGGGCCTACGAGGCAGTACTGCCAGTGAAAGGTGTCTCCTTGCTACTGGGGGAATACTAAAAAAAAGACCAACAAACACACAAACCCACAAAAACAAAGAATATCCACAAAAAAAGAGAGGAAAAAGAGATGGGAAAAGAAAAAAGAAAAAAGAAAAAAAAGAAGGAAAAAGAAAAAGATAAAAAAAAATTTATGTCCATGTTCCTCTTGGTGTGTTGGTTGTAGTACAGATATCCTGTACGATATAGTTAAAATCCTACTATAAGTGAATAGATGCCATGTGCATCCTTCTGAGACTGGGTTAGCTCACTCAGGATGAGCTTCTCTAGATCCATCCATATGGTTGCAAATTGCATGATTTCATTGTTTCTTATAGCTGAGTAATATTCCATTGTATAGATGTACCACAATTTTTTAATCCATTCTTCAGTTGAGGGACATCTGGGTTATTTCCAATTTCTAGCTATTACAAATAAGGCTGCTATGAACATACATGAGGAGACTTCCCTATGTCTCCGTGAGAGGTCCTTTGGGTGTATACACAGAAGTGGTATGGCTGGGTCCTGAGGCAATGTTATTCCTAGATTTCTAAGATATCGCCAGACAGACCTCCATAGTGGTTGCACAAGCCTGCACTCCCACCAGCAATGGAGTAGGGTTCCCCTTTCTCCACACCCTCGCCAGAATGTGCTATCATTTGAGCTCTTTATCTTAGCCATTCTAACAGGTGTTAGGTGGAATCTCAGGGTCGTCCTCAGTTGCATTTCTCTGATGATTAAGGATGTTGAACATTTCTTCAGGTGTCTCTCAGCCCTTAGGGATTCCTCCTTTGTGAATTCTCTATTTAGCTCCATCTCCCATTTTTTGATTGGATTATTTGGTTTCTTGGCTTTTAGTTTCTTGAGTTCTTTGTAGATTTTAGATAATAGCCCTCTATCAGATGTGGGGTTGGTGAAGATTTTCTCCCAGTCTGTTGGTTGCCGTTTTGTTCGAATGACAGTGTCCTTTGCCTTACAGAAGCTTTTCAGTTTCATGAGGTCCCATTTATTGATTGTTGATCTCAGGTCCTGAGCTGTTGGTGTTCTGTTCAGGAAGTTGTCACCTGTGCCAATGAGTTCAAGGGTTTCTCCTACTTTTTCTTCTAGTGTCTTTAGTTTGGCCAGCCTTATGTTAAGGTCTTTGATCCACTTGGAATTAAGTTTTGTACAAGGTGATAGGTATGGGTCTAATTTCATTCTTTTGCAAGTGGACATCCAGTTGGACCAGCACCATTTGTTGAAGATGCTGTCCTTCTTCCATTGTGGGTTTTTGGCTTCTTTGTCAAAGATTAGTTGGCCATAGGTGTGTGGGTCCATGTTTGGGTCTTCAACTCGATTCCATTTATCAACTGGTCTGTTTCTATACCAGTACCATGCTGTTTTTATTACTGTTGCTCTGTAGTACAGCTTGAAATCTGGGATGGTGATACCTCCAGATGTTTTTTCATTGTACAGGATTGATTTAGCTATTCTGGGCTTTTTGTTGTTCCATATGAAGTTGAGAATAGCTTTTTCCAGGTCTATAAAGAATTGTGTTGGTATTTTGATAGGAATTGCATTGAATCTATATATTGCTTTTGGTAGGATAGCCATTTTTATTATGTTGATCTTACCTATCCATGAGCATGGGAGATATTTCCATCTTCTAAAGGCCTCTTCCATTTCTTTCTTCAGGGGCTTGAAGTTCTTGTTATATAGGTCCTTTACATGCTTGGTTAGGGTTACCCCCAGGTATTTTATGTTGTATGTGGCTATTGTGAAGGGGGTTGTTTCCCTTATTTCTTTCTCGGTATATTTGTTTGTTGTATAAAGAAGGGCTTCTGATTTTTTTGAGTTAATTTTGTATCCAGCCACCTTGCTGAAGGTGTTTATCAGCTGTAAGAGTTCTTTGGTGGAGTTTTTGGGGTTGCTTATGTATACTAACATATCATCTGCGAATAGGGATAATTTGACTTCTTCATTTCCAATTTTTATCCCTTTGATCTCCTTTAGTTGTCTTATTGCTCTAGCAAGGACTTCTAGTACTATATTGAAGAGATATGGTGAAAGTGGACATCCTTGTCTCGTCCCTGAGTTTAGAGGAAATGCTTCAAGCTTCTCTCCATTTAATTTGATGTTGGCTACTGGCTTGCTGTATATTGCCTTTATTATTTCTAGGTATGGTCCTTGTATGCCCGTTCTCTCCAGAACTTTTAGCATGAAGGGGTGTTGGATTTTGTCAAATGCTTTTTCTGCATCTAGCGAGATTATCATGTGGTTTTTTTTCTTTCATCTTGTTTATGTGGTGAATTACATTGATAGACTTTCGTATATTGAACCATCCCTGCATTCCAGGGATGAAGCCTACTTGATCATGGTGTATGATACTTTTGATGTGTTCTTGAATTCGGTTTGCTAGTATTTTATTAAGTATTTTTGCATCTATGTTCATGAGGGAGATTGGTCTGAAGTTCTCTTTCTTTTTTGGGTCTTTGTGTGGTTTAGGAATCAGAATGACAGTGGCCTCATAGAATGAGTTTGGCAGTGTTCTTTCTCTTTCTATGTGGTGGAAGAGTTTGAAAAGTAATGGTGTTAGTTCCTCTTTGAAGGTCCTGTAGAATTCCGTGCTAAAGCCATCTGGCCCTGGGCTTTTTTTAGTTGGGAGATTATTAATGACTGTTTCTATTTCCTTGGGTGTTATTGGGCTGTTTAAGCTGTTAATCTGATTTTGATTTAGTTTTGGTAGGTGGAATTTATCGAGGAAATTGTCCATTTTGCTTAGGTTTTCAAATTTAGTGGAATATAGATTTTTAAAGTAATGTCCGAATATTTTCTGGATCTCCTCAATGTCTGTTGTTATTTCTCCCTTTTCATTTCTGATTTTGTTGATTTGGGTTCTTTCCCTTTGCCTTTTAGTTAATTTGGCCAGGGGTCTGTCTATTTTGTTGATTTTCTCAAAGAACCAACTCTTGATTTCATTGATTCTTTGTATAGTTCTTTTTGATTCTACGTTGTTGATTTCAGCCCTAAGTTTGATGATTTCCTGCCTTCTGCTCTTCTTGGGAGTGTTTGTTTCTTTTTTTTCCAATTCACCCAGCTTAGCTGTTAGTTCACTAACATGAGCTGTCACAATTTTCTTTTTGAAAGCACTTAGTGCTATGAACTTTCGTCGTAGCACACCTTTCAATGTATCCCATAGGTTTGGGTATGTTGTGTCTTCATTGACGTTGGATTTTAAGAAGTCTTTGTTTTCCTTCTTTATTTCTTCCCTGACCCAGTGGTCATCCAGTAAGGAGCTGTTCAATTTCCATGTGTGTGTACGCTTTCTGTTGATTCTTTTGCTGTTGAAGACCAGCTTTATTCCGTGGTGGTCTGATAAGATACAAGGTGTTATTTCAATTTTCTTGTATCTATTGAGACTATCCTTGTGACCAACTATGTGGTCGATTTTGGAGAAGGTTCCGTGGGGTGCTGAGAAAATGGTGTATTCCTTTGTGTTTGGGTGAAACTTTCTGTAGGTATCTGTTAGGTCCATTTGTTTTATGATCTCTGTTAGACTCAATATTTCTCTGTTTGTCTTCTGTCTTGATGATCTGTCCATTGTTGTGAGTGGGGTGTTGAAGTCTCCCACTACTAATGTGTTGTGATCGACGTGCGCTTTAAGTTTTAGAAGTGTTTCTTTTACGAAAGTAGGTTCCTTTGTATTTGGGGCATAGATGTTCAGTATTGAGATTTCCTCTTGATGAATATTCCCTTTAATGAGTATATAGTGCCCTTCTTTGTCTTTCTTCATTAACTTCAGTTGGAAGTCTGTTTTGTTTGATATTAGGATGGCTACTCCAGCTTGCTTCCTGGGTCCATTTGCTTGGAAAACCTTTTCCCAGCCCTTTACTCTGAGGCAGTGTCTATCTTTCGTAGTTAGATGTGTCTCTTGTATACAGCATAAGGAAGGGTCTTGCTTGCGGATCCACTCTGTAAACCTATGTCTTTTTATTGGGGAGTTGAGTCCATTGATGTTGATGGGTGTTAGTGACCTGGGGTTGTTATTTCCCAATAGTTTGGTATAGGTGGTGGTCCTGTGCCTCTTTTGGTTTAGTTGCTGAGGGGTTTTCTATTCCCTTTGTTTTCTTGGGTGGAGTTTTCTTCTCTGGGTTGGGATTTTCCTTCTAGGATTTTCTGTAGGGCTGGGTTTGTGGGTAGATATTGTTTAAATTTGATTTTGTCATGGAATATCTTGTTTTCTCCATCTATGTTGATAGAGAGTTTTGCTGGGTAAAGTAGTCTGGCTGGGCACCTATGATCTCTCTGGACTTGTAGTATATCTGGCCAGGCCCTTCTAGCTTTTAACGTTTCTGGGGAGAAGTCAGGTGTAATTCTGATGGGTCTGCCAATGTATGTGACTTGACCTTTTTCTCTTACAGCTTTTAATATTCTTTCTTTATTCTGTACATTTGGAGTTTCAATTATTATGTGGCGAGAGGAGTTTCTTTTCTGGTCTAATCTGTTTGGTGTTCTGTAAGCCTCTTGGATTTTTATTGGCATCTCTTTTTTCAGGTTTGGGAAGTTTTCCTCTATGATTTTGTTGAAGATATTTCCTGGACCTTGGAGTCGGGAGTCCTCTCTTTCCTCTATACCTATAATTCTTAGGTTCCGTCTTTTCATTGAGTCCTTGATTTCTTGGATGTTGTGGGTGAGAGATTTTTTAGCCTTCTCATTTTCTTTGGATGTTGTACTGATTTCTTCCACTGAATCTTCCATGCCTGAGATCCTGTCTTCCATCTCTTGCATCCTATTATTGATACTCACATCCGTAGTTCCTGTTCTCTTCCCTTGGTTCTCCACTTCCTCTTTTAACTCTGACTGTGTTTTCTTTATTCTTTCTATTTCTATTTTCATGTCTTGTATGGTTTTGTTCTTTTTGTACATTTCCTTCTCCAGCTTGCTTGTTTTTGTATGAAAATCTTTCATGGCTTTTTCCTTTTCCTGTTCAAGCTCTGTCACCTTGGCTTGGAGCTCTTTAATGGTGTTGTTCCTTGTTTTGAGTTGTAGAATTGTGGATTCTTTGAATTCCTTCATAGATTTAAGTTCTTCTTGCAGGGACTCTATCACTTTCCATAATGCAGAATTGTCAACTTTTTCATGTGATTCTTTTGGTGTGAGGTCATCCGAATTGTATGAGCTAGGATAATTCTGCTTTGTTGGAGTCATATTTCCTTGATTTCTATTTTTTTTTTGACCTTTGGCCATTGGTTGTGTTTAGCTGTCTGTTCTTGTCGTTTTCTGTGCTTGGATCCACAGTGGATGCTTTGGTGCAGGGGACGAGTTACTTGGCTATCTGTCGTTGCTTACAGGGGGATTTCAGGGTCACTGTGGTTTTAATCATCTGAGGCACTGTGAGCTGGTGCAGCCTAATCCCAGGTTGTGAGTAATGGACCGGAATTGTTTCACTGCTCCCAATTCAGACTTCTCTATGTTGTACTCTGAGTTATCAGCCTGTAATGGTTCTGATGGTATTGACCTGTTTGCCCAGGCACAGATTCTGTGGGCTTTGTTTGATGTCACGGAGGCTGACAGGGTCTGGCTCCACACCTAATATGTCTGGATTTTTCAGAATATAGCTATGGTCCCGATTTCTGGTTTCTCACTAGGCTTCTCGCCACAGGCCTGGCCTCTGAGTCTGATTCCCTCCCTGTCTGCGTAGCCGCGGCTCTCCATACCTGGCTGCATTCCATGGGTGCACAGTGTCCCGGATCCCCCGGCTGCCTGAGTGGTCCTCTCGCCCCAGCAGCTCAGCCGTGGGTGCGAGGATCCCTGGCCCAGCCCACGCCTGACTCTCTCCCCAGTTGTCCTGCCGTGGGTTTGCGGGGATTTGGCCCTGTCAGCCGGGCTCCCTCCCCAGCTGCGCTGCCGTGAGTGGGCGGGATTCGGCTCCTCCCGCCCGCCTTTGTGTTCCTGGTTTCCGCGCTCTGTCTGAACCTCCCGCCCTCCGCTTCAGGAGCGGCTGCGGACCACCCGCTGAGCCCCCTGTTTGTTCCTTGCTAAATCTTCCACTATCTCGCAAAATTTTTTAAGTGGTATAAGTTCTACCTGAGGCGTGGGGAGTCCAATAGGCTAGTGAACTAACACCAAGTGGCCTCTGATCCTGCCTGCTGTGTGTTGGGATCGATCTTACCAGGCGCCTCTCCAAATGGGAGTTCCCGAATCCCAGGTTTAGTGGCTTCCGTGTCTGCGAAAAATGGGGAGAGAGCCTTACCCTGGGACTTTTAACAGTCCCTTGGGAGCTGTGAGTGTTCCCGGGGGGGTCTAGCCCCTCCGGTTTTTGCACAGTGCCCAATAACTCTGTGTTTTTTATGGCTCTTTTTTCCCCTCGTTCAAAATGCGTCAGTGTCGGTCGCCGCCATCTTCCTTCCTGAAGACATTTCTTAATCAGAAATTTATGCTGTCACCCATCTTTTAACTGAAATTCCAAAAGACCATGCAGAATCATTCGCAGGGAGCATCATTATGTTCTAATATATGTATATATATATATATAATATCTATATAAATATATATATTTCTAATATATATATACAAATAGTATATAATATTTATATATTTACTATTTTCTACTTATTCTATAAGTAATATATGTATATATTACTATACACAATATTTTATGTATAATATATATAGGAAAAGTATAGTACAGACTTTAACAATAGTTAGCTACCTAAAACTCAAACTAAGTTTAATAAAATATAATATGCATATTTTATTTTTATTTTTTTTTTTTTATTTTTTTTTTTATTTTTATTTTTTTTTTGGTTTTTCGAGACAGGGTTTCTCTGAATATCTCTGGCTGTCCTGGACTCACTTTGTAGACCAGGCTGGCCTCGAACTCACAAAGATCCGCCTGCCTCTGCCTCCCAAGTGCTGGGATTAAAGGCGTGCGCCACCACCGCCCGGCTGCATATTTTATTATACAGAAAAAATATAAATAAAATATAAAGCTCTTATTCTCCCTTAAACATTTGCTGGTAATACAAATGTGTGCTTATCTGTGCAGAGACAGAAAATGTGTGGGAGGCATTTCTGAGTTCTTGAATTTGAAAATCCATGATTTATTTTCTCAAGTGTCTTTAATAAGCACTTTTGAGATGGATTAAAGATTTCCTTAAAAGTGTAAAGTTGAAATATAAAAGAGAAATCATGTAACTACTGGGTTGTCAAGAAGTGCAGTCTGAATTAGTTGTTCCTGCAATAAACACCTCTGAAATTTGATTACCTGTGTGCCCTTGAACATATTCAAAGGCCAATCAAGGCTTCTACATATGTGCCTTTATACATATTCATCCAGATATCTAATGGCATTGATTGAGATGGCCAATGTTGAAGCTAGTCTAAATAGGCCTCCTCAATAGCGATGTCTTTGGGGGAAACCTTACCAAAATCTTTCATTCTCTTGGTTTCTCCAAGTTAGGTGGGTCTATTATTCAGAGCTCTATAAAGAAATCAAATCAGTAGTGGAAATATAACTACCTATCATCCATCCATCCATCCATCCATTCATCTATCACCATACAAATTTGAAATATACATATCTATACATATGGAAACATATATGAATGGAATTAGCTCATGTTTTCATGGAGGCTAACAAGTTCCATATGATATGCAGTTGGCAAAATGACAGTCCAGGATCAGCACTTACATTTGAAGGCTGTATCTGAATCTGCACCTGAAGGTGCAAGACCCAAAGATAACTGATATTTCTGTTTGACCTCAAAGGCAGTGTAAATATTATTTTTATTTCCCAGACGTAATTTTCATCTCAGATGCCTACTGCTGAGTACACTCACCCTTTCTTTCTGAACTCTGGCTGACTGGTTCAATTCAACTGTTCTGACTCAAAACTCCTTGCTCAGCTGATGGATTCAAACCAGCTTCTCTCAGCTTCTGACTGAATTGCTCTGCTTGAAATCATACTATATTTGGCAATATGTTCTAATCTTTTGGTTCCTTATTATTCTCTGGCTTCCCATTGCCTCTGAACAAATTTATGAATGAACTCAACTCCACTGCACTGCATTTACTCAACTGAACTGCACCAAACTTAATGGCACTCAATTGAACTGAGTGAACTGATCTGAACTGTCATGAAATGAACTACCACTGCATGGCTCTCAACTGACTCCCCACTGACTGACCTCAACTCAATTCTACTGTACTGTTTTCTCTACTTAACTTTCCCTACTATATATACCCTAGTCTATACTCGCTCAACTCTAATGTACTACTCTTAAGTAGCTTCTCTTTCCTGTCTGTTCTCATGAGAGTTGGGATTATCATATTCTGTCAAATCATTCTCTGATTTGTCAATTTGTCTGCCCCTCAATTAGACATCATTTCCAAACATGGCTGCTTCCTTCTACCAACTATTCTTACCTCCATTGCTAGGGATTAAAGGTGTGTACTAAGCACATGTCTGTATTCTAGCCAGATCATTATGTAATCCAGGCTGTGTCTGCATTCTGGCCATAAACCTAGCAGGTCTTTGGGTTTGATCTCTTGCTAGAGCAGCCATGTTGCTGGATTAGAATTCCTCTACAGGAAGAAAAGAGCTTAGGTTCAAGATCAACCCAGTCAGAGAAGAGAATTTCCTTCTTACTCAAAGAAGTATCAGTCAATTTATTCCATTAGGCCTTTGGCTGATGGTAAGAGACCTACCCACACCAAAGAGGACAATCTTTACTCAGTCTGCTGGTTTGGTTATATATAGAAATATACTCACAGAAATACATGGAAATAGAATGTGACCAGACACCTGGGCACCATGGTTCACTCAAGTTACTTATAAAATTAACTATTACAGAAAAGTCACAAGGAGCCTGGCTTACGTGTTAATACATTTGTAACAACATACTCTAATTTGACCTCTCTAGATGAAAGGATTCTAAGAATATTCATTTGTATCCGTTGTTCCCAGTCAAGGTTAGCATCCATATATTTTAATAACTTAAATGTAGAGTAGGTAGTCTGTTGGCAACTTATTCAGAATGATTTTGAATAAAGAATAAAATATTTACTTTGCACCTTAGAGTCCTTAGTATTTGTACTTGATATCTATTACTTCAGTGATTCTAGAAAACAGAGAAAGATAAAACATTATTTCTTCTGGAAAATAATATGACTAGAGGATAATTAGGACAAGAAGGTGTACAATATATAGCAAAGATAAAGAAATTAAGAATCAGCATTTACATTGTGTCTCATGTGATATCTTCAATAATCTCACAGGAACTTTTCACAAATTGAATAACTAAACTTTCATACTATCCCTATTTGTAAGTTTAGTGATTCCTGATTCATAAAGAAGGTCTTAAGAACTACAGTTAGAGATGAAACTGTGTTCTGTTTGACTTCACACACACTATTATCAATACAGTCTATCATCTTCTCTACTCTTGCCCTTTCCCCAAAAAAACGCTAAATGCTGAGTATTTTGCTATGTGTACTTCTGTTTCTTTATAGTTTATTAGACTACACTTTAGACTTCTTAGCAAATGTTACCTTCAGAGTTCATATGCATGTGTGTATGCATATATCTTTTTGTTGAACCCTGTCATTATGAATACAGTCTAGAATCTGGCCTCCTCTAGATTAAATGCTATGATTAAGATTCTTGACTCACAAAATTAAAGAGCAGAACTTGTATCCATGGTGACTCCACGAATGAGTCGACACCTGGCAAAGCTCACTCGGAAACATCTTGTCAGCCTCTTTAAGAAAAGCACATGAAAGAGAAACAGAATAATGAAAAATCCATTGAACAGGAACTCACACACAATAGAATATAAAAAAGAACCAAAAACATTCTTATTTCCTGTGTCCAAATTATTGTGGAAGCAAAGATGAACAAAATATAATCATTGCCTTCACAGGGCAAGGTTTTTTTGATGGGAAGAAATGCATACGTATATTACATATTAAGACCTGAATATATGTAACCTGAGGATCCTCTGAATTTGATGTGTGTGTGTGTACGTGTGTGTGTGTGTGTGTGTGTGTGTGTGTGTGTGTGTGTGTGT
>CAJQZJ010032367.1:1218961-1233078 GCA_907164525.1 Lophiomys imhausi | reverse complement strand
TCTCTCTCTCTCTCTCTCTCTGTATGTGTGTGTCTCTCTCTCTCTCTCTCTCTCTCTGTATGTGTGTGTGTGTGGGGGGGGGCGTAGGTGTGTCTGACTTCTTACTCAACTCTGAAGGCTCACAGAAGAGGCTGGAGTTGAGCACGGAGAGGAGCCCGCAGAATCTCACATCCACATCCCACCCACCTCTTCCTCTGCAGATAAGGCCCCTTTGTTCTGGCCCTGGCTTTGGGAAAGCTGTGACAGAGGAGTGATGTCTTTAGCCTTTTCATGCAAGGAATGTCCTCAAGGCTCATATATACATGCACATATATATGTATACACACATATATACATATATGTATATATATTTTATGCGCACACACACACATATATATATATGAGGCTCGATGGAAAATTAGAGTGGCATACTTTATTCATAGGAGTAACTTCCAGGATAAAAATGAATGCCTGAAATCTCAGCCATGAGTACTATTTTTTTTAATTTTCTATCTATCTGACCATCTATCTGTCACCTATCTATATCTTATTGTCTGGCTGGCTGGCCGACCATCACCTATCATCTTTCAATTATTGTGTGTTACTGTGTATTGTGTGTGTGAGAGAGAACGCAAGCACAGCACATGTGGTTGTCAGAGGACAACTTTTGAGAATCTGTTTTCTCCTTTCACAGGGTCCCCCAGATTAAAATCAGGTCATCAGTATTGTGTAGCAAGTACTTTTAATGGCTGAGTCATTACAATGGCTTCCAAATTTCATTTTAACTCCTCGGGCCTCATTTTCATTGTCTTCCTCTTCATGTTGGTCCCTCTTTGACAATGAAGACCTTCATTGTAAATATGAATATATTAATTAGCTTTTTCAAAATCATTTGCCATTGTTCATTCCACATTGCACAGTTGACATTTCTCACCTTGCTCTCTAGGCTGATTCCCACATGGGACATTTCTCACCTTGCTCTCTAGGCTGATTCCCACATGAATTCTTTTGACTTCTCTTCCACTCTCCTACCATGAACCAAACATTTTTCAACATGAAAGCCCTTGGATACCCTCCAAATTTTTTAGCTTGTATCACCTTCACACCAGCCACCTCCCTCTGTTAGTCACAAATCACTTCCCACTTTAAAGTCTTCAGTCCCCAATCTCATAGCTCTTAGAAAGAACTGTAGAGGAAAGACAAACGTAACATTCTATGCAGTCTCATTTTTATAATGTAAATTAAATTTCCCATGTAACTACACGGCCTTCTACCTCATGGCCGATGATACCCATTTTATTACTGCTTTTCTTCAAGAAAAACTTTTGATTTATAATGGGCATAACTGGGGACATTCAGCTGGGTTAACTTGTTTTATGTTGGCTGTGCAGTCATTTATATATTATAATGACTGTCTCTCCTTTAAGAATAGCACCAAGCAAAGTTGTTGGGCTATGGGTTACAGCTGTGCCATATGATCTTCCATTTTCAAGCCTTCAGGTTCTACTCTCACACTTTTCTTATCAGAGATTTAGCACTTGCAGGTTCTGCTCCAGAGATTAGAAGGCAAACTTGCTTTTCTGGTTGTTTGGGCCTTAATTCTCTGAAGAATTGCTAGTTAAGTAGATCCTTTCTTTATAACCTTTCTGCTTTTGATGTGCAGAAGCCTAAAGCAATTGAAAAGGACTTCATTCTTTGATAATCTTTCTTTCATTTAGTATATTCCTCTGGGTGCTTCCAATTTTCATCTCATATAGCTACAGGTAATAACATGCCTTGAATAGAGTAAGACCTTTATAAATAATAGTGTGTTCGCAGCAACAGAGGTCATAAATGACATTTAAAAAGTATCAGTAATATAAGGGAAGGGCTCTTTTAGCTTAAAAAACACATCATCTAAAAAGATACCTTCACATTGTAGAAATAAATAAAAGTATTAATTGTGGTTGAAGAGATGCCAAAAAACCAAAGAATCACCAGAAAAAAAAATGTTTGTTTGTTTGTTTGTTTTTTAAAAGGGGGTCTCAAAAACACTGTAGCATTCATATTATCACAGATATGAATATACCCAATAACTTTTTCAACATCTCTTGCCATTGTTCCTTGCAGAGTTGACAACATTCCCTACTTTCACCTTGCTCACAAGGAAGATTCCCACATGGAATTATTTGACCTCTCTTCTACCCTCCTACCTGAACCAAATACTTTCCAACATAAAAATTCTCCAAACTTTTTAGGTTTCATCATCTTCCACATCAGACCACCTCCCATGTCTGGTGGTTCTGGAACTCACACTGTAGACCAGGGTGGCTGAGAACTCACAGGTCCAGCTGCCTCTGCCTCCCAAGTGTTGGGATTAAAGGCATGTGGAACTAAACCTGACTGAGAAAAGATTGTTAGTATATAAGTCACCAAGAAATAAACAATCTATAGCTCACTTCACAATCCCTTTCCAAAGTTATTTTGGACTAACCACTAGTATTTTCCTGCAAGTCTCAAATATGTTTAATTAGAGCAATGTAAGAGATGTTTGCATCTCCTTTGTACCTCTTATTTGTTCATAGTCTCAATTACCTTTTCTATTTAAAGATTTTTTTCTCATCATAATCTCAATACACGTTTCAACTAGTAAAATTCCTTTGCCTTTAATTCTTGTTCTACTCCTGCCATGTTCCCAACGTATATTTGTGAAAAGGTGTAAGGTTGATCCACAATAACGAACAGTTTTGATTGTCAATTTAACCAACTTGTAACCAATCACTCAGGATGAGTCTCAACAAAGGATGTTAGAGATTACACGAGCCTGTGGGCATGTCTATGGGGAATTGCCCTGATGCCCCCCACCTAATGGTGTGGGAATACCCAACCTGAAGGCAGGGCAGTGCCCATTACTTGGTTTTTAGCTATGGACTGTATAAGAGTAAGGAAATTCAGCCAAACAAGAAGTGTGAATTTCTATCTTCTCTGGACTGTGGGTTTGATATGGCCAGAGATTGAGCTAAAACGCAACTTTTCTCTCTTAAGTTGCTCTTATCAAGATATTTTGCTGCAGCAATAGAAATGAATTGAGGGTACCCATTTATTTGACGAAGTCACAGGGCTGCCACTGTCATTCTTGCCTAAGGAAGTGTCCCCAGGCCACTGTTTTGGTGCTGAAGGGGGCAGTTACTTTTGGAAAAGACAAGAGTCAGGAGAATCAGTATGTCTAGTTTCAGAACAACAGCAAAGCCACTCACGAACAATAAAAACAATCAAAACCTGCAAAGCTCACCACAGGGACCTAAGATCTGAGTATCTTATCACTTCTGCTAAGTGTGTGGAGTTAATGCTCAACATCACAGTGTGATTGATCTTCATGGATGGGAGATGCAACATTTCTTTAAAGACTCTCAAGCACAGACCGCAGATTGAATTTACACAGCCTGTTCATTGCAGGGGTAAGGCTGTTTATATAGATTATTTAGATTCTACCTTTATAGCTTTTATTACAAAACTACTGACTTAAGTAACTAATACAGACTTACTAACTTTTCTCTACAAAACTAATTACTTTCTGTAAGTAGTACTTTACGTGCAAAATTAATGAAAATAGTTTGTTCTATCACATTAAGTATTATAAATTGTAGAAGAAATGATAGATGGAGAATCGTGACAATTGTTTTCATTTGCACTCCTGTGCAGGTGAATGATTGTGTAACAAGTCTATACTGACACATATTTTTCCAAATGGGATGAAGAAAAAGGTGGAAAAAGGTAGTAGTATCAGGAAGCACATTAGAGGTACTTGTTTAGACACTTGTAGTTGTTCTGTGTCTCTGATTTTCCACATGTTTTGGAGTGAATTTAGATGTTTTTTGTCCTCAATATTTTACTATTTCATGTTGCTTTTAAAAATATGTAGCAAGCCAAGCATGGAGATGTCTGCCTTTAACCCCAACATTTAGGAGGCAGATACAGGCAGATATCTGAGTTTGAGGCCAGCCTACCGTACAGAGCTAGCTCCAGACAGACAGGGATACACATAAAAAGTCTGTCTTGAGAAAAAAACCAAAGACAAAAACAAAACACAAACAAGCAAATAAAAACCAACAAAAACATAATCAAAAAAGTGGTAGCAAATGATGTTATATAGTATTTTCTACTGCTTTCCCCTCCCCCCCCCATCCTACTCCTACAGAGTGGGCTGCCTCTACCCTCCCCCCCCCCCCCCCCCCCCCCCCCCACAGGGGGGGCCCCCTCCACAACCCCCCCCCCCCCCCCAGTTCAACAGTCATGTGAGGGCTAAGAGCCTCCTCTTCCACTGGGGGCCTATATGGCAACTCCATTAGGGTAAAGGGTCCCACTAACAGATAACAAGGTCTATGTTCCTGTTCCTTTTGGTGTGTTGGTTGTAGGATAGTTATCCTGAAATATATGGCTAAAATCTGATTATAAGTGAATAAATGCCATGTGCATCCTTCTGAATCTGGGTTAGCTCACTCAGGATGAGCTTCTCTAGTTCCATCCATTTGGCTGCAAATTGATTTCCTTATTTCTGAAAGCTGAGTAGTATTCCATTGTATAAATGTACCACAGTTGTTTTTTTTTTTTAACCGATTCGTTGGTTGAGGGACATCTGGGTTGTTTCCAATTTCTAGCTATTACAAATAAAACTGCTATGATGCCCTCCCTTTTGAACTATTTTTTTGTATGACATACACTATATAATTGAGAAGCTATAGTTTATTTATATAGTCACCAGATAGTTGGCATTTAAGTCACATCTGGTTATTATCTCCTACGAGCTAGGCATTTATAAATGTTTTCTTTATCTCTGACTTTTGTCAAGGTGTATTTGGTGATTAAATTATTAGAAATACATTGAGGTTTCCCAAAGCCTGATATCTGTCATGAAATCAGGGGAATTTTTAGCCCTTACATATTTATGAATTAATTTCTTTTCTGATTTTCCCTTCTAGAATTCAAATTTTACAATACAGTGCTTTATAGTGTCCTATCTATACTTGACACTTTGCCGTTTTGTCCCCATCCCTTCTGAGGTCATTAAGCAGGTTATCTTCATGTGTACTGATTCCTCAGCATTCTCAAATTGCTTTAGATAGGAGGTTTACTTTTCCTTTCATTGAACTGTTAAGGCTCAAACCCTAGGACAAATGGCTGAGGTGCCTGTTTATCATATCAAAACGATCTTGACCTCCAAGTTCTCCCAGCACCCCTCAGACCCTATCTGTTACAGAGAATGGCTCCCATATCCTGCCCTGACCTCTCCCTGAAACTCTCCAATCAAAGGACTGGGCTGTCCTTTCCCCCAAAGGCTGTTCCCTATATAATCCAGATAGTTTGGTTACCTGGCCCTGTTTTGTATCTTTGGCCTCCTGGCTGCTGCACCTGGCTCTTTTTCACCCCTCCCCCTCCACCTCTGCCTCTTCTGAATGACTCAGAGCAGTCATAACCCCTCTGGACTCTCCCAGATGTCTCTGCCTCTGGCTACTCTCTCCCATTTATCTACAATAAATCTTCTCCTCCACCATACCAAGGAACAGCCATGTCCTTTCCTTCCTATTTATTTTTTTTCCATTCATGAATGTCTTAGTTTCTCATTTATAGTTTTATTTTCTTCACTAGAAACTCTTAATAGTTCTCTTAATTAAGTAATAATTTAATTACTTAACTCCATTTGTATCACATACTTATTAGTGAACTCTTGTTTGCTAATAACTGGAGTCTTTTAGAAATTGTTATTCATCTTTTTTTTTACATAAATAGTAATTTTTGGTTGGACAAATGAACTTTATGTATGTATGTGTATGTATATAAGTACACCTATGTGTGGATGTCAAAGACAAACCTCAAGTGTAAATTCTTGGGTGCTATTTGTTTTGGGAAGCAGAATTTCCTACTGGGACCCGGGTTTCACTGTCTCAGTTAGGCTGGTTGTCCAGTTCCTATGGGATCTTTGAGTCTCTGCCTCCCTGACACTATATCTTATCTGTATGGAATCAAACATGGTACTGGAGATCAAACTCTGGCCCCATGTTTGTGGCCAAGTACTTAACCTAGAGAGCTATCTCTCTAGTCCTGACAAATTGACTTCTAAAATGGACTTTTAGATTGTTATTGCTCTAGTTGGTACACGAACCTGAGAGAGCAGAAAAATGAGGCAGACTAAAGTCTCATGAAATAGGCAACTTTATTTAGAGCATCAGACAATTTATATTCTGGGGTGTTCTGAGGGTTAAGCAAGGTCAGATGAGTAAATGTCACACAAGTTCAGGTTATATACAATCACAAGAACAACTCTTGCTTGGAAATATTTTTGAAAGTAAACTGATGTTTGATCTGAAGTAAACCTACTGCTATTTACTACACCTGGGAGGGGCATGAAAGCACATTTTAAGAACAATCCATGTTATGGGGAAACAGAGGTTACAAGACTTTTGCCTTGTTTCCTTGGAGTAATCTCATAGGCCCTCAGAATTCTCCTCACATGGATGTGTTTTGATACTAGATAACACTTTTAGGTTCCTGGAATTTTTTCTTGTTGTGAGGATACCTTCACACTTCCATTCTGTGCCATAATATTTGTTATTCTTCTTGCAGTCTGAGAGAAATCCAACTCTGCACAGGCTTAATACCTAGTGCTTAATCCAGCCTCTACCACCTTTCAGGTGCACTCCTTCTAGCCCGGATCTCATCTGCAGCTTCTCGATGGACCAAAGAAGGCAGGCAGTTTGTGTTCTGAGTTGAGGCTCATCTTGGAGCATCCTCTGGGCAAGCTGCCCAGGTACTAGTCCCTTGTCCAGTTCCAACATCTGCTATTTTAACACTTCAAGTTTGAAAGGTTCAAGAATTCTTTGGTCAGGTACAGCAGAGCCCCCATTGCTAGAAGCAGTTCTATCAAAGATCTAACACATTTCCAAGCTGTGGCTGCTTTCTCTCCAGGCTACATGGAGCTTCTCTGTACACCCAAAGCATATTGGTTGGACACAGATTTGGACAGGATATAGAGTCTGATTTTGTAGCCTCATTTCCCAAACAACGCTGATAAGCTTCCAGCTCTTCTTGATCTCTGAATCTATCATCTGCCATTTTCCACTGCTAAGGATTTTTCTTTTCTAACTTTATAGTGAAAGGGCATGGGATGGGTGTGGCTGAGGAATGTTCCAGAGAGAAAACCACGCAAGAGCAATGTTCTAGGAATAAAGCTTCCAGGGATTATACTTGTGTTGGATTGGTTTTCTTACCCTTAAAGAGAGGATTTCTAAGTTATTCCCATGAAAAAAACTTGCTGATTTCTTGATTCTGCTATGACTTACTTTCCTTTGTTGTATACACAGTTTGATATGAGTTTTTAAGTACAAAAAGCTTTATGACAAGTTTACCTCTTTTAGTATAATATATAAATTATATATATAATTTTATATTTATATATAAATATAAATATAATATATATATTTATATATATAAATAATAATTTATATAATAAATTATATATATAATTTATTTATTATACTATATATAAATATGACATAAACTATTTTGCCTGTTTACATATTAATGCTAATATGCAATGTTAATATTAATGCTAATGACTCTATTATTTTTATCTTGTCAACTTCTTTTTTTTATTTTTTTATAATTGTTTTTTATTTCTTCAAGTTACATCTCAATCACAATCCCCTCCCTACTCCCCCATCCTGTCCCACCTTCCACCCTCTTCCCCATCAACCCCCCATCCTCTACCCATTTTTTTAAGTTTAAGGTATATCTTTCCCCCCCAACAGCTCCCCCTTTCAGTCCAACAAATGGTTCTTTCTCTTATAACAATAAATACAATACAAAACAACAGAAATAAATAGGCCACAATTATGAGAGTTATATGGCTTAGCATAGGTTCCCAGTGTCCAGTCCATATGTATTTGGCACCTGACTTAAACATTCTACTATCTAACCATATCCATGAATTTAAAGTTCTATATCTAACTCAACTCTCATACTAACTTTCATCACAATTTTAAAAACATCTTCTTAGATCCAGAACACCCTCTTGATTCCTAAACAACTCAAAATTTAACTATGAGACTCTAGCTATCTATTCTTCAACCACCTCAGAGACCTGAGAGGGATAAATATATCTGATTATATAGGAAGTGCAGGGCCTGCAGCTTCCAAAACTAAGAAATGACATACCAGTGGCTGCCTGGACAGTTCCCATTTCCTCTCCATACATTACAGCATCAATCTTCAGCTGTTTGGCCCCGTTTCTCTTACAGACATTGATTGTGGAGCAGGAATTATGAAGGGCTTGCCTACCCTGTCTTGGCAGAGCTAGGCTGTCGACTTACCTGCTTCCAAGTTTTGTCCTTTTTGGACAGCATTCTGTCTACAGTTGAAGCAAGGGGCTTTTCTCGCCAAGAGATAGGCTTGCCACTAATTCAACCGTCTCACACTGGAGGTTCTTCGATGCTCATCGTCTACTTGGAGGAGAATAGGGGGTGCTGTCAGGAGCTGACATGTCTCTATATCAAAAAATCTTAAGAAAACATCTTTGAATGCCATATTCTGCAGATCTCTTGAGGTTTTTGAAGACGCCCTATCTATCTCTTATATTTAGATAAGCAACTGTTGCTTGTCTCTTAGCAACTTGATTTTTGATTAGCTTAGAGAATAACTGTGATAGACTGTCATAGTAATTAACAAAATGACATGCTTGCATGACTATTAGTTTCCATTTCTTAATTATCCTAAACAGTTTATGACGGTTGGTAGCAAAAGGCCAAAACTTCCCATTTCATTTTTAAGCATTACCAGGTACAATACCTTTAAGAAGAGTTACCCTTAATTTTGTATCAATATAAAAAAATCAATACCAATGTGGTCAAATATTATCTTAATTTTGTATCGATATACAAAGATCAAAACCTATGTAGCCCAATACAATCTTAATTTTGCATTAATATACAATGATCAATACCAATTTAGCCAAATATAATATTAATTTTGTATCAGTATACAAAGGTATAAGGCTATATTCAATAATCTGTCCTTTTTTCTTGTTCTTTCCTATACTATGTCTATGTCCCATTGTTCTCCAGTCTGTTCACTCCTATATAGGAGAGAAAGAAGGATACAGAAAAGAAAAAGAGAGAGGTCCCTGGGTCGAAACTCCAAAACCCTTTTAACAAGCCCATTTAACAGCTTGTAGTCTCTTTCCCTAAATAACAAAATTTTCTATTATCCATCAAATGACCAAAGGGGAAGAAAACACCCTCCCCACCTTCTGGGGATGGGACATTGCTCTCTTCAAATGACTTCCTGCTGATTTGGGATGTAGTAAACCTGTTTGGGGCCCAGGTAAGGATGGAAAAGTGGTTAAAAATGTTAATAGAATCATTTGATGTTAAGTCCTTTTGTGCTCAGCTATTTAGATGTCCTAAGAAGTTCATAGACAGAACCTGATCTTCAGGGCTTTACTGGAGTTCTGGCTGGAGCAGTCTGTAGAGCTGAACAATCTTAGCGATTTTGAGTGGTTGTGGTTGTAGACTTTTGAGGAAACAGCTATTGAGGAAGTCTGCAAGGCTGGATCATCTGGGCCACTCATCTTCTTTGGTGACTGATCTGTTTTCTGCTGAGGTTTCTGTTGTTCAGTTGTCCCTGGATTCCTTGAATGGATGCTTTAAATCTCCTGGAAAGATAAGAACAGAGCCCTGCCCTAATCCTAACTCTGGGACAATTACCTTTTTTTTTGGGGGGGGGGCGGTCAGGTAATATTTTTTCCTGGAGCAAATTTGCTTTTTTGACAATATATAAAGTATTATCTTTTAATCCGGATTAAAGAAAAAATTATTTTGATATTTTGGAACTAAACAAAACTTTAGTGTATATATTTTGAGATCTCAAAGGACAATTTGTTTGAATTTCAGCATGCCTTTTGTAATAGCTTTTAAATTTAAATCCTTCCAAATCCTATGTGCCTGTCTCTGCATTCTAAGTATTGGGATCAAAGACATGTGGTTCCCTTCTGATGGAATTAAAGATGTGCTCCACCACCCCTGGATCAAAATTTTTCTCTATTTAGAGCTTGTTTTGTATCAGGCTGACCTTGAGCTCTGGCATCTTCCTGTTTCTGTCTCTAGTGTGTTGGGATTAAGGGTGTGCACCATCACCACCCTGTTCCTTGTAACTCTAGAATTTATAAGACAATTAACTATAGTGATCTTCCTGTCTCTGCTGGAGTTAAAGGCGTGGGCTAACACCACTCATTTCATGTATTTTACCTTAGCTCTAAGTTTTTTCAACTCTTGGAGGTTTGTAAAACCAGGTTGAACAGCTGTAACCTTTAATTTATTTACAGTGTTTTAAACCTGTTACCTGATTTTTAATGCCAAACCATGGAAATATCCTATACCTCTACAAAAAAAAAAAAAAAGACTTTTAAACTGCTATCAAGTTTATGTAATCTATGTGGCCACCTGCAGTCTAACATTCTAATCTGAAATTAAGGCCATTTTCCTTTCATGCCAGTAAGGCAAGTATATCTTTGGTAAATTATAGTTTGAAAATTTTATATTGTATTTTTATTATATTTTTTAAGCTTAACTCTTTTCGTAAAAAAAAAGTATTATTTACTTCTAGAACATAGTTTCCTCCCTCCTCCCCTCCCTTCCTTTCTCCTTCTCTCCCTCTCTTCTTCCCTCCTTCCCTCCCTCCTTGTTCCTCTACTTGGTACTCTCCTTCTCCACAGATGAGGTGGGCCCTCACATATCATACTTCCTCAGATCTTCCCTCATGTGAGGGCCAAGAGTTTCCACTTGTACTGAAAACTCCATCTACGGTGTGGTGTTCCATTAACCTGCAGCAGATTCCATGACTCACTGGTGGGAAAAATTTTTCCTAGGATAGATATGCTAGGTTCCTATTTATTTGGGTGTGTGGGTTATAGGATAGTTATCCTGTGATGTATGGTTAATATCCATTTATAAGGGAATATATACCATGTTTATCTTTCTGAGACTGCATCAGCTCACTTAGGATGAGCTTTTCTAGCTCCATCCATTTGGTTTCAAATTGCATGATTTCCTCATTTCTGATAGCTGTGTAGTATTCCATTGTGTAAATGTACCACAGTTTTTTTTATCCATTCTTCAGTCGAAGGACATGTGGGTTGTTTCCAGTTTCTGGCTATTACAAATAAAGCTAATATGAACATTATTGAGGCAATGTCCTTGTGGTTTTGTTTCAAATCTTTTGGATATATGCCCAAGAGGGGTATGGCTGGGTCTTGAGGTAGATTTATTTCCAATTTTCTAAGATATCTCCAGATTGATTTCCAAAGTGGTTGCACAAGTTTGCAGTCCCACCAGCAATGGTGGAGTGTTCCCCTTTCTCCACATCCTCGCCAACATGTGCTATCATTTAAGTTTTTGATCTTAGCCATTCTGACTGGTGTGAGATGGAATCTCAGAGTTGTTTTAAGTTGCATTTCCCTGATGACCAAAGATGTTGAACATTTCCTCAAATGCTTCTTGGCCTTTAGAGAATCCTCTTCTGGGAATTCTCAGTTTAGCTCTCTACCCCATTTATTGATGGGGTTATTTGATTTTTTGGTGTTTAATTTCTTCAGTTCCTTATATATTTTGGATATTAGCCCTCTGTCAGATGTTGGGTTGGTGAAGGTCCTTTCCCAGTCTTTAGGCTGCCGTTTTGTTCTAAGGACAGTGTCCTTTGCCTTACAGAAGCTTTTCAATTTTATAAGGTCCCATTTATTGATTGTTTGTTTTATTGACTGAGCTATTGGTGTTCTATTGAGGAAGTTGCTACCAGTGCCAATGAGTTCAAGGCTTTTCCCCACTTTCTCTTCTATTAATATTAGTGTGTCCGGATTTATGTTGAGGTCCTTGATCCACTTAGACTTAAGTTTTGTACAGGATGATAGTATGGATCTATTTGCATTCTTCTACATGTTGATATCCAGTTAGACCAGCACCATTTATTGAAGATGCTTTCCTATTTCCATTGTATGTTTTTGGCTTCTTTATCAAAAATTAAGTGACCGTAGGTGTGTGGGTTTATTTCTGGGTCTTCAATTCGATTCCATTGGTCAACTGATCTGTTTCTATACCATGCTGTTTTTATTACTATTGCCCTGTAGTACAGCTTGAAATCCGGAGTGGTGATACCTCCAGATGTTCTGTTATTGTACCTGATTGATTTAGCTATTCTGGGTCTTTTGTTATTCCATATGAAGTTGAGAATTGTTTTTTCCAGATCTGTAAAAAAATGAGTTGGTATTTGGATAGGAATCACATTGAATCTGTATATTGCTTTTGGTAAGATTGCCATTTTTATTATGTTGATCCTACCTATCCATGAGCAACGGAGATCTTTCCATCTTCTGATATCTTCTTCAATTTCTTTCTTCAGGGGCTTGAAGTTCTTATCATACAGGTCTTTTACTTGCTTGGTTAGAGTTACCCCCAGGTATTTTACATTATTTGTGGCTATTGTGAAGGGTGTTGATTCCCTTATTTCTTTCTCAGCCCATTTATCTTTTATGTAAATAAGGGCTACTAATTTTTTGAATTGATTTTGTATCTGGCCACCTTGCTGAAGGAGTTTACCAGCTGTAGAAGTTCTCTGGTGGAATTTTTGGGGTCACTTATGTATACTATCATACCATCTGCAAATAGGGATACTTTGACTTCTTCCTTTCCAATTTGTATCCCCTTGATCTCTTTTAGTTGTCTTATTGCTCTAGCTAAAACTTCAAGTACTATGTTGAAGAGATATGGAGAGAGTGGGCAGCCTTGCCTTGTCCCTGATTTTAGAGGAAATGCTTTAAGTTTCTCTCCATTTAGTTTGATGTTGGCTATTGGCTTGCTGTAAATTCCCCTTATTATGTTTAAATATGTTCCTTGTATGCCTGATCTCTCTCAGATTTTCAACATGAAGGGTTGCTGTATTTTGTCAAAAGCTTTTTCAGCAGTCAATGAGATGATCATGTGGTTCTTTTCTTTCAGCTTGTTTATGTGATGGATTATGTTGATGGATTTTCTAATGTTGAACCACCCCTGCATCCCTGGGATGAAGCCTATTTGATCATGTTGTATATTTTTGATGTGATCTTGGATCCAGTTTGCAAGTATTTTATTAAGTATCTTTGCATCCATGTTCATAAGGGAAATTGGTCTGAAATTTTCTTTCTCCGTTGGGTCTTTGTGAGGTTTAGGTATCAGGGTGACTGTGGCCTCATAGAATGTGTTTGGCAGTATTCCTTCTGTTTCTATGTTGTGGAAGAGTTTGAGGAATATTGGTGTTAGCTCTTCTTTGAATGTCTGGTAGAATTCTGTGCTGTAACCGTCTGGGCCTGGGCTTTTTTTGATTGGAAGACTTCTAATGACTTCTTCTATTTCCTTAAGGGTTATAGGACTGTTTAATTTGTTTACCTGCTCTTGATTTAACTTGGGTAGGTGTAATCTATCAAGAAAGTCATCCATTTCATTTAGATTTTCCAATTTTGTGGAGTACAAGTTTTTGAAGTAGGACCTAATGATTCTTTGGATTTCCTCAATGTCTGTTGTTATTTCCCCCTTTTCATTTCTGATTTGTTGATTTGGGTATTTTCCCTCTGCCTTTTAGTTAGTCTAGCTAAGGGCTTGTCTATTTTGTTGATTTTCTCAAAGAACCAACTCCTGGTTTTGTCGATTCTTTTTTTTTTTTGTTTTTCGAGACAAGGTTTCTCTGTGTAGCCCTGGCTGTCCTGGACTCACTTTATAGACCAGGCTGGCCTCGAACTCACAAAGATCCACCTGCCTCTGCCTCCCAAGTGCTGGGATTAAAGGCGTGCGCCACCACCGCCCGGCTTGTCGATTCTTTTTATTGTTCTTTTTGTTTCTAATTTGTTGATTTCAGCCCTGAGTTTGAAAATTTCCTCTCGTCTGCTCCTCTTGGGAGTGTTTGCTTCTTTTTGTTCTAGCTTTTTCAGGTGTGCTTTTAGGTGGCTAGTATAGGAACTCTCCAGTTTCTTTTGAAGGCACTTAGTGCTATAAACTTTCCTCTTAGCACTGCTTTCAATGTGTCCCATAAGTTTGGGTATGTTGTGCCTTCATTTTCATTGAGTTCTAAGAAGACTTTAATTT
>CAJQZJ010032367.1:1170982-1218480 GCA_907164525.1 Lophiomys imhausi | reverse complement strand
TGAGGGGGAGGAGGGTGGAAGGGTGGGACTGGAGGGGGGAGTAGGGAGGGGATTGTGATTGAGATGTAACTTGAAGAAATAAAAAATAAATTATTAAAAAAAAGAAAATAAATAAACATAAAAAAAATAAAATAGATGAACCTAGGAAATGTTCATTATTCTATCATGTGCAGAGGTAAGAGGATTATTAGAAATTTGAGGCCAGCCTGATTCATACATCATGGTTCAGGCAGGCCAAAGCTACATATCAAGTCCTATCTCAATAAAACAAAACAAACCCACAACATAACAGTAATAAAAAAACAAAAACAAACAAACAAAAAACCCCAAACCCTCCAATATCCTCTGAATCCCAGGAAAACGTCAGAAATAATCCACTAAAAGGCAAAATATTTTATTTTAAATAAAACATAAATTCTTTTTAAAATTATACTTTTATGCTTAGTTAACCATTTTTCTAAATTAATTTATTTTTTCAAGTTGCATCTCTATCACTATGCTGTCCCTCCTCGCTTCCAGTTCCTCCCTCCATCTTCCTCACCTCAGATGAGGGGAACCTCCACATGTCAGTCCCCCTCAGTTCATCAGTCACATGTGGGCTAAGAGCTTCCTCTTGTACTGGGGCCTGATATGGCAGCCCAGCTAGTGTAAGACATGCACCAGTTTCCATGACTCGCTGCTGGGTGATAATTCTTTGGTTGGCTTTAAATTTTTATAAGAATGTCTTCAGTATGGAGTCAGTTTATTTGTATTTGTACTTATTTTTCTGTATTTGAATTTATTTCTCTTAGTTTACTCTTTGTTTTCTTGGTTAATTTTTCAGTCAGGCTGAAAATACAGTATCGGAAGGATGAAAAGCCTGAGTTGTGATATTTGCTGCTGTATACTGTGTTGATGCACTGTTTGGTTTGATTTGAAGCAGAGTAACAATATGCAAGCAGAATGGTGGGTCACAGCCACTGTGGGTGGTTTGAACAGACCCCAGAGTGTCTCCCCAGGGTACCTGTTTCTTGAGGTTCAGACATTTCCTCATCCTGCAGGCATGAAGTGTAGTTTGCTTATGGCTTACAGAAAAGCAGCAGAGATGCAAAATGTGAATGCTCATGCACATAATAGTGTCGTGCTGGTCTCAGAGAATTGCTTGCCTGCTCTATTCTTTCCCTTATTGGCTGTGAAGAGGCTGCCACATTGTAGTTTGTTCATGCTGGAGACCTGGGATCAAGAACACTCATGACCAGAGAGGCAGGGATGAAATGAGAGGAAATGTAGGTATAGGTCCTCAGGGCTAAAGCTCCTGGAACCAAATCTCCCTCCCACTCTAGAAATCAGTCTTTCACGGTTAATGATGGTACAGAAGCCTTGATAGATAGATATCTTGATTGCAACTTTGTAAGACCCTCAGCAGAGTCCCCAGTACAGCTATGCCTGGGCTCCTGATTCCCAAACTGTGTGACAATGTGTGTTGTCTTAGGCTGTGAAGTTGTAGAAATGTATTACTACTATATGACCAATACAGAGTACAACTTTATTTTTGTTTCTGAATTTAGTGAAATGATCTAGGGTTTCTCTATTGAGAATGATGCATGTAGGGCTGGGGAGATTGCTCAGTGATTAAGAGCACTGGCTGCTCTTCTAGAGGCCCAAGGGTTTGATTCTTATCATCTACATGATGATTCACAACCATTTGTAATTCCAGTTCTGAGAGATCTGATGCCCTCTTCTGGCCCCCCCGCAAGCAGTAGGAGTGGTTCACATACATCCAGAGAGACAAAAACATGATGCACATAAAATAAACAGAAACAAACAAAGAAAAAAAAAAGAATGGTGAATTTGGGGGCTGAGGATAGTACAGTGGCAGAGCACCTGACAGACATTTGAGGCCCTATTTTTTTCTCTCCGTACATAAAGCAGATTAGTTAAACAGAAACTTGGGGCAGGACATAAAATTAGATTTTGTGAGGTCTCCTGTTAAATTTCCAGCTTTTCTATATCTCCAAATTCATCATCTACTTAGTATTACCAAAAAAATTGAACTACAGACTGGAGAGACAGATTAACATTAAAGGGCACTGACTGCTCTTCCAGAGGACCTAGGTTCAATTCCCAGCACCCACATGGTGGCTCACGAGTTTCTGTGACTATAGTTCCAAGGAATCTGATACCCTTATACAAACATGAATACAGAAAAAGCACCAGTGCACATAAAATAAATTTAAGAATTAATTAAATAAATAAACGAAGATAAGTTAAAACAGAAACTTCAAAACAGAGGAAAGAAGGAAGGAAGGAAAAGACAGATTTGGGTTGACATTGTGTCACATAGAATATATTAAATACAAACCAATATATTTTCCAGGATTGAAATAAAAAAATAATGAAAAATAAACTCAAGATATAATATTAAAGAAATAAAGATAGACAAGCAGGCAGAATAGGGTACACTTATTGGATTTATCATTACCCTGCTGTTTTGTATCATTCCTGACTTTTCTCCTCCTTTTAAATGTCTTTATAGATACATATTAAATAATTCTATTGAAAATATAGTTTGTGGGCTTATTTCTCTGTTGTAGTTTGTTTTCAGGTGAAAACTGGGAAATATGTCAGTCTTTACAGCTTCATTTGTATGAACTGTTCCATTCATCTTGTAGAACACTCCCTTTCGTCTACCGAAACCATACATCATATTTCTTCTTCTAGAACTTTACACATGGGCTCGTCAAGAGTCCGATCTCCATTCTGAGTAAACCACGATTTCCTAGCAAAAAAAAAAAAAATATACCTGTTCAAAGATGGGTCAAAGATTAATGTTTCTAAAATTCTGAATCATGGAATAGTGGTTTGATATGTTCTTGTCTCCATACCTAGTTATTAAAGATGAAACAGTGTGACACTGCTGACTTCTGAGGGTACATTTCTCACACAGATTAACAGGAGCTTGAATAAAAGCATCACCCCTTCACGTTTAACTGTACTGTTGTATCAGGTAGAAAAGAGTTGAAATTGAAACTCAGGTTTACCTTCGGAAGAATTGAGCCCAATTAGCTATTTGTAGCACATTGCTTTAAAATGTTTCTGTGAAGACAGATTAGCCTTTGGAAAACTAATGACAGGCAAGTTTGTTAACTGAGGGGACATTTGGGAAATGTTATTATATATATATATATAACCCACTGGACAATTCTATCCCAGCAGCCCTCAGTAGACTTCAGGCTTTGCTTGAAATTGGTATTGCAAATGCGGTTTTGCCACCTAGTGGTTTATCTTGATAATTTCTTTGGAAACAACTCTCCTTTAGTCTGCATTTAGTAATAGAAGCATTTGTAGATAAAGTATAAAAGAAACATCACCTATTTTTACAATGTACTAAACACAGTAATATTTAGGATGAAATAATTTGGGAAACAATGAAGTTTATGATATTTATTGTTAATGATGTATATGATATTCTCTTTATTAATATCAAACTGGTGAAATTTAGAGATCTAACTTCAAATGTTCCTTTAAAACATGTTTCTTGGACCTAGAACATCCTTTTAATTCTTAAACAACCTAAAATTTAACTGTGAGACTATAACTCTCTAGTTTTCAACCACATCAGAGACCTGAGAAGGATAAACATATCTGATTATACAGGAAGTGCAGAGCCAGCAGCTTCCAAAACAAAGAAATGACAGACAACTGGCTGCCTGGACAGTTCCCAGTTTCTCTCCATACATTAGAGCATCTAACTTCAGCCTCTTGGCCCAGTTTCTCTGACATACATTAGTTGTAAAGCAGGAATTATGAAGGACTTAAGAATATGTTTTTAAGTTGGTAATGTAAGTTAGGATGGAAACTGAGTTGGGTATAGAACTTTAAACTCATGGAGATAGATAGATAATAGAATATTAATATCTATTTCCAAATATATATGGACTTGACATTGGGAATATATGCTATACCTTATAACTTTCATGATTGGGTCCTAATTATTAAAAAAAAAGAATTATTGTTCTGGGGGAAGGGGGAGCTAGTCAGAGGGTAGAGCTGGGAGGGGTGGAAGGAGGGGACTGTGATAGAGATGTAACTTGAACTAATAAATAAATATTAAAAAAAAGAAAAAGAAAAAATAAGAAAAGGTGAAAAAAAGAAAAGAAAAAAATCATGTCTCTAGGGGAAGCTCATAGCCCTCATATGGCTGCTGAACTGAAGGGGGCTGATATGTAGGGCACCACATACCCCCACACCAGAGGAGTAGAATAGGTGAGAGAAGGAGAAGAGGGTGGGAGGATGAGAGGGTGAGCCCAGGAGGGGTGGAGGGAAGGGACTGTGTTTGAGATGTAAATTGAAGTAATAAATAAACAGTAAAAAAAAAAAAAATGTCTCTTGGTAGTTATTCCTAAATACCAGGAATAAGTTCCAATGAATAAAATTTTAAGATCTTTTAAAAATATAAAGGCCATGCCACAGTGTGCTGACTGGGAAAATCTCTCAAAGACCTGCCTACCACTGCTTGGCAATGGAGGGCTGTAGACACACAGAGGCCAGCCTGCCCAGCCAATTGTAGATACCTAGAGGGTCACTTGTCACCATGCTATGTGGCACTGGCAGAGGTGGCCACTCAGAGGCCCACAACTGGAGCCATTGCAATATGAAAGTATGTCATGGACAGATGGGAGAGGAAGAGAAATGGGATAGTTTAAGCATTAAGAAAGGAGGGAGGTGGAACTGGAGGTGAGAGGATGGAGAGGAACTGCCTTTTGTGAGTAGCCAGCCCTGCCACCTGAGGTCATAGTGAAGTCCCAGTCTGAGCTGCCACTGAGGACCATGTCTGGGTCTGTGGCTATGCAGTGTCAGGTGTCAAAGTCAATGCCTGCGGCTGACATTATCGGTAGAGATCATGAGGATATCCCTGTTCTGGGCAGCCTCCTGGGACCACATATGATGTCCAAGAGCTTTAGCCTGGATTGTACAATCTTGGACCATCTCAACTAGCTTTTAAATGCTGTTAACCAAATAAAATCCCACATAGTCTACATACATCCCCTGGGCTGGCTATGCTGATGTTCCCAGCACATAATACATGGAGAGATGTGTATACATACCTGTAATTATCACACAATATCCCATAAATATAGCCAATATTTACAATTCAATAAAAATAATAAAATGAAAAAAGATACATTATGAATACACACCGAAACACAAGAAAGTGTGAGAGTAGAGAATTGACTGTAGATTTCATTCAGAAGCAGAATCTGGTCATTTCTTACATGTGAGAAATAGATGATTCTGTTTTCAAATATCTAAACAACCCTGCATGTGACAAAATTTGCAAGCATGACAGAATTTGCTCAACCTATGGGGAGAATTGTGTACAGCTCACAGTTGTGAGCATTCTCTGATTTCATTCTGTTTTACAACTAGTGGTTTTACCCTTCTGTAAATCAGAGCTGGCTCTTAGCATGACAAAATGATTCCTAATCATAGGCATGCAAAATATGCTAAAAGATGTTCTATGGAATTCCTACCTCCATGGTACAAAAAGCTAATTCTGTCTGTGTTTGCCCATTTATTTATCTATTTTTCTACTTCATTAAGCCAGTTTTGACATCTCACTGGTTTTGTCATTATGAATTAATAACATAAATAATTATAGTTCTACAAAAATTGATTTGTTTTCACCTTTATTTTATTTTTTACTTTTTATTGACTTTCTGTGAGTTTCACATCATGCACCCCAGTCCAACTCATCTCTCTATCCCCTCGTATCTGCCCCTCCCCTTGCAATCTGCCCCCCAAAAATAATATAAAAAACACACAAAAAAAACAAAAAATAAATTAAACAAAACATAGAAAACATCTCGTTATGGGAGCTGTAGTGTGTCACAGTGTGTCCCACAATATACCCCTCTGTCCACACATCTTCACTTGCAAATGTTCATTGCAATGAGTCATTGGTCTGGTTTGAGGTCTCTGGCTTCTGTGACCCCATCAACATTCTGTGACTCCTCTCAGATATCCTGTTGTTGCCCTGGGTCATGGAGATCCTGCAGCTTTGGATCTGCAGGACTGGCCCTCTCAGGCACTCAAGCAGGTCACAGATGATGTAGATTTTTGGGTGGGCCAACTCAAAGTCCTGGAATTGGGCCTGAGTGATAGTAGAGCTGTCACCCTGTGGGCTCTCCAGGGTCTGTACCACCAGGGCGAGCTGTACAGCACTGCTCTGGCTAAGCCCTCAAATGCAGCCATCTACAGGAGGCAGGGTTAGCTCTCCTGCTTTCATGCCCTCAGGACCGGCTCACCCACACCCTGAGCCAGCTCTACTGTACTGCCCAGTGAAGGCATAGGGCTACTCTCCCAAGTGGTGAAGCTTGCAAGGGGCTGGGCTAGCTCTCCTACTCTTGACTCTGGAGCCAGCTCTCCTGACTGCTGGGAGTGGCGAGGGGTGAGAGAGCAGGGGAGTATCACCTCCACACACACCCAGAGCCCCTCACAGCACATGAGTGGCGGGATCAGCCCTTTCTCTTCATAGCAGTGTTTTTTCTTGTTAGGACCTGAACCTGGGCCTTCTGGAAGCAGCACGTACTATCTAGTAGAAGGCTGATAAAGACCATGGATGTACTATTTTTCCTTCCTATTAGTCAATCAAAAAATTCCTGTCAGTCATCTGGGGAGAAAAATGTTTCTTAAGAAAGCTGTCTATTCTAGAGACTTTGAGAAATCATTTTATAAAGCCTCCCTAGAAATAAAGATTGGCACAGGTATCCCACTGGCCATTGTTCATTCTCCTCAAGACTGTGTGCCCTACTCTGTGGTCTGTTTGTCTCTCACCCCCTAGAGTGCTGCTTCCCGCCACAATCGTCTCTTTGGCCATTGGTCACTCGCACTGGTGGTAGTACATTTTAGTACTGAGCAATAACCCTTACTTCTCTTCAATGCCATACTGCTTCCTGTAATTGTTTTCTATAGAGATCATCACCAGGACTGGGAGTCAAAGGCTAGATCACAAAATGTAGGGGTTAGATAAATTAGATTTAGAAAATATATAGGAGTTTCTGATACTGTCTCTTAATTCGGGGCCTGAAGAGCATTATCAGCATGAAGTCAGCAAAAGCAGGAAAGACTTAATAGACTGAAAAAACAGGAAAGACTCAATAGACTGAAAAACAAGGTTGAAGTCAGGAAAACAGGAAAGACTTAATGGACTTGAAGAAACAAAGTATCTGGTCTGACATTGTTTTCAGCTGCTAAGTGGGCGGAGCACAAATTAAGCTTAAACAGAGTTCCTCCTATTTAAGGACAGTGCATGGAGCCCAGAAAGAGAAGAGGCCCCTGATGCTAGAGAGCTCCAAGAGTCCTGCTGAAAAAAGGGCTGGCCATTGATGGCCAGCTCTCTCCCTGAAGCAGAAAGAAGCCGGTGAGCAAAGAAAGCCTGAGCAAGACACCAAAAGGCCAAGGACTGGACCCTGTGGCTCAGCTTTTGCCTGGAGGGGTTTGATCTGTCCAATCAGTGGCCTAGGGGAAACTGTGCCTGGCTTTAAGGACTGAGGCAGAGCAGCTGAGTTCCTGATTCAAAAGAAGTAAGTTGGCCTGCAGATGGCTGGGGTCTCCCACAGAGAAGAAAGCATGAAGCCTTATTTAAGGTGAGACTGCAATAACCAACTTACCCTGACGAACCTGCATCTGAGAGATCCAGAAAAAAGGACTGCTAAGTACGTTAAAGAATCTACAACAAAGACTGTATTCCTGATGACTGAGGACCTGCCCCAGAGACTGTATCATTCTAAAAGGTTATGAAAGTAGTTGTTATAATTATCAATAGGTTTAGTGGATAGGTTAAATGGGTTGTAAGAGTTTATAGGATTAATAGTTAAGAAATTGTTGGTGTTTGTTATAAGTGAATTTAGTAATAAATAAATAAGTGTTAAATAATAATTTAAAAGTTCGGTTACAACATAACAGTAATATTGCTCTCCCAGAACACTAGTATTAGTCCTCTTGTTTTGGCTGTTAAAACTATGAAAATCGGTCTGAGTGTATATATTTACTTTCATCAATTTCTTGAATGTATGGCCTGGAGTCTCTGAGTGCTGGGATTATAGATATGGCCCTATGTACCTGCGTTTCATCACTCATTTTCCAAATTCTTTGTAACAGAGTGGATGGAAATATAGATTTGTCTTGTCTATTGCTTCAAGCAGTGGTTTAAGGAATAAGAAAATCAACTCATCTCTTCTGCTCATATGAGTTGACTTGCAGAAAGTAAAGCATATCTGAAAAGAAAATGTAGGTGCTGGCTTCCAGAAGGCCCAGGTTTAGGTTCTAACAAGAAAAAACACTGCTATGAAGAGAAACCCCACCTAGGCTAAGGACTTCCAGTTATTAACTGGAACTCATTGTAATCCACTGTGTCCCATAAAAACCCACAGGACATCTACCTCCTCTGAAGATGCCCTGGAATAAACCTATTTCTTTTTACCAGTTTCTGTTCTCCAAGTTGAAACTCTATCAGTCCCCTCCCTCCACCCCTCCCACTCCCCCCCTCCTACTCTCTCCCCCTTCTCCCAGAACTCATAATACCTTTTTTTGAATAATTAGACCACAATTATGAAAATTATAAGGAATAACATACATGTCTGTCAGAGATACTGGGCCAAGAGGCTGAAGATAGATGCTCTAATGTATGGAGAAAAATTGGGGACTGTCTTATTGTCTGTCATTTCTTAGTTTTGGAAGCTACTTGGTCTGCACTTCCTGTATAATCAGATATGTTTATCCTTCTTAGGTCTCTGATGTGGTTGAAGACTAGATAGTTATAGTCCCACAGGTAAATTTTAAGTTGTTTAGGAATTAAAAGGGTGTTCTAGGTCTAAGAAGATTTTTTTTTTAAGTCGGTAATGCAAGCTAGGATGGAAAATGAGTTAGGTATAGAACGTTAGCCTCATGGAGATAGGTAGATAATAGAATATCATAATAAGTTGCCAAATATGTATGGACTGGACATTGGGAATGTATGGCAATGATATTTAAGGCTTTTACATTAGCAGGTGAACTTTCCTTTCACCACACTATAACCCACATATATAACTTTTGCAAAGCTGTTATTGATGCAAAGTAGAGATCTCACTTCAAAAGGAATAAGAGACTATTCTTGAGCCCATATGAGCAGCCATGGCCAAATAACATGGACTTACTATGCATGAAACAATATGTCCCAATGTAGAAATAATTTCACAAAATTGGAACACAGACTTTGTTACCTATCAATGGGACGATTTGTCCTAGGGGTGCTACCATGTAGGCCTCCAGTGCAAGAGGAAGCTCTTAGCCCCCATAGGACTGTTGAACTGAGAGGGGCTGGTATGTAGGGACACTCCACATGGGAGGAGTGGGATGGGTGGGAGAGGGAGGAGAGGGTGGGAGGGTGGAACTGAGAGGGGTGGAAGGAGGACACTGTGATGGAGATGTAACTTGATGTAATAAATAAACATTATAATAAACAAGAGAATCACTGAAAACAGAACAAACATACAGAAACAAAACAAAACCTAAATAAAATAAAAGAAAGTCACAAATCAAGAATTTTCACATACATAATTGGAATAATCAGGTAGACATGGTGCTGGAGAAGGAGCAGACAGCTCTACATCTTGGTCCACAGGCAGCAGAAGGAGACTGTATGCCACACTGGGTGTAGGTGAGCATCTGAGACCACAAAACCCACACCTACAGTGATACACTTCCTCCAACAAGGCCACACCTCCTAGTAGCACCACTCCATATGAGCCAAGCATTCAAACATGTGAGTCTATGAGGGCCATTCTTGTTCAAACCCCCATACCATATATGTATTTATAGGCACACTCTCACATGTATACTCCTGAGGAGCTCAGAGGCCAACATTGGGTACCATTCCTCATTGCTATTTTTTGAGAAATGGTCTCTCACTGGTCTGGTGAAACAGTCTGGGCTGACTGGCCAATGAGCCCCTTGATTCTTTTTGTCTCTGTCACCATGCCCAGCATTTTACAAACGTGGTTCTGGGGTCTGAACTTATGTCCTCATGTTTGTAGAGCTGAGCTGTACCCTCCAAACTTCCCCATTCTCCTTTGAAAAGCTGAATATTCTTTACTATCTGTGTATTGTAAACCTAGCTTACACACATCTTTACCACATTCCATTGTCCAGTCATCTTTCAGTGAATGGCTGGATCATTCCAATATTTTAGCTATTGCCAAAGATGCAGAAATGAACATGGGAGTGCAGATGTCTGTCCATCATCCTTTGGTTTTCAGGAGCCTCTTTTCATAGCAACATCACTATTTTGTCCCCTTCTCTGGAAACTATCCTTTTATCTACATCTCTAACCCATGAAGCTTTGGATTTAACTTGTTCCACATAATACAGGCATGTGGTAATTGCTCATTATGGAGCTGATTTTCATTCACCCCAATCACATACTTTTCCTCCAGAGCATCTGAAGGATTCAAAATTAATTTGGCATGAGTTGTAGTTATTACCATGTGGAAAACTGTGATTCTAACTTGCCACATCACAGCCCAAGAGTCAATAGTTCTCAACTCTTGTCTTTGGATTAGAGGAGGAATTCTCACTGGACACATCAGAACCACATAGGGTTCATCAAAACATTGATCACTGAGTTTGCATTGTAAGCAGTTCTCAGGTGACAACCTTCAGGTACTGTTGCCTAATGCACTTTGTACTTTGAAGAGTATTCATGCAAAGACTGCCACCATCAGTTTTTACCTTTTCTGTGACGTAATTCCCTAAGGTTTCAGCACTAAATCTATTCTAAAAAGCATGGCAACACACACACACACACACACACATTTGCCAGATTCATTTAATTCCAGAGGAAGAAAATCTGTATGCACATATTCATGTGTGGAATTCATTTTCAGTATGAGAAGGATTGCATTCCATTATGAAGTTTTAATGGCACTTTTCTATAAGTAAGTGTTATTTGCAGTTCTTCACAGAATAACAGTTGGATCCAACCTTCAGAGAGTGTTTGTTCATTAGGAAAAGTAAATCTGGGATTGCTCAGATTGGAAACACCCAGGAAATAAGCCAAACACAAATTAATCTCAGTGCAAATTATTCTAGCTATATTTTCAAAAAGATATAATAAGAATGCTAAGTGATGCAAAAACTTGCTGTGTGAAACAGACTGCTGCATTAAGACCAATTACCTACTATTCTAGTGTTAAATGAAAAGCTTGAGAAACCACGGCTTTGCACTGGGCACAGAACACAGCAGCAAACATGGCCAGAATGTGATTACAGTAGCCAGAACTTGCTTGCTTCCAGGAGGCTCAGGATCCAGCTCACTCGCTGAGCTGTGGCCACATGACTATGGGTTCCTCTGCCTCACTTCCCCACCTAAGGGCTCAGCTGCTCAGTCCCCGCCGCCTTAGCTCCCTGGAGGAGCCACTAAGTTTGGATATTGGTTTTTGCTGTGCTTTTGCTTTATTTAAACTCTTCTGACTTTAGTTGTTCTCTCTGCGTGTTTATTTTAACACTCGTGTTACAATGATGCTTGTCCTTAATGTTTCAGTCACCTACTAAAGAAAACACAGTTTCGCCTTAACTTGATTAACAAGCTGTTTGACTTTGAATTAGTCATTGAGTCTCTTAGAGTCTGTTTAAAAAATGATCTTTGTCTCTCCTTTGTTGTGTATTAATTAACATTAGCTATGGTACAAATATCAGGTAATGCTTACTGAAAATGTGTAGGTAGAACAGTGATATGGTGAGTAATTACATTTGACTACCCAGCTCATGAGTTTTTAAAAAGTATTCTTTAAAACCTTCATTTATCTTTTGTTACCCATTTCATTCTATGTAACATGGAAGTGCTCTGCTCTTAGGAGCCATAGAATTCACAGAAATTAATTTATCATATTTGAAACTTCTTATTTTGTAAAATAGAAAATGATTTTATAAACCTTTTAACATCATTATAAAAAGACTCCTGTTAGGGAGCTAGGGATGGAGAGGTAGCTTAAAACAGGGTAATTTTTAACCTCACTTCATCTGCCAAGTTTCTATAAACCTTTCTCTGGTGGTAATTAAGAGAAGAAAAACCAACAACTTAGAAATAGTTTCTAAACACAACATATAGCATGTAGGGAATTTACATTCTTTTAGGTGACACACCCAAGAAACAGAAACATTAGCATAGCATTGTACTATTGAATACAAAGGAAATGATATTTGAACACTTATTTTCTACTCTTTGGCCCACTTTGTACATGCATTTTTCTTTCTGACCTTTGTCCTCACACAGATTTGGAGAACTGGAGGGCAGCCAGCTGCTCTGCCATCATAGCAACCAACCTCTCAGGTTGCTGTTGGCAGCTGTCGCTCTGTTGCTTGATGTGCCTGCTGGTCCAGCAGCAAGTGAGGCAGAGAAAACAAGGCAGCCTTGATGGTCGACTCAATGGTGTGTTAAGTGTTGCTTTCTGTTCAGCTGAACACAGACCTTGATGTGTGTAGTTTCAGTGGGTCTCAGTCAGCTAACATGAATGGACCACTAAATCCTGAAGAACTTTGCATGGAGTGGAAGGCAGTGTAAGGAAAACACCAAGGTGAAGGAACTGGGAAGTATGTATTCCCTGTTGCTTAGCAACATTTACAAATGTGAACGTGTGCCAGGCACTTTGTTTTGCATTCATTCTTTTCTTTCGCTGCCTTAAGAAATCTGGAGATGCAGTCTATTTTATTTTACTTTTTCCTGGTTTCTATATATGACACAAAACATTATATAATTTTAAAACCAAACAAAGCATAGGTGTTAAGTTTCAAACACGGAACAATAGGCTGAAGTGCCTATTCAACATCTCAAAGTTGACCTGACCTTCAGGTTCTCCCAGCATCCCTCAGCCCCTGGCTGTTACCAGGTATGGCTGGCACACCCCAAGCCTCTATCTACCCTGAACTCTCCAGCCCAAGAGTTGGGGTGCCCTTCCCCCCAGAGGCTCTTCTCTATATAATCCAGGCAATTTGGCTACTTCCTCTTTTGTATCTTTGGCCTCCTGGCTTTGGCACCTAGTTCCTCCTCTCCCCTCTCCCTTTTCTTCCCTATCTCCCCACATGGCTCAGGGTCATGTCTACTTTGGACTCTCCCAGATGTTCCTGCTTCTACCTATGCTCTCCTTTTTATCAACAATAAACTTTCTCCTCCACTGTACCTAGGAGCAGTCATGCCCTTTCCTTTCTTCAGCACCAGATGAATGAAAAAAAAAAAGAAAGAAAGAAAAAGAAAAGGACATGACTACTCCTAGATATGGTGGAGGAGATAGTTTATTGTAGATAAAAAGGGAATGTATGCTAAGCCATATAACTCTTATAATCGTGGCCTATTTATTTCTGTTGTTTTGTATTGTATTTGTAGTTATAAGAAAAAGAACCATTTTGTGGACTAAAGGGAGAGCTGTTGGGGGGAAAAAAGAAATACCTTAAACTAAAAAAAAGGGGAAGAGGATGGGGGGGTTGAGGAGGAGGAGGGTGGAAGGGTGGGACTGGAGGGGGGAGTAGGGAGGGGATTGTGATTGAGATGTAACTTGAAGAAATAAAAAATAAATTATTAAAAAAAAAAAGGAGAACATAGCCTGAGGCAGAGACATCTGAGAGAGTCTAGAGTGGACATGACCAGGCTGAGCTGAGCTTTGTGGGAGGCGGGGAGGGAAATGAAAGGTGAGAGAGGGAATCAGGTGCAGCGGCCAGGAGGTCAGAAGTACAAATCCGGCAGGTAACCAAAATGACTTGATTATTAGGGAAGAGACACTAGGGAAGGGCAGCCTAACCCTGGGCAAGGGACTGAGGGATGCTGGGAGAACCTCAGGTCTGCTTTGATATGTTAAATAGGGACCTTTGCCTTTTGTCCAAGATTTGAAACTTAACAATAAGAATCTTAGTTTGTAAAGTATATTTTAGTCAAGTGCATTGATTAACATGTGGGAATAATATTTCCTGAGAGATTAATAAATAAGTTGTAATTTTATTACATAAGAATCTTCAGGTTTGAAGATAGAATGCATATATATCAGTGAGATCACATTCTATGATTTATTTGCAGTATTCAAACAGCAATAAGAAAACTAACTTAAAATGTGAGCTTGGTGAATAATATTAATAATGATGTTGATGCTACTTGGTGGTTTTGTTTGTTTATTTATTGTTAAGATTGTCTCACTATGTAGCCTGGAATGGATTTGAAATTACTGTGTAACTGGTCTCAGATTCTTCTGCCTGGTTGTTGAGACCCCAAAGACTACCCAGGAGCCAACTCCGCTGTAAATACATGAGGGTTGTTTATTCAAGCTCAGAGTTTGGACTCTCAACACTCATTGACACAGCAGTTTGAGTTGAGAGCCCCCAGACCCAAAAGTACACAGTTTAAATAGAGACTCAGACAAAGAAGCAGGTTCTTTACCATAGGATTGGATGACATTTGGGTAGCTAGTCTTGTCCATTTCTGATTGGCTCATTATTACTGACTAACCAGCTGTGGTCAGCTTGACCATCAGAAAGTTTGTTTAGACTGTTTGGGAGCTTTCTCAGAGTGAGCTATCTGGTGATGACGAGGGAACACCCCTGGAATACCAGATCGGGTACATTTTGTTGTTGTTCTGGAACTGGAGGTCAGCTCTGAGTCAAACTTAATACATAATGGAATCTTTTTTCAAGATGGATTCAGCCAGGCTCCCCAAAAATGTTTTGTCTTCTTGCCTCACTTTTAGTAGTCCTAAAATTACAGGCATGTGCCACCACACTTTACTGCAGTGTTATGATTTACAAAGCACTGACAAAGATGATACATGGCAAAACCAAATCTACCATGTTTTGCTCATGCTAATATTAGATCTCAGTAATAGGAAATCAATGCTATCTCCATAGAGAACAGATACAACATAAATAAAACTTATAAGCACAATTATATGATTAACCAATAAATAGTATTTTACTTGAGACCTCTAACAATGTGTTATAGTATTAATAAAAAATTTTTTAAATGTCTTAACAGTAGAACAGATTCTGTTTTGTCAGGGCATGAGGTGAAAAGGTTGAGTCTAATGTGGACACATAAAATTGATAAACTGAACTTTAAATATTCTAAATGAAAAGTAAAGTCCAACCTGGTTCTGCTGTGAGCGACTAGTCTGCTATGAGTGATTGCTATGTGCCCAGAGCACTTTGAACAGTCACTTCCTTTTCACTGAGGCAGGAGGCAACCTGATCACTTGGCTTCAAAGACCACTTCTCATTCGCAAATAGATGTCTGGTACCAGAAAACATCAAAGAATGTGCATTTTAGTATAACAGAAATGCTTTTTTTCTTTTTTAAACCATGTGTGCATACTCTCTTTGAAATTACATTTCAGTCATCCGTAGAGTGTTTTCTTTCTTACACTGCAAATCCAAGTCATAGAATCCTCCTTTACAATAGCTGTGACAGAAGACAAGAACAGAAGTCACATCTCCAACCACATCAAGTCTCATGCAGGCCATTTCACTCCCTATCAGAAGGCTGCTGAGCAGCATCTCTTCTTCATGGCTGTGGTTAAGTAATGGTAACTTTTTCATTTACTTTATTAAATTGTAATGTATGAAAATAGTTGATATTCATGGCTGGAGAAAAAGCTATGAGTAAGGAACTTGCCTTGCAAGCCTGAGAATCTGAGTTCAAGCCCTAGTACTCATTTGAAGAGCCAGGCATGCTGGTGCCTGCTTGGAATTCCACGGCTCAGGAGACAGAGATGGGTCTCTGTGGCAGCCAGTCTACACAGTAAGTTCTAGATGAGTGATAGGTCCTGTCTCAAAAACCAGAGTGAATAAGAAAATAACACTGGAGATTGTTCTCTGACTTCTATATGCACATACATGTCAGCACATATGTGCACCTACATATATGCATGCATGCAGAAGTAAACACACACATACACACACAGACACACACACACACACACACACACACAGAGAGAGAGAGAGAGAGAGAGAGAGAGAGAGAGAGAGAGAGAGTTGTTCTTCATTCTGAAGTATTTAAAGCTTTCCCTGAGTAAGGCGTTTGCCATTGCCACTCTCATGTGAAGGAAAAATTAGTTTTCTCCTGTGGAGTCTCCCTGCATATACAAACCTCACTTAAGGGAAGGCCCCATGCTCAGCAGTAGATGGCCAACACAAAAAAAATGTACTGAATGATATTTTTGGAGAAATTTTGCCTCATAATGCTTTGTTTGAGCTTTGTGTGTGTGTGTGTGTGTGTGTGTGTGTGTGTGTGTGTGTGTGTCTTACTTTATATTTGCTTGTATATTATGGTTTCTGATTTTGTGGCTTCTTTTGTTGTGTGTTTCTTGTGTTTTTCTTTCTTTTTTCCTTTTTTGCTCTCTAAAGAGGAAGAAGCTCTTGAGTTGAGTAGGTGAGGAAATGGGAAGGATTTGGGATGAGATGGGGGAGGGGAAACGGTGATTGGAATATATTGTGCAAAACATTTTTTTTTCCAAAAAAAAAAAAAAACTCTGAAATTCGGAGTGCAAGTATGTAGCTTAGACATGCTGATCTGTCATCTATGAAGCCCTGCATCCAATTTCTAGCACTGCAGTAAGCTGGGCACGGAAGGGAGCTACAGGGTCAAACTTGGGAAGTGCAGGATAGAATATCAAGTCATCTTTGGCTATGTAGAAAGTTCTAAGCCAGCCTGTCTCAAAAGACAAAACAAAATACGAAACAAAACAAAACAAAAAAACCCAACCAAACAAACAAACAAACAACAACAACAAAAAAAAAAACACACACACACACAAGGAAGCAAAAGCAAACATAAATAACAATACCCAACCAAAACAAAAACCTCAAATAGACAAAAAAATATTTTTTTTCTTAGATTTTGAGATCAGAAAATTGGAAAATAAAGACACTGGTTCTAAAATTCTTATTCCTTCACTTTAGAAATTATTTTTGTAACATATGTATGTGTGTGTGAGTGTGTGTGTCTGTGTGTGTGTGTGTGTGTGTGTGTGTGTGTGTGTGTGCCCATTTGTATGTGCTTGTGTGGAAGCCAGAATACAACCTTAGCTGTAATCCTCAGGAACACTGTCTACCTCCTTTGATACAGTGTAACTATTGGCCTGGACCTCATAAATTAGGCATTGGTGGTGGTTCAGCAAGCCCTAGGAATGGGGTCCTGGGTAATGAACTTCCAGCCCCTAGAAATTATTTCAAAATCATTTTATCGATAGCTAATAAGTATGTGCTTATATGGGTACATATTTATATATGTGTGTGTAGGTTTCTGGGTATGTGTCATGAGCAATATGTACATCTTGAAATGATCATAGCAAACCGCATAAATCTATTTTTAAATTGTTGTTCCTTTTCTATCTTTTATTCTGTTTTTGAGATGGGGTCATATGTAGCCCAAACTGAGCTGAACCTGTTTGATCAAGGATGATATTAAACTTCTGATCCTCCTTCTCTACACCTTAAGTTCTACAACTGTGGATGAGCACAGTTTTATGTGGTGCTTGCCAACAAACTCATGGCTTGGAAGATGCTACCAGCTGAGCTACAGCCCCAGCCCTGGGATTTCTTAAATAAGATATTTGCTAAATACAGTCATGGTTTTGAAGTCTATATATGTTTTTATTGCCTGAAAAATAACTTGCTTATTCATATTAGTGTAGAAATAATACACGTGTAGCAAAGTCACTTTAAAGTTCCTTCCGAACGCATTTCACACTCCACACCTCATGATTAGTCTTTGTATTTGTATGGTCTTCACAAAGAATGGAGCTGAGTCAAAGACCACATCAATTAAAATAGCATGAAATTTTGAAATAGTATGAAATCTATCAAAATTTGTAATTAGTGGCCCAAAAAATATTTTCCACAAAATCTTGCCAAACATTTTAAGTTGGGTTTTGCTGCATAGTTGAATGGAGTTGGAAAAGCTACTCTCATATGATGTTTGATGAATTAGTTGATGACATGTGACTTGGGACATATCAAAATACTGTTAGAGTAATTCTATTATTAGCACTGTTTTTAAAAAATATTTATTTATTATTTCAGGTTACATCTCCATCATACCCTCCCAATTCCGTCCTCCCACTCTCTACCCCCACCCCTTCCATCCCACTCCTCTGGAGTGGAGTGCCCCTATATAACCGTCCCCCACCCCAGTTCAGCAGTCATATGAGGACCAAGAGCCTCCTCATACACTGGGGGCCTACAAGGAAGCACCAATAGGGCAAAGTGTCTCACTGACAGGAAACAAAGTCTATGTTCCTGTTCCCTTTGGTTCATTGGTTGTAGTATAGTTACCCAGTACTATATGGATAAAATCCGATTATAAGTGAATAGATGCCATGTTCATCCTTCTGAGTCTGGGTTAGCTCAGTCAGGATGAGCTTCTCTAGTTCCATCCATTTGCATGATTTCCTTGTTTCCAATGGCTGAGTAGTATTCCATTGTGTCGATGTACCATAGTTTTTGCTTTTTTTTTTTTTTTAATCCATTCCTCGGTTGAGGGACATCTGGGTTGTTTCCAGTTTCTAGCTATTACAAATAAGGCTGCTATGAACATAGATGAGGAAACTTCCTTGTGATTTGGTGAGGAATCATTTGGATGTATACCCAGAAGTAGGATGGCTGGGTCCCGAGAAAGAGCTATTCCAAGTTTTCTAAGGTATCACCAGACTGACCTCCATAGTGGTTGCACAAGCCTGCACTCCCACCAGCAATGGAGGAGGGTTCCCCTTTCTCCACAACCTTGCCAGCATGTCCTGTCATTTGACCTTTTGATCTTAGCCATTCTCACAGGTGTGAGATGGAATCTCAGAGTCATCTTGAGTTGCATTTCTCTGATGATTAAGGATGCTGACCATTTCTTCAAATGTCTCTCAGACATTAGGGATTCCTCCTTTGTGAATTCTCTGTTTAGCTCTGTTCCCCATTTTTTGATTGGATTATTTGATTTCTTGGCATTTAATTTCTTGAATTCTTTGTAAATATTGGATATTAGCCCTCTGGCAAATGTGGGATTGCTGAAGATATTTTCCCAATCTGTAGGTTGCCTTTTTGTTCGAATGACAGTGTCTTTTGCCTTACAGAAGCTTTTCAGTTTCATGAGGTCCCATTTATTGATTGTTGGTCGTAGACCCTGAGCTGTTGGTGTTCTGTTCAGGAAGTTGTCACCTGTGTCAATGAGTTCGAGGGTTTTCCCTGTTGGGGTAGTGTTAAGCATTCTAAATGATAATTAATTGGTCCTGCTTGCTGTCTGTTACTTACATTGACTCTGATTGATTAAATAAAATGCCGAGGCCTGAGATTGTGCAAAGACAGAGGAAGGTGGGACTTCCTGAGACTAGAACAGGAAGCCTGTGCTTTAGACAGAGGATTAAAGCATTCCATCCAGGAGCAGGAAGAAGAAGGAATTCCAGTTAGGAGCAGCAGGAAGGAGACACACGCCATGGGTTAGAGAAAAGAACCTCATTCCACATGGCCAGGAACATCGGCATGGCATGGAGAATGGCAGTCCAAGGGGACGTATGTATATATGGGGTCATATTTGGGTAATAGAATTAAGAACTAGCTTAGATTGGCCAAGATTGCTTCATCCAGGCCTAGGCTTGTTAAAATCCATGTGGTCTCTGTGTGCTCATTTATAATAGCTGCTTAAAGATTAACAGCAGCAAACCAATTAATGATAATAAATACAGGTTAATTAGCCATATTTTTTTTGTTTTTTTTTCCCCACTTTCTCTTCTAATAGATTTAGTGTGTCCAGCCTTATGTTAAGGTCTTTGATCCACTTGGACTTAAGTTTTGTATAAGGTGATAAGTATGGGTCTAATTTCATTCTTTTACATTTGTTGGACCAACACCATTTGTTGAAGATGCTGTCCTTTTTCCATTGTAGGGTTTTGGCTTCTTTGTCAAAAATTAAGTGACGATAGGTGTTTGAGTTCATTTCTGGGTTTTCAATTTGACTCCATTGATCCACTGGTTTGTTTCTATACCAGTACCATTGTGTTTTTATTACTATTGCTCCGTAAAACAGCTTGAAATCTGGGATGGTGATACCTCCAGATGTTATTTTATTGTACAGGATTGATTTAGCTATTCTGGGCTTTTTGTTATTCCATATGAAGTTGAGAATTCCTTTTTCCAGGCCCATAAAGAATTGTGGTGGTATTTTGATAGCAATTGCATTGAATCTGTATATTGCTTTTGGTAGGATGGCCATTTTTATTATGTTGATCCTACCTATCCATGAACATGGGAGATCTTTCCATCTTCTGATGGCCTCTTCAATTTCTTTCTTCAAGGGCTTGAAGTTCTTGTTGTACAGGCCTTTACTTGCTTGGTTAGTGTTACCCCAGGTATTTTATATTGTTTTTGGCTATTGTGAAGGGTGTTGTTTCCCTAATTTTTTCTCAGCCCATTTATTTGTTGTATAAAGAAGGGCTTCTGACTTTTTTGAATTAATTTTGCAAACAGCCACCTTGCTGAAGGAGTTTATCAGCTGTAAGAGTTCTCTGGTGGAATTTTTGGGGTCGCTTATGTATATTATCATATCGTCTGCAAATAGGGATAATTTGACTTCTTTTGTTTCCAATTTGTATCCCCTTGATCTCCTTCAGCTGTCTTATTGCTCTAGCAAGAACTTCAAGTACTATGTTGAAGACATACGGCGAAAGTGGACATCCTTGTCTTGTCCATGATTTTAGAGGAAATCCTTCAAGTTTCTCTCCATTTAATTTGATGTTGGCCACTGGCTTGCTGTATATTGCCTTTATTATTTCTAGGTATGTTCCTTTTATGCCCATTCTCTCCAGGACATTTAGCATGAAGGGGAAGGGGTTTGGATTTTGTCAAATGCTTTTTCAGCATCTAGTGAGATGATCATGTGTTTTTTTTTTCTTTCACCTTGTTTATATGGTAAATTACATCAATGGATTTTTGTATGTTGAACCATCCCTGCATTACTGGGATGAAGCCTACTTGATCATGGTGTATGATACTTTTGATGTGTTCTTGGATTCGGTTTGCCAGTATTTTATTAAGTATTTTTGCATCTATGTTGTTCATGAGGGAGATTGGTCTGAAGTTCTCTTTCTTTGTTGTGTCTTTGTGTGGTTTAGGAATCAGGGTGACTGTGGTCTCATAGAATGTGTTTGGCAGTGTTTCTTCTAATTCTATTTTGTGGAAGAGTTTGAAGAGTATTGATATTAGGTCTTCTTTGAAGATCTGGTAGAATTCTGTGCTGAAACCATCTGGCCCTGGGCTTTTTTTGGTTGGGAGATTTTTAATGACTGTTTCTATTTCCTTAGGGGTTATAGGGCTGTTTAATCTGTTACCTGATCTTGATTTAACTTTGGAAGGTGGAATCTATCAAGAAAATTGTCCATTTCACTTAGGTTTTCAAATTTGGTGGAGTATAGATTTTTAAAGTAGGGCTTAAAGATTTTCTGGATTTCCTCAATGTCTGTTATTTCTCCGTCACCTCTGATTTTGTTGATTTGGATTTTTTTTCCTCTGCCTTTTAGTTAATTTGGCTAAGGATTTGTCTAGTTTGTTGATTTTCTTAAAGAACAAACTCTTTTTTTATTGATTCTTTGTATCATTCTTTTTGTTTCTAAGTTGTTGATTTCAGCCCTAAGTTTGATGATTTCCTGCCTTCTGCTTCTCTTGGGAGTGTTTCCTTCTTTTTTTTTTTTTTCCAGTTCTTCCAGTTCAGCTGTTAATTTGCTAATATGAGCTGTCACAATTTTCTTTTTGAAGGCATTTAGTGCTATGAACTTTCCTCATAGCACAGCTTTCATTGTGTCCCATAGGTTTGGGTATGTTGTGCCTTCATTTTCATTGGATTTTAAGAAGTCTTTGATTTCCTTCTTTATTTCTTCCCTGACCTAGTAGTCATTGAGTAGAGAGTTGTCCAGTTTCCATGAGTGCGTAGGCTTTCTGTTATTTCTGTTGTTGTTGAAGTCCAGCTTTATTCCATGGTGGTCTGATAAGACACAAGGTGTTATTTCAATTTTCTTGTATCTGTTGAGGCTATCTTTGTGTCCAACTATATGGTCGATTTTGGAGAAGGTTCCATGTGGTGCTGAGAAGAACATGTATTCATTTGTGTTTGGGTGAAATGTTCTGTAGATATTTGTTAGGTCCATTTGGTTCATGACCTTTGTTAGACTCATTATTTCTCTGTTTGGTTTCTGTCTTGATGATCTGTCAATTGTTGTGAGTGGGGTGTTGAAGTCTCCCACTACTAATGTGTGTGAGGATCGATGTATGGTTTAAGCTTCAGAAGAGTTTCTTTTACAAATGTAGGTGCCCTTGTATTTGTGACATAGATATTCAATATTGAGATGTACTCTTGATGAATATTTTCTTTAATAAGTTAGTAGTGCCCTTCTCTGTCTTTTTTGATTAGCTTCAGTTGAAAGTCTATTTTATTTGATATTAAGATGGCTACTTCAGCTTGATTTCTGGGTCCATTTGCTTGGGAAACCTTTTCCCTGACCTTTAATCTGAAGTAGAATCTATCTTTGTTAGTGAGATGCATTTCTTGTATGCAGCAAAATGATGGGTCTTGTTTATGAATCCATTCTGTAAGCCTGTATCTTTTTTATTTGGGAGTTGAGTCCATTGATGTTGATGGATATTAATGACCAAAGGTTGTTATTTCCTACTATTTTGGTGTAGGTTGTGGTTGTGTGTTTCTTTTGGTTTAGCTGCAGTGGAGTTTTTTGTTTCTTCTGTTTTCTTGAATGTAGTTATCTTCTCTGGGTTGGAATTTTCTTTCTAGCTGGATTTGTGGGTAGATACTGCTTAAATTTGATTTTGTCATGGAATATCTTGTTTTCTCCATCTATGTTGATAAAGAGTTTTGTTGGGTTTAGTAGTCTGGCTTGGCACCTATGTTCCCTCAGGGCTTGTAGGATGTCTGCCAAGGCCCTTCTGGCTTTTTAAGTTTCTGAGAAGTCAGGTGTAATTCTGATGGGTCTGCCATTATATGTTACTTGACCTCTTTCTCTTACAGCTTTTAATATTCTTTCTTTGTTCTGTACATTTGGAGCTTCAATTATTATGTGGGAGAGGAGTTTCTTTTCTGATTTAATCTGTTTAGTGTTCTGTATGCCTCTTAGAATTTTATTGGCATCTCTTTCTTTAGATTTGGGAAGTTTTCTTCTATGATTTTGTTGAAGATGTTTCCTGGACCTTGGAGTAGGGAGTCTTCTCTTTCGTCTATGCCTATAATTCTTAGGTTTGTCTTTTCATTGAGTCCTTGGTTTCTTGGATGAACTTTTTTAGATTTCTCATTTTCTTTGGTTGTTGTACTGATTTCTTCAATTGAATCTTCCACGCCTGAGATAGTGTCTTCCATCTCTTATATCGTATTTTTGATACTCATGTCTATAGTTCCTGTTTTCTTCCCTTGATTCTCCACCTCCAGGATTAACTCTGGTTGTGTTTTATTTATTGCTTCTACTTCCAACTTTAAGTCTTGAAACATTTTATTATTTTTTTGTACGTTTCCTGTTCCAATTTGCTTGTCTTTGTCTGCAAATATTTCAAATCTTTCGAATCTTTCATTGCCTTGTCTCTTTCCTGTTTATGTTGGGCTGCGTTTGCTTGGAGGTCTTAATGGTTTTCTCCAACGCTTTTATTTGTAAAATTGAAGATTCTTTGTATTCTTTCAGTATTGGCCTTAAGTGCCTAAATCAGCCAGATTGGGGCCTAATATGCCTGCCCAAGCCAGACTTGATTTTGGAGAGCTGTCTCAAAAATGCAGAAGTCCAGACCCTTCTGCACTATATCATTCTGGCATTAGCCCTGCCTGACTGCAGCCACACTCATTTAGTTTATTGGCCCTCTCTATACCTTATCTCTTACTTCACTGCCTATGTTACCTCACACTACACTTTCACCCTGCCCCCCTATCCTACCCTATGAAAGAAACTCCCCATAACAATAAAAATGTGACCCTGCCTTGATGTGTCTCCCCCCAACTCAGTGTGTCCTCCCCTGGGGGTGGTAGGGGACCTGAGTTGTTGACTCTCATCATCCTGCTCAGCCATGGAGTGAGGGCCGGCTGGTCCAGTCCATTCGCTCCATTGCCCAAACCTGCTGGGGGGAGTGACCCCAGCATTTCAGTGTTTTCATTTCTTCTTGAAAGGACCCCATCATTTTCCTAAGTATAGATTTGTCATCATTTTCATGTGTTTCAGCTGTGGTGGGTTATTCAGGGCTTGCTGTGTTCATGTCACTAATTTCATTGGAGTCATATTTCCCTGATTTTTGTCAGTTTTGTTCTTTCACTGACCTTTAGCCATCTGGTTGCCCTAATCTGATTGTTCCTGATGTGTTCTGGATGGTTTCAGTAGCACTGCCAGTCCTCTTTAGGGTGTTGCAGTGACCGTGTGAATATTGGGCACTCAGGTAGCCAGGAGTACCTCTCTCTGGCAGTTGGGGCTACATCCCAAGACCCTGAAGTAACCAGACCTGCAGGAGACTGTACCGGTGCAGGAAGAACAGCCCTCTGACCTGTGGGAACGCAATGTTCTTTCAAGTGATTGTATATCCAGTAGAGGGACCTTTATGTCCAACACCTTTCTGTGTAAACCCAGATATGCTTGTGCCTCCCTGTCAGCCAACTTCTGAGGCAGGGTCCCCGCTGGCCTCTGCTCTGGGTCCCAGCCTGTGCCCCCGCGCCATTGGCCTCTGCTCTGTACCCCAGACCTCTGCCCCATGCTGCTGGTCTCCGCTTTGGACCCCAAGTCTGTGTCCCTCACCACTAACCTTTGCTTTGGGCCCCGAGACTGTGTACTGTGCCACTGACCTCTTCTTTGGGCTTGAGCCTGTCCACTCACTGGGGTTGTGTGTGGCTGTTACATACTTCCAGGGCTCACTCCTTGGCCTGGGTTTTGCTCCACGACCAGCTGCGCTGCTCCTTGAGGTCTGGGTCCATGCTGGGTTCTGCCTATATTAGCAGTGTTGTGGAGCTCCTTTTGTAAAAAAAAATATGATTTTCCTTCTACTGAAAAATTATGAAATAATTGTTTGTAATGTGTAATTTTTTTATTGCTGCATAATCTCGGGGAACGATATCTGAATGGTTTGTGAACACAAATTTTGCAAACTTCAAATCATAATTGTTTTTTGACTCTACTGCACTCAGTTGAGGGAGTCTATGGGGGGGCCCAAAATAATAATCATAATAATTATGTCACACTTTAGCATTGAGGTATGAAATTATGATTAAAACATTCAATACCATTTTATTGAGAAGTATGTGAATTATATATGATTTAAAATGTGTGCAAACACGGAATGACTTTTCTGCAGAAAATATTGAGTCTCTAACGATGTTGTTAGGGTGATCAGCACTAAACTTCCCTAGGACAGAAATTAAACATTTTCCTTCTCACCTGTCGAGCAGTGATAATTCTGTTGAGTATGCATGTGAGTGCAGCATTCAGTCTGTGAGTGGGAAGAGGTGTGCAATCAGAGACAGGTTTCTGAAGCCAAAAGAAAGAACAGCCTTTGCACATCAACCTTAAGATCTGAACACACATGTGAAAGTTGTGGAAAGTCTCCAGGTTCGGGGACAGTGCTATTTTCCTCCTAATTGTCCTTTGATCTTTTCTATAAACATTGATCTAACATAGTCCTTACAAAATAGAAGCCAATGAAAGGCCACATTTTCCCAATTGAATCCTAACCTTAGTTACTTTCCTCGAATTTTTTTCACGATAGATAATGCAAGTGATAGTATATCTGATTATCCTTTAAAATGTGACTTCTCTCTATATGAATAACAAGATGGAATGGTTACCTTAGAATTTTTTTGAATTTTTGTGTCCTAAACATTTGCTCGATTTCAAATATAAACCCATTTTTATTGCCCTAACAATATCTGAATAAAAATGAGTGAAAATTCTGAATGTTATTGAAATCAACAAAAATATACCACATATGCAGAAGAATAGAAAATCGATACTTACAACGAATTATGTGATCATTTGATTTTTGTTTTAGTGGGCGGGCCTCCAACTTGTGAGTCTCCTGTCTCTAATTCCAGAGTGCTGGGAATTGATGGTAGGTATCCCATGCCCTGCAAATCTGTACTTTGTAATTTTGTGACAACATGAATTTAATAATTATTTAAACATGGTTACAGGCATTGCCAGAGACATTTTTATTTATTGTTTTCATTTTAAACATCATTTTATCATTATTCCAATAATACACTTTGCTTCTTAAAGCATGGGATTTAATAAAACAATTCACACACTGCTCTGTATAAACGATTCAAGTAGACTTTAGAATTGCTCTTCTCAGGAGGTTATCAATGAGCCAATTCTCGTGAATTTCCATATATAATGCAAGTATTTTGTGTTAAGAGAAGATTAAAGTTAATAACCTTTAATTACTCATTACAGCCACTAGATAGCAGTATAAGACTTTGGACTCTAATTTGAAAGAAACCATAAATAACTTTTAAATTATGTTTGATAATAGCTTTCACCAAATCTTAACAAAAGACAAAATCTAGGGCAAAAGTTAATGCTTTGGTTTAAAGTGTTTCTTAACATTGAAATTATTCCATCGTGGTTTTACTTGTGCAAATTAAACTGTGTTCTGGAAGTCAATTTTAAATACAAAGATCTTTCCATTTCTTTATCATTCAGCACAAAACACATGTAACTCTTAATTATATTAGAAAAATATTCAGATGATTTTTGTCAACTTTTTGTAGGCTGTATTTTCAATTCTGTCATTAAACTAGACCAATGGAAATACTTTGCTCACATAAAAACTGTGTGCCAGCAACAAATAAATTTCTTTTTTAAAAAATGTTTATTTATTACTTCAAGTTATATCTCCATTATAGTCTGCTCCCACCACCCCTCCCAGCCCCACACTCCCACCCTCTCTCCCTTCTCCCAGAATTCATAATTTTTTTTAATAATTAGGCCACAATTTTGAAAATTATAAGGCATATCATACATTCCCAATGTTAACTCCATACATATTTGGCAACTGATATTAGTATTCTATTATCCATTTATCTCCATGAGTTTAAAGTTCTGAACCTAACTCATTTTCCATCCTAACTTGCATTACCAACTTAAAAACATCTTCTTAGACCTAGAACATCTTTTTAATTCCTAAACAATTTATAATTTAACTATGAGACTATACCTATCTAGTCTTTAACCACATCAGAGACCTGTGAAGAATAACTATATCTGATTATACAGGAAGTGCAGAGCCAGGAGCTTCCAAAACTAAGAAATGACAGCTAACTGGCTGCCTGGACAGTCCCCAATTTCTCTCCCTACATTAGAGCATCTATCTTCAGCCTCTTGGCCCAGTATCTCTGACAGACATTAATTGTAAAGCAGGAATTATGAAGGACTTACCTACCCTGTTTTGGCAGAGCTAGGCTGTTGACTTACCTGCTTCCAAGTTTTGTCCTTTTTGGACGGCATTCTGTCTACAGTTGAAGCAAGGGCTTTTTCTTGCCCAGTGACAGGCTTCCCACTAATGCAACCATCTCCAAATAGAGATTCTTTGATGCTAATCCTCTACTTGGAGTAGAATAGGGGTGCTGTCAGGAACTGACATGTCTCCATATCAAAATATATTAAGTTAAGAAACCTTCTTTGAATGCTAAGTTCCACAGAACTCTTGAAGTTTTTGAAGACCACCTCTCTATCTCCATATATTTGGATAAGCAAATGTTGCTTATTGATACAAATTTAAGGTTATATTTGGCTACAATGGTGTATATCTTTGTATATTGATATAAAATTAAGGTTAACCCTTTTTAAGGTATTGTACCTAGGTAATGATTAAAAATTGAATGTGAAGTTTTGGCCCATTGATAGCAACTGTCACAAACTGTTTAGGACAATTAAGAGATACAAACTAATCATTCAAACAAGTCATTTGTTAGGTACTAGTACAGTTTATCACAGATGTTTTCTAAGTTAACCAGAAATCAGTTGCTAACAAAGTTCTAAATTACACATATGTAGAAAAAGGTCCCAGTCTCCAAGTTCCATAAAACTTGTCAAAACTAAGAAAATTAGAAGAACGCATTAGCACTGTCAAAATGAAGACATTATTAGTGTGGCTGAACCAGTGATGACTTTTGGAAGTTAGAAAGTACATGAACTTCAACAAATGAAATTACAAAGAATGTTTATCAATGTACTATGAGAAATCCAACAGAAACAAAGAATTGGGCTCTGACGGAAGCTGGTGAGACATTTCCCCAACAATCAGAGAAAGCCTAGTTTCTGGGGGTGGCTGAGGGACTGGCCCTGAAGCTTCTCATGTTTCGCCTGTGCTGCAGCTGCCTGAAAGGCTGGCCTGGTCAGCCTAGGCAGTCTGGCACCTCATCTTCTGTAGTCAGGGTGGGATGCCCTTCAGAAGGTTCTACTTTGCATATTTGGGCTGCACAGAGACTTTGGCTGTGTTTTGTACTGTACTACCAAAAAGTACCTATGAAATGAAAATATTTTTGTAACAGGCTGTAAAAGTCACAGATTTTAACAGACAGTACTTATGTTGTACCCAGAGAAATGTGCTTTGTGTCAGGGAATGCTATGGTTCATAACAGTGTGTGAGAAGGCACAAGCAATACAGGTTTCCTGAAAAGGTCAATGCCATTAAGCCTAGGAGACAAGTTCTTTATAGGATATTCTTCATTAGAAATGTTATGTTTCAAAATAGTTTTGTTTTGAGCTGTATAACTGAATTTATTCAAAACATTTCATATCACATTAGCAAATTAAATGTTTACTATTATAATACCTGACATAAAAGGAACTTAAAGAGTTTTATATGTGTAAATATTTTGCCTGCATGCATGTCTGTACCTCGTGTCTGTTCTGGTGGCCACAGATGTCAGAAGAGGGTGTCAGATTCCCTGGGTTTGTAATTACCAACAGTTGTGAGCCACCTGGGAATTAAACCTGGATTTTCTGGAAGAGCAGCTACAACTGTTTTAACTATTGAGCAATCTCTCCAGGCTCTAAAAGAAACTTTAATTCAATCACTTTGTAAAACAATTTACGTATTGACAGATTACCAGAAATTCAATAATATCCAACTTTTATTCAAATCTTGCTATATGTTAGATGTATCCTAAAAACAAAACAAAAAAACCTCACTCTCATCATTAGTAAAACAATTGACTCTCATGTAACACAATAATGTAGATATAACTATTTCCACAATACATCAATGACACAAAACTAAAATTCAAAATTAGCTGTAACCTACATATGCCTATTTCTCAGCCCATGATCATACTATTTGTAGTAGATTCAATAAAGCATCTGTACTTTGATTTCTGGAATCTTCGAATGTTTATATAAAAGATAAATTGAACCTGAAGATGGCTTAAGGTTTCATACCAGTGGACTTTACATAATATACATAAATTGCCATGGAATATTCAGGTATCCAATGTAATCACAGGGGCCTAAAAATGGGAGGAGGGAAGCAAAAGGGCCGTTGGCTCATGGGATCAGTAAAAGCATTGGCCACATGATAGAGTCAGCGTCTAGAAGAAAGAGGGTACTAAGACACAGATTTCCCCTTTCATCTTTCCAGAAAGAAGTCAGCATGTTAGCCAGTGAACCAGAAGACTCTGCTAACTTTGTGCTTCAGTGTTATTCAGAGAGTAAGGGTTGTATGTTTGGAGCAGATTAGGAAGGTTCAACGCAATGGCCTGATGTTAGACAATCGGGGAGAACAGACCAGGCATATGCCTAAATATTTCCAAAGATGGTTGACCTTTCAGGAATGAGCTAAAATACTTCCACAAAAGAGTAACAAACAGACTTTAGAAACATTTACCAGGCCAAAATTCTGCAAGCAATCTGTAAACATTCAAATGCTCCTTTGACACAGTAAGAATTCTTTTCTGCCATATCTTAGAAAGTTTTAGACAGGATAATTTGAAGCCAAGGCTACCCTCTCACTTCCTCTCTAGCTGAAGGTGGGTAAACCCCTGATCTTCTTCTACCTTCACCTTGAGCACTGGGATTACAGGGAGAGGGCCACAGCAATCAGGATTTTAAAGTATCTCTTTTGCATTTGGAAGTAATAGGTGTTTTCTTAAAAAAAAAAAGACTAATTATACATTGTTTTAAATCAAGACTTTAAAGATTCTGAGGTAAATCTTACAATTAAAATAATTTAGCTGTTTGGCACTGTTGAAGTCATGATGCTGATAGTGATAGACAGATATGTCTTATGCTAGTTACAGTGCTGGCTAGTTTTACGCCAACTTGACACAAGCTGTAGTCATCTGAGAGGAGAGAACCTCAGTTGAGAAAATGCCTCATGCTGTAGGCAAGCCTATAGAGCGTCTTTTAAATTGGTAATTGATGTAGGAGGGTCCAGCTGACTGTTGGTTGGGGCCACTCTTTGACTTGTGGTCCTGGGTTCCATAAGAAATCAGATTGAGCAAGTCATAAGAAGCAAGCCAGTAGGCAGCACCCCTCTATTGCCTCTGCATCAGCTCCTGCCTCCAGGGTCCTGCTCTGTTTGAGTTCTTGTCCTGACTTCCTGTGATGATGACCTTCCTTTGATATGCAAGTGTGAACCAAAGAAACTCCTTCCTCCCCAAGTTGCCTTTGGTCACAGTGTTTCATCCCAGCAGTAGTAACCCTGACTAAGACTTTTACTTTCCCCATCAGTATGACTAAGTACCTGACAGAGGGAACTAAAGGAAAGAGAGATACATTTCTGACCCACAATATCAGAGAGCTTAGTCTGTTGTTGCTTTCATCCTTATACTTTGGGAAAAACAAAACAACAAAACACATTATGGTGGCATATGTGTGTGGTCAAGGAGAACTGTCCACTCATGGGTAATCAGTAGAGAGAAGAAGGTATACCAGAAGTGGTCAGTCAAGGCATAGCTCCAAGGCAAGGCCATATGACAAAAATTGACTACCACTATAAATCCATACAAATATATTCATTAATTAGGTCACAATATTCATGGTGTAATTTTTCCAAGAAGCCCTTACAGACCCATAGAGAGGAGGAAAAGAAAAGGAGAGTGAGAGGCATTTTATTAATTCTCAAAGCATTTCTTAAGTCTATCACGTTGTCAATCACAATCATCTTTACTTGCCATCCTGGAAGAAAGGGCAGTTTAAGACCTTAATGATTTGTTTCCATGGAAAGTACCTAACAGAATGAAAAGACTAATTACATTATGTTTCCTACATATTTCCTATTATTTAAAAGAAAGTGTCACAACTTCTGAATAGAAGTTGTATTTCATATTATCACTAAGTTGATACTCAGTGGGAAAGAAAATTAAAATATATTAGTCCTGGAGTCACGTATTTATATGAAATCATTTTTTAAAACGCTCTAGACAGTAGCAGAATTTTAGGTCTTTTTTTTTTTCCCTTGTATACAACATATTGTTAAAATCATCCTGCTGTGAGAACAAAGGAAAGATACAAATGGAGAGAAATTTCACATTGACACTGTGCTTTTTCTTCTATATCTGCATTTTAAATATCTGGCAATGCCTTTGTGTGAAAATTCAACTAAAAGAGGATTAGCAGGTCAGAAACCTGACCTACTTTCTTCATCCTTCTGCTTTACAGTGTTTGGTATAGGTCTCTTGCTCGCTCATGTTTTCTTTCTATTTCTCTCTCTCAATCTCTCTCTGTCTCTCTCCTCTCTCTCTGTCTCTGTCTCTCTGTCTCTCTCTGTTTCTCTCTGTCTCTCAGTCTCTCTCTCTTTCACACACAAACTAAACTTAATAGTTTTAAGATTTTGAATATTGTAGAAATACGCAAAGAAATTCTATTGTAGCCTCAGCTGTTCCTAGAAGACAAAAAGCAACTATTTACATAGGCAACTATCAAGACATGTAAATAATATTAACACAAAGAAATTATCAAATCTTATGTTAACGAAAGGAGGATCATTTTCGCACAGAAACTCTAATTCTGGATTCTATTTAGTTACAAACGTCTGGTTTTGAACCTAATTTATTTATTCATTTTAAAATTCATTAAAAGAAAACTGTAGATAACCCCTGCTCTACAATCAATGTCTGTCAGAGAAGCAGGGCCAAACGACTGAAGAGCGATGCTGTAATGTATAGAGAGAAAATGGGAACTGTCCAGGCAGCCACTGGTATGTCATTTGTTAGTTTGGGAAGCTGCAGGCCCTGTACTTCCTATAAAATCAGATATATTTATCCCTCTCAGGTCTCTGAGGTGATTGAAGAACAGATAAATAAAGTCTCATAATTAAATTTTGAGTTGTTTAGGCGTCAAGAAAGTGTTATACATCTAAGAAGATACTTTTAAAATTGTGTTGCAATTAGTATGAATGTTGAGTCAGATATAGAACCTTAAACTCATGGAGATGTTTAGGTAGTAGAATGTTAAAGTCAGGTACCAAATACATATGGACTGGTCATTGGGAATGTATGTTAAGCCATATAACCCTCATAACTGTGGCCTAATTACCTCTGTTGTACTGTATTGTATTTATTATTATAAGAGAAAGAGCCATTTGTTGGACTGAAAGGGGAAACTGTAGGGGTAAATAAGATATACCTTAAACTTAAAAGAAAAAAAAAAGGGAAGAGGATGGGGGGTTGAGGGTGGGAGGGTGGGACTGGAGGGGGAATAGGGAGGGGACTGTGATTGAGATGTAACTTGAAGAAATAAAAAATAAAGGAAAAAAAAGATTTTTATGAAGATTAAGCCACATAATTAATGTGAAAATGTCTAGTGTTTTTTCAGAAGCACAGAATTGAACAAAACTAACGTAATAGCTATGAACTTTTTCTAAAACTGTTACATAAAATAAATGCTTTCTGTCTTTCGTTTAAAAAAATAAGAAAAAAAAAAAAGAAAACTGTAGGACCCTATCTCTGTATGAATTCACAATGTGGGTTTTATGCTTACTCAAGAATTATCTTAAAAATGCATACAGAATTGTGGTCATTCAATAACCGGTAATGTGCATCCATTATCAGAATCCTGAAAGCTAGCAAAATGGCTCAGAGTACTGGTAAAGCAAGTTCCAGGCAAGCATAAGGAGTTGATCTCAAAATTCATGTAAAGCTGGTACATCAGTATGCAGCTACTATCTCTGTGTTCCTAGAATGAGTAAGAGACAGAGACTAGAAAGTTCCTGGAAGATTACTGGCCAGCTCTCCTGAAATATCAACAAGCCACATTGTCGCTGTTAAGGTAGGAGGTGAATATCAACATAAGAGACTGTCCTCTGACATTCACACATGGGTGTGCGCGCACACACACACACACACACACATTTAAAACAAAAAGCTCTGAAATCACTAGGAATCATGATAGCAATATTTTAGTTAGGTTTTGGATAATGATTTGTAATTTTCCAAGCATGCCAAGGTCTGCAGAGGAAAGTAATTTTGCTGAAGCCCAGGGGAAGGCTAGGAGATGATCAGTAGGTTTCAGAGTCTTTGGGAAGGAAATTCTCTTCAGCTATCCATTAACATGACAGTGAAGGCTTAGATAAACACACCAAAAAACCTCAATAGTATATAAACAGTACTTGTTGTTTTATGTTTACTTTTTGTCCAAAACTCACATTCTTAGTTATTATGTGCAAGGACTTTGGTAGACTTGACTCATCATGGGTTTTGGTTCACAGAAACTTCATCTTTAACACAGAGCTGTTAAGGAATCCTCAGATGTAATCATAGAGTAGACAGTCTATAATATGTATTTGCCCACATTTTATTAACTTGAACTCTATCACTTTACTATGTTTAATTGAAAGGAAGGTTTAGGAGTATAGTCTTATCATCTATTCAAAGGCAAGAAAAAAATGTCTGGTCTTTGTCACAGGCCTAACAAGTTGCTCTGATGGGGAGACTGCTGACTTTCTCATGTTGACGATTCTCACCATCAGACTTGTAACTTAGGGCATTTCTCAGGTATAGTGTCGTAAAGGATATATTAGCATGGAACAAGGCTATTGGAGAGGAGTTAGATGAGTTAGGAGTCATTAATAAATACACAAAATCAGTGGCAGCATTGTAGAGAATAGAGATAAAATGTGAGAAACATTTCTCATGTAGGGAATGTACTGCGTTGGGTTTGGCCAGTAGCTGAGTGCTGAGGCAGCACACAGAGATGAAGTGCTAATAGAACTTATTGAATGAAAGTGTTGAAAGGGTTGATAGGGACACTAGCAAGTGAAGGAAAGTGTCAGAAAAATGAGGGCTGCATGTGGAGTAGAAGGGGCAGGTTGCAAAAGGTAAGCAATAATTTCAACAGAACACCCAACTTGAAGTGTCTAGTAAGAAAATGGAGACACACGGACCGGAATCTTAGTAGTGAGTAAGAGGCAGACTTTTAGTAGGGTGATGGGAGGAATAATCAGCACACAGTCTACAGCTAGGGAGCAAGGTAAGACAATGATTTCAGACATTGCTTCTCCTGCTCATGTGGAAATGGGGCTCACCCTGCTGGAACCAGGCTTTCTTGCTTAATTGAGAAAGTCCTGTGTCACTATGTCACAGGAGGTATTGTACCTACAGTGAGACACTCTGCATGATTGTCAGTGGGCTTTGAGGCACAGTCCATTTCCCTTCACACTAACTCTGCTCCTCTTTCCAAGCAATGCTTTTCCTTACATGTTTTAATAATCATTCTCTACAATTTCCCTGAAACTAAATAAAAGTGCCTTGTACAGATTGCCAATTTCACAGCATCATTCTACATAGCCCAGTGCCCACTGTGTGGTGTTGCAGTTCTCTCTGAGAGAATTCTAAAGGTAGTATTCTTTATCAAGTAATTGCTTTGTCCAGGGTAGCCACATTTTAAAACACAATAAAACAAAATGAACAGCACAGCCTAAAGATCTGAGACAATCTCTCATTTTTTTTAATGATAGAAAGAACAATGTATCTGAGTTTCTAATGTGCCTTTACTTTAAATTTAATTCCTGTGAGTGCACAGTTAATACAGAAACAACAAAATGTAATCTGGTTTCCTTTTTTCAATTCTGCTATTACAGTGACCACTCTTAATGCATTTTTTTTTGTTCTCATATGTCCCCCCAGCTTAAAAATTAGGGTTATTTTATTGCACAAAATGATACACTGAAAAGAAGTAATTTAATTACATTGTGCTTTAGGAATTTACTATTCATTTATTTCAAAGATAAATAAACTTTGTCATTGTGATTTTGCAGGTCTGTTGCAGGAAGTTGGGCAAATGTAATACTTCTTCCTTTAAGAAGTTGACAGAAGGAAACTAGAAATGTCTCTTACTCTAAAGTGGTTTGCAGGGGCTGGCTGGAGGTTAAAAAAATCAGGAAACCAACTTATAAGGCCAAGACTGACTTTACAGATACACCAAGCAAGAAGAAGACTAAGGATGGCTGTGTTAGAGAGCAGAATGATAGTGAGCAGAGGACAAGCTACACACACCTGTCCATTGAGGAGACAAAGCTCTAGGGAAGACTGAAAGAGAACTGTATATGGTGGCTATTGTAATCATAGCTATTCATGCTATTAAATCATACAATAACTTCTCTTGCTCTGATTGCATAATCATCTGGCAATCTTTGAATTATAATTTGACATCACATAGTTTTCTCACAAGACAGGAATGATGTGTCCCAAAAGAGACAGTCTTCTACTTTAGTCTTCATGACATATTTATTTATTGATGTAAGTCAATGAACTGAGGAAGTTAGTTGAGTTCATTGTATGTAAATTGGTCTGCATGAATTCCTGGAGAGTTCTCCATAATGACAAAAATCAGACTTCTGGGGATGTGGATTCAGCTTGTGGTGAATTGCCTGCTTAGTATACAAGAAGGCCCTAGGTTGGTCTCCAACATGAAAAAAAACTCAAAATACCCAGTCCAAATGAACACACAACAAAAAGTAATAAAGAAGGAAGAAAAGACATACAAACAAAACTTCTATTGCTGAGACGGAAGAAACGGGCGGTGGTGGCGCACGCCTTTAATCCCAGCACTTGGGAGGCAGAGGCAGGCGGATCACTGTGAGTTCGAGGCCAGCCTGGTCTACAAAGTGAGTCCAGGACAGCCAAGGATACACAGAGAAACCCTGTCTCGAAAAACCAAAAAAAAAAAAAAAAAAAAAAGAAACAAATTAAAGATCAAGGGATACAAAATTCTTTGTAGGGTTAGAAGAAAATCAACAGAAATAGTCTTCTTTAAGTATTCTTAGTACCAATAACACTGAAATAAATGTGGCTAGGGAACATTGTCAGGTTGAGTTTTTTTTTTAATTTTATTTATTTATTTATCTATTTTTTTATTTAGCGAACTTCATATCATGCACCCTGATCCCACCCATCTCCCACCTCTCCTCAGAACTGCCCTCCACCCTTGCAACATCTCCCGACAGAAAAAAAAAAAAAAAATCTCATGTGGAAGCTGTAGTGTGTCACACTGTATTCCACAACATTTCCTTTTGTCCACATTTTTTTTTTTTTTTTTGCTTGCAGATGTTCATTACAATGACTTCTTGGTCTGGTGTGAGGCCTCTGGCTTCTGCTACTTGGTCAATACTGGAACCTCACTGGGACTCCTCTAAGATATCCTCTTGTTGTCCTGTCATGGAGATCCTGCAGTTTTGGGTTTGTAGAAATGGCCTCTTCATGCACTCCAGCAGCTCATCCATAGGGTAGATGTTAGGGTGGGCCAGTTCAAAGCCCTGGTTCTGAGCCTGTAACCCCCACATCTAGGGCTAGCTCTACTATGTTAGCCAGGTAAGGTGGAGGGCCTGCTCTCCCGAGTGCTACAGCAAGTCTGGATCTGGGCCAACTCTCCTGTTCTCATGAGTCCTGACCAACTCTCCCTGTTGCTACCTGTGACAAGGATAAAAGAGAGTGGAGAGCATCTCTCCCTTGCCAATGCCATCACTTAGCGGACAAAAGTCAGAACTAAGTCTCCTGGGGTCATACACTTAGGGCCAGTTCACCTACAACTCCCACATCCAGGGTCAACTACACTGTGCTGTCCAGGTGAGGTGCAGGGCCTTCTCTCCTGAATGCTGTAGCATGTGAGAGTCAGGGACAGCTCTCCTGCTTTTGTGACACCAATGAGGCCAGATCATCAGTCTACCACTGGTGGTGATGGAAAAAGGGAGGGGAGGGGATCTCTACTTTGTCAACACCACTGCAAAGCAGACACAAGGCAAGGCTGGCTCTCCCACACTCATACCCTCTGAGCCAGCTTACCTATAACCCTCACATCCAGGGCCATTTGTACTGTGCTGCCCAAACAAGGTACAGGAACTGCTCTCCTAAGTGCTGCAGCATGTGAGGGTCAAGGCCATCTCTCCTGCTCTTATGACTCCAGGGTCAGGGCACCTACCTGCTACAGGTGAGGGGTGAGGGAGAGGAGGGTATCTCTCCCTTGTCCATGCCACCACAGGGAGATGAGTGATAGGACCACATTTCTCAAGCTTGCATCCCTGGGGTGAGCTTACTAAAACTCCCAAAATGTGTAGGGCTTACTCTCCCCAGTACTGCAGCTGGCTAGGGCCAGAGTCAGCTCTCTTGCTCTCATGCCTCTAAGGCCAGTACTCCCATCATACCCATGCTAGGGGTTGGTTAGTTCTGCACAGTCCTCAGTCATCAACATGTCCTGGGTGGCAGCCCAGACCAGGGGTGTCCACCTGGCTGTTAGTGGTAACAGACCCCTGCTGCTGCAGGGTCATGGGCCCAGATATGGTCCCTGTTGGCAGCAGAGGTCAGGACCCCACTATGGTCCTAAGTAGCATCACAAGCTACTCACATCAGGTTGTTCCTCACTATCCTCAAGATTCCACCTCTGACTCTCTTTGTTGTGCCCACATCCTTCTGTTTCTCTTTCTCTTCCATTTCTCCACCACTTACTTGCTCCTCTTAGTGGTGCCTGAGGTCTCTGAGTGTCTGGGCTTGTCTCAGGAGTAGTCTCAGGAGTGCTATGCCCTACTTGTGCAATGCAAATTATACTGCTTGGCAAGGGTCATCTGCAGCATGTTCTGATCCCCAGGACTGTGTGGCATCAGACTGGTGTTCATCTTAGGCAAGCTCCCTGCCCAGACCCCATGGCACCAGTCTGGTGTTCTCTTAGCCTTGCTTCTTGCCCAGCTCTCCTGAGTGGTCATCTTCCTGGGGTCCATGGTGCCAGGCAGCATTCTTCTAGTCTCTGGCTTACTTTTTGTCCTGGAAGTCCATCTGGTGCTTTCCTGGTGCTGGACTGGTGGTTGTCACAGGCTAGTTTGCTGCCCAGGCCCCTGGCACCAACTGATGGTGGGTGGTCTCAGGTTTGTTTTATTCAGGGATTGTCAAGCTACTACTATTCACTCAGATGTTAACAGGTCAGAACACTGAATGTAGACACAGTTTCTCTCCTCTCTGCTTCCTACTGATACACATGTGACACAGAAGCCACATCTGCAATGCCTCTAGGGGCAGGTGATTTTCTTTTTTAAATATGATCTCATACCCCAAGTGTTCCTTCCCCCTGCTGTGCAGCCAAGATCAATATTTGAATCTTTACCTGTCCATTTTTTGAGTTCAGGGCTTAGAGTTGCTCATGACCACATTCATTTTATTTGCTGCTGGAAATCAAACCTTTTTGCAACCCCATAAAGCATACTTCCAGCTGAGCTGCATCTCTAGTCCATATGAGTGTAAGCTTTATTTCCACATACCAGTAGCTTATACTTAATCTGAGCAAAATTAAACTGTTGTAAAACTTAATAAAAACAGCACAAATAACAACTGGGGAAAGAGTGGCTCTAATCCCAGATCACAAACCCAGAAAGTCCTGTGTTTCTTTGTGGCATTTCATTACCAGTCATTGGTATAAATTTCAAAGGGATTTAACTTCGGAAGGTGGAATCTATCAAGAAAATTGCCCATTTCGCTTAGGTTTTCAAATTTGGTGGAGTATAGATTTTTAAATTAGGACCTAAAGATTCTCTGGATTTCCTCAATGTCTGTCGTTATTTCTCCCTTTTCATTTCTGATTTTGTTGATTTGGGTTTTTTCCCTCTGCCTTTTAGTTAATTTGGCTAAGGGTTTGTCTATTTTGTTGATTTTCTCAAAGAACCAACTCTTGGTTTCATTGATTCTTTGTATTGTTCCTTTTGTTTCCAAGTTGTTGGTTTTGGTCCTAAGTTTGAAGATTTCCTGCCTTCTGCTCCTTGTGGGAGTGTTGCTTCTTTTTTCTAACTCTTCCAGTTCTGCTGCTAATTTGCTAATATGAGCTGTCACAATGTTCTTTTTGAAGGCACTTAGTGCTGTGAACTTTCCTCGTAGCACAGCTTTCATTGTGTCCCATAGGTTTGGGTATGTTGTGCCTTCATTTTTGTTGGGTTTTAGGAAATCTTTGATTTCCGTCTTTATTTGTTCTCTGACTCAGTAGTCATTGAGTAGAGAGTTGTTCAGTTTACTTGAATGTGTAGGCTTTTTGTTATTTCTGTTGTTGTTTAAGTTCAGCTTTATTCCATGGTGGTCTGATAAGATACAAGGGGTTATTTCAATTTTCCTGTATCTGTTGAGGCTTGCTTTGTGTCAGGCTATATGGTCAATTTTGAAGAAGGTTCCATGAGGTGCTGAAAAGAAGGTGTATTTTTTTTATGTTTGAATGAAACCTTCAGTAGATAGCTGTTAGGTCCATTTGGTTCATGACTTCTGTTAGACTCATTATTTGTCTGTTTGTTTTCTGTCTCAATGACCTGTCCATTAATATGAATGGGATGTTGAAGTCTCCCACTATTAATGTGTGGGGATTGATGTGTGGTTTAAGCTTTAGAAGAGTTTCTTTTACAAATGTGGGTGCCCTTGTATTTGGGGCATAGATATTCAGTATTGGGATGTCATCTTCATGAAGTCTATTTTGTTTTATATTAAAATGGCTTCAACAGCTTGTATGTTAGGTCCATTTACTTGGAGTATTTTTTTCCAATGTTTCACCCTGAGGTAATATTTATCCTTGATGTGAAGGTGTTTCTTGGATGCAGTAAAAGGATGGATCCTGTTTTTGCATCAATTGTTAGTCTGTGTCCTTTATTCAGTAGTTGAGGCCACTGATATTGGGAGACATCAATGACCAGTCATTGTTGATTCCTGTTATTTTGTTGTTGTTTTCTTGGTGGTTGTGTTGGTGATGGTGTGTGTGTATGTTTTGTGTTTACCTTTTTTATTCTTGGTAATATGAAGTTATTTATTCCCTGTGGTTGCATGGTTGTAGTTATCTGCTTGGGTTGTAGTTTTCCTTCTAGCACCTTCTATATAAGGTGTTGTTCCTTCTGTAGATTTGCAGATGAGTATTGCTTATATTTGATTTTATTGTGGATTAGCTTATTTTCCCCATCTATGGTGTTTGAAATTTTGTTGGGTATTAGAGTAGTTGATGAGGGCATCTGCGGTCTGTTATGGTCTGCAACACATCTGTCCAGATCATTCTGGCTTTTAGAGTCTCTATGTAAAATTCAGGTATAATATTAATAGATTTTCATTTATATGTTATTTAGACATTGTCCTTGCAGCTTTTGATATTCTTTCTTTGTTCTGTATATTTAGTGTTGTGATTATTATGTGCCAGGAGATTTTCTTTTCTGCTCCAATATCTTTTGTGCTTTATATACTTCTTGTACCTTTGTAGACTTCTTCTTTCAGGAAAAAAAAAGAACCATAAATTTAAATTTCCTGAGGAACACAGAAAAGTTTTGAAGCCAAGTCATGTGGAACATGTAGGACAGTTCAAATTTTTATTTGTTCCTTAACTTTACTTGAAGAAAAGGTAATGCCTTTTGTTTTTGTTCAGTCACTTGTTGAAATTAGAAAGGATTCCTCATTATATTATTGCTGTTATTGCCCAAGCTGTTAAGAAAATAGCAAAGAAGAGAAGTTTTATTCCTGATATGGACCAACCAACCACATGATTTGTACTAAATTTAATATGTAGGAAGGAAGCACAGAATCACTGTAAGTGCATTTGAGTTGTTAGAAAATAGTTGAATGTCATAACTATATGTACTTTCTTTAGGTCATTGAAATAAGAAATTTGAAAATGTATATATAGAGTAGTTCCTGGCTTTCTGGAGTCTGACAGACTCATGTCTCTGTATCAATATGAAACAAAAGACAGACAAGGGTCTTCTGATCCAGTGAGACACTAGTGTGCCTGTACTCTGCTCTTTTGTCTGTGTGGCTCTGTTTCTAGGTGAAGGCAGTATAGTAGAGGTATAGTTTAATATAGATATGGGGCTTGGGGATATGTGCTGGAGGCATGGCGGTTGGAAAACTTAAAGCAGAATACCCTGGGGTGTCAGCTGATTTAAGGGTTCCAGGTGACTCTGCCTGTCACCATAGAACCGACATGCCCAATAGGATATTAGGTCATTGATGGTGACTCAATGTGAGAAGAGATGTAAGAACGAAGGCAGAAGTGTTGAAATAAACTATAAATGCAGGAAAGTGTATGGCTGCATCAATACTATAGTATTGAGTATATGATCCAGGCAAAGATACTTCCATGAAATATTACTAAAATTTTACACTTGCAATTTTTATAAGAAAGTAAAATCACACATGATTTTCTCTTCTTGCTCTATGAATATTCTCTTCTTACCATGTCATTTATTTAACTTTTTTTAAATTCATGATGATTTTTTCTTCCTTATTGATGCATATTTATAGATAAATGTGTAAATGCTTGCCTACCATGTGTTGACTGTTCTTGCTTCTGTGTTGCTTGCATGTATATATTTTCAGGCTTGTATAATAGGCATTGGATAACCAAGTAAGGGACGATTTGGGGGGACAATTAATTCTCACTCTCAGCAATGTGTACTGCTTTTAGCTCTTTACTTGACATGAGTCACCATGACATGTCCCCATCCACACTAGCATGTCCAGTGTCTCAGAATGAGTCTTCAGGGGGTGTTTCCATCTACACAAATATGTCCAGTGTCTCATGATGAGACTCCATGAGGTGTCACCATCTATACAAGCATGTCCAGTGTCTCAGGGTGAGGCCCTATGAGGTGTCCCCATATACACAAGCATGTCCAGTGTCTCAAGGTGAGGCCCTATGAGATGTCCCTACCCACACTAACATTTGCTATAGTATTGTCCTTGTTTAGATCTCATTTAAGCAGGATATTGTTGTGGTTTCTTGAGTGTTGCTTCCATGTTATTTCTAGGAGACACCTGCCTTGTGACTACTAGGATAAACTTGGAGGATGCAGTCAGGAATTACAGTAGTTAAGTAAAATGTCACTAGTAGGTTCTCTCATAAGACACATGACATCAGTGCCAGTGGGTAAGTGGCTAGGATTCCAGTACCAGGCAGGATGTCTCTCCCATTGAACAAGCTGTAAATAAGTTAAGTCCAATGACACAGACCATCTATCACCTGATAGGAATGTCACTATTATACTTTTTGGGACATCCTACTATGTTGGTCATTTGTTGGTTAATAGGTATCATGATGGATACTTCCCTCCCTTGGCAGCTTCTATAGCACCTACCAGGATTGTGAAAGCTAGCCCTCATGGGGAAGGTTTTAATGTCACATACAGCTCACATTCTCTGAATCCCAAATCCCATGGGCTTGGTGTTTTGAATAATAGGGGCCTTGCCACCAATATGTAAGAAGTGACCAAAGGTTGGACAGCATTACTCTGAATTGTTTTGGGATACTTTTGGACCTTCTAGATGAGCAACTCAAGGGTAGAGTTCTCATGCCATGGGTCCTTGTGTTAGGGGGTTTCCCATAGGAACACTATTTCAGGATACATCCTTGTGTACTTTGGGGACTTGGTTTGTTTGACCAAGTTTGGTCCCTGATTCCTGAGGTTTGGAGTGTGTCCTTGGTTGCTAAGGATTCATGTTCTGCCTGGGCTACTTTCCCATTAAGCTTCATCCTGAGGTTCTCTCAGTTAGGATTCATCCAGGCTCCTTGATTTCAGGGTTTATACTGTAACAAGTGGCTTTTCTTATTATTTTTACAATCTACTTATTTTACTATACTTAATACCTTTATATCCCTTCCAACCCTTGTTCCTCCCAGTCTCCCTACACTAGGTGGGAGAGAAAGAAGGTTAAAGGGAGAAGGGGCATAGGTCTCTTTGATTAGGGTCATTGGGTACTTTGGGGGTAATACCAGCCTCAGTAGAAGTCAAGAAGACATCAGCAGGAAGAACAAGCAGCAGTTCCAACAGCCAGGAGAGAAGCAACCTCTCTCTTCTTGTAGCCCCCTTTCTCTTATTTCTTTGTAGAGCCCCCTTTTTCTTTTACTTCTTTGTAGAGCCCTTTCTCCTACTTTGTAGAGCCCCCTCTCCTCCTACTTCTTTGTAAAGCCCCCTCTCTTCTTTTTAGCCCCCCTTTCTCTTACTTCTTTGTGTAACCTCCTTCTATTTCTTTGTAGAGCCTTTTCTCCTCTTCTTTGTAGCGCCTCTTTTCCTTTGTAGCACCCGTTCTCCTACTTCTTTGTAGAACCCCCTTTTTATTTGGGCTCTGGCTTTTCGTTCTTCTCTTCCAAGTCCTCAAAGTAAAACTTGCTCAGCTAGTTAAGCCATGCCCCTGCTAGCTCACCAGACTTTTAATACTTAACACCTGTGTCTTAAGCAGCCTCACACACTGGGATTAAACAAAAACATTCTCATAATTGGTTATTTTAATAATTCATACCACATTTATACAGGGCTATTTTTCTTGTAGGTTACAGTCAATGCTCAAATATCCACATATATATCCACATATTTAGTGGCAGGATGTCCATGTGCAAACACTAACAGTCACGCCTAGAGTCTTTCCCCATTTTTGTATCCTCAAGTCCAGCCTTCAATAGGTGAATGACCAAGGAATGGGTTAAGAGCTTTGGATAAGGTGATGGAATGACCCATTCCTTGGAAGGTCTGCTTAGGTCTAAGTCACTGACGTATGAGAACTGCAAACACCCTTCCCTCTGATGCTGGCCCAAGTGCACTGTGTTCAGAGTCTTCAAGCCCCTGTCCAGGAGTTGTGTACCCAGGTAGCTGCAGCTCAGACGTCCTTAGGGTGTCACCTGAAAGTCTATGGGAAAGCCAGTGAAGCACATGATCATTGCCCTTTGTTTTCATCATGTCTGATAGACTCTCATCTCTGATCGGAAAGGATGTGGGTATAGAACAAAGAGTGAATCTAATATAGGTAAGAAGGAGGAGTCTTGTGACCATAGATGTTCACTGTAAGGAAGAACCAGTGACTCACAATACCATGAGGAGCCACAGAATGTTTTCCACAGAGATCCCACAAAGGCCCTGGTCACCGGGAGGAGTGTACAGTGACATAAGTGTTCATCTCTTCTTCTTGGGCCCAGGCCTCTTCAGAGTAAGGGAAGGCCCAGAGCCACATTTTTTCTTGGGTCCAGGCATCATCAGGGTAAGGGATGGCCCATGCCACATATCATTTCTTGGGCCAAGACCCAGAACACATCTCCGCTTCTTGGGCCCTAGCCTCTTCAGGGTAAGGGATAGGCCCAGGCAAAAAATTTCTTCATGGGGCCAGGTCTATTCAGGGTGTGGGATTGGCCCAGGCCCATATCTCCTCTACTTGGGCTCAGGACTCCTCAGAGCAAGGGATTTTCCCCTGCCCACATCTCTTGTTCTTGGGCCCAGGCCTATTGAGGGTAAGGGATAGGTATAGGCCCACATTCTTCTTGTTGGACCTAGGCTTCTTCAGGCTAAGGGATTGGTCCAGGCCCACATTTCTTCTTCTTGGGCCATGGCCTGGCCCAGGCCTCTTCAGGGAAAGGTATTGGCCTGGGCCCACATCTCTACTTCTTGTGCCCAGGCCTCCTCAGGGTAAGGGATAGGCCCAGGTCCATATCACTTCTTTGGGGCCAGGCTTCTTTGGGGAAAGGGATAGGCCCAGGCCACATCTCTTGTTCTAGAGCCCAGGCCTCTTCAGGGTAAGGGATTGGCCTAGGCCACATCTCTTCTTCTTGAGCTCAGGCCTCTTCAGTGTAAGGGATAGGCCCAGGCCCACATCATTGTTCTTGAGCCCAGGCCTCTTCAGGGTAAGGGATAGGCACAGGCCCACATCTATTCTTCTTGAGCCCAGGCCTCTTCAGGGTAAGGGATAGGCCCAGGCCACATTTCTGCTTCTTGGGCCTGGGCTCTTCAGGGTAAGGGATAGGCCCAGGCCCACATCTCCTTTTCCTGGGCCTGGGCCTCTTCAGGGTGAGGGATAAATAAGCCCAATCTCACAATTCCTCTTCTTGGGCCCAGGCCTTATCAGGGAGAGGACTCGGCCCAGGCACACAACTCTTCTTCTTGAGCCCAGGCCTCTACAGGGTAAGGTATAGACCCAGGCCCACATCTCTTGTTCTTGAGCCCAGGCCTCTTCAGGGTAAGGGATAGGCCCAGGCCACATCTCTTCTTCATGATCCAGGCCTCTTCAGGGTAAGGGATAGGCCTAGGCCACATCTCTTTATCTTGATCCCAGGCCTCTTCAGGGTAATGGATAGGCCCAGACCCACATATCCTTTTCTGGGGCCCAGGCCTCTTCAGGGTAAAGGATAGGACCAGGCCACAATTCTTCTTCTTGAGCCCAGGCCTCTCCAGGGTAAGGGATAGGCCCAGGCCACATCTCTTTTTCTTGACCAAAGGCCTCTTCAGGGTAAGGGATAGGCCCAGGCCACATCTCCTCTTCTTGAACCTAGGCCTCTTCAGGGTAATGGATAGGCCCAGGCCATATCTCTTCTTCTTGGGCCTGGGCTCTTCGTAAGGGATAGGCCCAGGCACACATCTCCTTTTCTTGGGCTGGGCCTCTTGAGGGTGAGTGATAAATAGGCCCAATCTCACATCTCCTCTTCTTGGGTCCAGTCCCCTTCTGGGACAGGACTCGGCCCAGGACCATATCTCTTCTTCTTCGGCCCAGGCCTCTTGAGGGTAAAGATAGGTCCAGGCGCCCACATCTCTTCTCCTTGAGCCCAGGCCTCTTCAGGGTAAGGGAGAGGGCCAGGCCACATCTCTTCTTCTTGAGCCCAGGCCTCTTCACGGTAAGGGATACGCCCAGGCCACATCTCTTGTTCTTGGGCCCAGGCCTCTTCAGGGTAAGGGATAGGCCCAGGCCACATCTCTTCTTCTTGAGCCCAGGCCTCTTTAGATAAGGGATAGGCCCAGGCCCCTTCAGGGTAAGGGATAAGCCCAGGCACACATCTCTTTTTTCTTGATCCCAGGCCTCTTCAGGGTAAGGGATAGGCACATGCCACATCTCTACTTCTTGAGCCCAGGCCTCTTCAGGGTAAGGGATAGACCCAGGCCACTTATCTTCCTCTTGAGTCCAGGCCTCTTCAGGGTAAGGGATAGGCCCAGGCCCACATCTGCTTTTCTTGGGCCTGGGCCTCTTCAGAGTGAGTGATAGGACCAGGCCACATCTCTTCTTCTTGAGCCCAGGCCTCTTCAGGGTAAGGGATAGGCCCAGGGCACATCTCTTCTATTTGAACCCAGTCCTCTTCAGTGTGAGGGATAGGCCCAGGCCACATCTCTTCTTTTTGAACCCAGGCCTCTTCAGGGTAAGGGATCAGCCCAAGCCACATCTCTTCTTCTTGAGCCCAGGCCACTTCAGGGTAATGTATAGGCCCAGGCCACATCTCTTCTTCTTGGGCCTCGGCTCTTTAGGGTATGGGATAGGCTCAGGCCCACATCTCATTTTCTTGGGCCTGGACTCTTCTGGGTGAGGTATAAATAAGCCCAGTCTCACAATTTCTATTCTTGGGCCCCGGCCTTTTCAGGGACAGGACTTGGCCCAGGCCCACATCTCTTCTTCTTGAGCCCAGGCGTGTTCAGGGTAAGGGATAGGCCAAGGCCATATCTCTTTTTCTTGAGCCCAGGCCTCTTCATGGTACGGGATAGGCCCAGGCCCCATCTCTTCTTCTTGGACCAAGGCCTCTTCAGTGTAAACGAGAGGCCCAGGCCACATCTCTACTACTTGGGCCGGGGCCTCTTCATGGTAAGCGGTAGGCCCAGGCCCACATCTCTCCTTGGGCCCAGGCCTCTTCAGAGCAAGGTAATGGCCCAGGCGCACATGTCTATATCTTGGGCCTGGGGGGTCTTCAAGGTAAGGGATAGACCCAGGCACATAGATCTTGTTCTTGGGTCCAGGAATCTTCAGAGTTAGGAATGGGCCTAGGCCAAAATCTTCTCTTCTTGGACCCAGGCCTCTTCAGAAAAGGGATTGTCCCAGGCCCACAACTCTTGTTCTTGGGCCTAGGCCTATTCATAGTAAGGGATAGGAATGGGCCCACGTTCTTCTTTTTGTACCCAGGCCTCTTCAGGTTAAGGGATAGGCCCAGGACCACATTTCTTATGCTTGGGCCCTGGCCTCTTCAGGGTATGGATTTGACTCAGTCCCTCTTCTCTTCTTCTTGTGTCCAGGTCTCTTACTGGACACGAGTCAGCCCAGGCCT
>CAJQZJ010032367.1:1031098-1150982 GCA_907164525.1 Lophiomys imhausi | reverse complement strand
ATCATTTCTGATGGTGTTTATCAGAAACTTACTCTTGTCAAGAGACTTAGAGTGTGCCATCTCTAGCAATCTTAGAACCAAGATGAGTGATAAATTTGGCCTGTTAACCTGTACTTTCACCACCATTAAACTCAGTTTGAAGTAGGCTTGCCAAGAAAGCAGGAAGTCATGAAGTTTCCCTCCCTGGCCCTGCAGGGGTAATCTGTGACTTCTGAGAATGTCACTCCCTGGAAAACAGCATAATAATAGAGCTTCCTCCTATCCCAGTTTAGAAACTATAGTCCTGGGACAGACGCTGGCTCTGCCTCAGCTGCTATCTCCTCCACTCACAGATGCAGGTGGAGATTAGTAGAAAAAACAACACCTGACATGGTCCCCTACCTATACTGATGAACATGAGGATTTATACACAAATACATAGCACTTGTTTTATAATTACATTATAGGAATGATATCAGATGAGGAATGTGTGTGAAGTCAGTGTCTCTGCCAAGCAGGGAAGGGCCTAAGAGCTGAATGTAAAGTTGGTTGTTTTTAAGAAGGTTCATACCTAGAAAGGCCTGAGAGAAGGTCCCAGTGAAGCATTTCCTACCTACCTTGGACAGCATGTAAGGTTTGCTGAGGGTGGGTGGCATAAGTAATTTTCCATTTACCTTCCATAGGCTCAAGCTTTGAATCTTGGTCCAGGTGCTCACTTGACAGTTTCTTCCACAGGCCTGTCTTCATGGCATGTGTATCGTGTCCTCACCTTGAAACTTTTTATGGCATTCCACTCTGAAGACTTCCTGTTTTCACTTTCAGGTTCTTACCAGATCTCCTGTTACAGAAGGAACACCTCAAGAATTCTATTGAACCCTAGTCGCCATCATTCTGGTCTTTGGTCTTGCTTTTTCTAGCATACCTGTTTACCTGAAGGCACACACACAACCCACAACACACCCACACACACACATGCACACATATCCAGAAATAAGTACACTAATTAACATACAATTTAAATGTAAATGTGGAAAGTGTACTGGCTTAAGTAGATGCTGATAGTGTCCAGGGTTAGGGAGAATGTTGTTGGGCAGTGACTGTACAAGCCTTTAATTCTAGCACTAGGGAAGCAGTGGCAGGTGGATCTCTGAGTGTAAGGACAGTCTGGTCAACAGAGTTGGTTTCAGGACAGCCATGGGAACACAGTGAATCCCCGTCTTGAAAAATAAACAAAAAATTAATGTACATAATGTGCAGGGTTAGGAAGAGTCCTGGAATGCTATTTCCTATAGTGTCCCCGCCTTCAGTCATGCTGGGGACAACTCAAGGGTAGAAATATGAGATTCTTGCTGTGAAGAAGCAAAGTCCCTTCAGATTCCCACACAGTTGGACTCTTGAAGTGTCTGCACTGCACATTGTGGACTGCCATTGGGGACATTTGTTCCCTGCTTGGGGCACAACAGCAGAGCTTCATCTTGCCCCTGCATGTAACACAAGCTGGGTGTGGTTATCCCTTATGCTGTGGAGTTTTGGGTACCATATCCATGAGTCTTCATTTGGCAATTTCCTTGGCACACATCCCACTGACACTTACTGAAAACATATCTACTGCTGTAGAACTGGTCCCCTTAAATGTCACTTCAAAGGGCATACCATGCCTCACACCCTTTATCACCCTCCACGTCCCTGCATGGTACACTGAGCTTAAATCAGGACTCTATCCCAGGAATCTTGTATGTATTTCTACCACCACACACCCCAAACTACCTTGTACACCTGCAATTCCTTCTGAATTTCAGCTGACTGCTGTAGACACAGAGTTCCCTCACACCAACATCACAGTCCTTACCATGGCAATGAGCTATTACCTGAGGTAAGAGAGGCCTGACCACACTTCTGTTGAGCTTCTTCATTTTTCCTGACTAGCATGAGTAATGACTGTGCTCTCCAAAGGTTCTGAGCCCACTGTCCCAGCAACTGGTAGGCTGTGATTGTGGCAAAGGCCTCATCTTTCTAACAAAGCCTGCACACAAAATTACCCTGTCTCCTTTGATGTGTAGAGGAAGATATGTGACATCATTCAATGTCATCTACATGCACTTTCACATATATGGTATGCACCTGTAGAAAGCAGTCAACATGAGACCACATACAAGTGAAACCATGTATATAAGTACAGAATTAGATGGGAGAGTGTGGCCATGGTGTTTCCTGTGATAGAGACATTGATGTTTGTTCCCATATTATGTCTGGTATCTGAGTACAAATGAAAAGATTGCTAATGCCACAGACTGAAATATCAGACAGTGCCAGCAATGCTTTTCCCTTCTTCCCTGGACAAACTATGTGTGATGGTCAGATGTGGGCGTGATAACTCTAGTGTTTCCTCTTACCTAGGTGGGGACCTAGAGTCCCGGTCCAGATACACCTGTGTGGCTTCATTTCAAGGCTTCTCTCCTTGGTCAGTAGACATGTTTTTCAGTCTGTGTTCTTCAGTGTCTAGTCCCACCGCTATGAGACTTCTGATCCCTGCTATTTTGAGATGTCCTCAGGCAGGACACTTCATGTCCCTCACTATGTTCAGTCTCCCCATCTCATAAAGAATCTAATGAAGAAGTGCCTCACCCTGAGTAGTTGTTACTCACATGTTGAATTTCAGGTAGAGTCCATCCCGGAATACAGTCCAAACCCATGCAGACCCATGTGCTTGCTGTGAATCTCAGCCTTCTGCTGAACTCTGAGCTGTCCTCTGGCTAAGAACACTGTTGTTACTAGAGCAGGGATTTACTCTATGAGGTCACAGAAACCTCACCTCACTTCATTCTGAGAATCACAATGGCATCAAGGCCTCAGTCATCTCCCAGATTGGTTCATCCTTGTTCTCTACCAGACTGGCTCAAGCATCCTTGGAAACACTTAGATTTGGGGAAGTAGCTTGAATGTTTCTCAGACACACCTCTCTGGGAATCACCTATATACATCTCCTGGAAGATGTACTACTATCTTTTAGTAGTAATTTTGTCCTTGAGAGGAGGAATCCAGTTGACAAAGTTGATTCCTCATCTCTAAACCACACATTCTATGTCATCATCTTAGGTTCTTGATTCCCATCATGGTTCATAGCTGCCCCTCAGCCTGCAGGGTGTCATCTTTGCCCCTTGTATCTGGCCCCAACAGTAACCATACCTTGTTTCCTATCTTACTTCTGTGTCCCATTAATCTTTTATTTTGAGTTAGTTGGTGGGTTATTAGCTGAGGTTTTTTTTTTTAAATGTTTATTACTTCAAGTTACACCTCCATCACAGTGCCCTCTTTCCATCCCTCCTGGTCCCACCCTTCCACCCTCCCCCCCTCTCCTACTAATCCTACTCCCCCAGAGTGGGGTTCCCCCACATTTCAGTCCCCTCAGTTCTTCAGTCATATGAGGGCTAAGAGCTTCCTCTTGCACTGGGGGCCTACATGGCAGCTCCAATAGCGCAAAGTGCCCCCCTAACAGGTAACAATGTCCATGTTCCTGTTCCTTTTGGTCTGTTGGTTGTAGGATAGTTATCCTGGACTAAATGGCTAAAACCCAATTATAAGTAAATGCATGCCATGTGCATCTTTCTGAGTCTGGGTTAGCTCACTCAGGATGAGCTTTTCTAGTTCCATCCATTTGGCAACAAATTGCATGATTTCCTTGTTTTTGATAGTTGAGTAGTATTGCATTCTGTAAATGTACCACAGCTTTTTGATCTGTTCTTTGGTGAGGGACATCTGGGTTGTTTCCAGTTTCTAGCTATTACAAATAAAGCTGCTATGAATGTAGTTGAGGAGCTGTCTTTGTGGTTTGCTGAGGAATCTTCTGGATGTATACCCAGAAGCGCAATGGCTGGGTCTTGAGGTAGAGCTATTCCAAGTTTTGTAAGATATTGCCAGACTCATTTCCATACTGGTTGTATAAGTTTTCACTCCCACCAGGCTTTATTAAATATTAAATGCTAACCAAGAGATAGACTTTGGTCAGGAACATTCCCAGAAATTTCCCTGCTGAGAATGGCTTAGAGCCATGTGTTGCAGAGACTTATAAGGACACACCCATAGGCTCCTGTTATTTTCCAAGAACTATAATTCCCAGGATTCTAGGAAATTAACTGGTTCCTAGGCAGGTGAAGCTTACAGGTTAATTTTGGACCTTACCCTTACCACTGAGATATACCTTCCTATATCTTCAGCTCTCGTAATGTTTTAGGTATGAAAAAGTGTATTTATCTTAATTTTTGCTTAAATAAATGATACAACCATAGTTAATGGAAACTACATCATTATAAATTAATGTTTAAAAACTTTATTGGGAAAGTTTTAGAAATCCTAGACTTCTTTTTTTTTTTATAAGTACTTTATTTTTTTTCTTCAAGTTACATCTCAGTCACAAACCCTTCCCTATTCCCCCTTCCTGTCCCACCCTTCCACCCTCTTCCCCCCCCAACAGCTTCTCTTTTCATTCCAACAAATGGTTCTTTCTCTTATAATCCCTGCTCTACAATAAATGTCTGTCAGAGAAACAGGACCAAAAGGCTGAAGACTGATGCTGGAATGTATGGAGAGAAAATGGGAACTGTCCAGGTAGTCACTGGTTTGTCATTTCTTAGTATTGGAAGCTGCAGGCCCTGCACTTCCTATATAATCAGATATATTTATCCTTCTCAGCTCTCTGAGGTGGTTGAAGAATAGACAGCTTGAGTCTCATAGTTAAATTTTGAGTTGTTTAGGAATCAAGAGGGTGTTCTAGATCTAAGAAGATGGTTATAATAGTGATGCAAGTTAGTATGAAAACTAAGTCAGTTATAGAACTTTAAACTCATGGAGATGGTTAGAAGGTAGAAGGTTAACGTCAGGGGCCAAATATGTATGAACTGGACATTGGGAAGGTATACTGGGCCATTTAACTCTCATAAATGTGGCATATTTAATTCTGCTGTTTTGTATAGAATTTACTGTTATAAGAGAAATCCTAGACTTCTTATGCAATATTTGACTTCATTAACACTTTTTCAAAGTCTACCTACACATCTAGTGTAGAATGCAGTTATAGGTCATCCTTTCTTTTGCAAAGTATCTAATTTAGTAATTTTTATTTCATATTAATTAAAAAGTTAAGTTTCAAAAACTTGATCCTACAGCACTGTCTCAGCAAATTCCTCATCTCTTTGTTCTCAGTTCAAACATTTTATCACACTAAAAATCAATTATTCAGTCTGATCAGTGATTTATTATCCTATGCTATGATTGCTTAGAGTGTCTGAGGCTGGCAGTTGACTTCTCCAACCTAGATGTGGTCAGTTTAGAGTATAACTAGCAACCTCCTTATTATGAACACAGTAGAAAGATCCATGGTATTTTTTTTTGACAGCACAGTATTCTTTTTTTTTTGGCTTTTAATATTCTTCTTTTTCTTTTTTAACATTTTCTAACCTTTTTAAAAATGTTTATTTGTTACTTCAAGTTACATCTCCATCATAGTCCCCTCCCATCACCCCTCCTGGCTCTACCTTCCCACCCTCTCCCCCTTCTCCCAGAACCCATAATTCTTTTTTTTCTGATTAATTAGACCACAATTATGAAAATTATAAGGTATAACATACATTCCCAGTGTCAAGTCCATACATATTTGACAACTAATATTAGTATTCTAGTATCCTTCTATCTCCATGAGTTTAAAGATCTATAACTAACTCAGTTTCCACCTAACTTGAATTACCCACTTAAAAGCATCTTCTTAGACCTAGAACATCCCTTCAATTCCCAAACAACTCAAAATCTAACTGTGAGACCACAACTCTCTAGTCTTCAACCATATCAGAGACCTGGTAAGGAAAAACATATTTGATTATACATGAAGTACAGAGCCAGCAGCTTCCAAATTTAAGAAACGACAGACAGCTGGCTACCTAGACAGTCCCTAATTTCTCTCCATACATTAGAGGATCTATCTTCAGCCTCTTGGTCCAATATTTCTGATAGACATTAGTTATAAAGCAAGAATTATGAAGGACTTGCCAACCCTGTCTTGGCAAAGATAGTCTGTCAACTTACCTATTTCCAAGTTTTGTCCTTTTCAGATAACATTCTGTCTACAGTTGAAGCAAGGGATTTTTTTCTTACCCCCTGATAAGCTAGCCACTAATGCAACCATCTCCAAATGGAGATTCTTTGATTCTCATCCTATACTTGGTGAAGAATAGGGGGTGCTGTCAGGAGCTGAAATATCTCAATATCAAAAAATCTTAAGTTAAGAAAACATCTTTGAATGCCATATTCTACAGATGTCTTGAGGTTTTTGAAGACCACCTATCTATCTCCATATATTTGGATAAGCAAATGTTGCTTGTTTCTTAGCAACTTGGATACATTGGTATTGAGCTTTGTATATTGATACAAAATTAAGATTTTATTTGGCTACATTTGTATTGATCTTTGTATACTGATACAAAATTAAGGTTAACCCTTTTTAAGGTATTGGACCTCCATAACACTTAAAAATGCAAGATGAAGTTTTGGCCTTTGATAGCAACTGTCACAAACTGTTTAAGATAATTAAGAAATGGAAACTAATAGTCATTCAAACAAATATTTTGTTAGGTACTAGCATAGTGTATCACAGATGTTTTATAAGTTGATAGCATAATATTCTGTTACTGTGAAGAACACATGATCACACAGCAAGTTCATAATCTACCAGGATTAATATTATATGCTCTTCTTAACTTACATTCTATTTCTGTGAAAAGTTAAAAAAAAGAACAACTTCTAGACAGTTGCATTTTATTCCATTGGATATGAACAATTAAAATATAAGTACTGAGCTGATCTTTTTAGTGGCTGATGGTATGGTCATATATACACTCTTTCCCTGTCGGCTTTCTGGTAATTCTAGACTTGAGGTTCATGTCATTTCACTGTTATGCAAGTCACTAAAAGCAGCTTTTATTGGGCTGGGGTAACTTTTATTGGTGTACTTCGCCATAGGGTCTCACCGTGAAATCGAAGAACTAACTTAGCTCTTTAATTTAAGAACTTCATCTAACTTATGTGCAAGCCAGTGGCCTGCACTGCAATTCAACCAATGCTCCACTGTGCTTACCGGGCCTTTCCGGACATGCAGAAATCATTCCATTTTAAAGCAAAAACTGTATTTCTGTAGCTTTGTTCAGAGCCTTACCAAAAATGTGTTGCTTTTTCTATGAGGAGATTTAAGACCAAAGACAAAGACTTACAAATGTGATGGAAATATTGCCAATAGGATGATGAAACTGATTGTGAAAATATTCAGATATTTAAATTCTTAGTTTGTTTGTGTGAATGATTAAGAAGCAATCATGGTGGAGTCAACACAATCGCTGAGAGATGTCTACAGCTCACCACCAGGTGGGCTGTTGTTGATCTACTCTTTCTTCCATATTAAAATCCCCTGTTAGGTTTGGTCAGAAAAAGGCCTTTGAGTTTGTAGGTTGTTGTATTTTTTTTTTTAATTGGAAAATAAAGTCATGCAAGTCTTTAGTACACTATAAATCTGTGATGATATTAAAGCTATAAAATTGTTGGCAAAGCAAACACTGATAATAAACTAATCATAGTGTATTGGCTGTATGAAGAGAATAACAAAGCAAGCTTTTCCTACCTGATATAGACTTTATCACCAGCTATTATACAGTAAATAGTTGAATGCCATTGCCTTGCCTCCACTGAGGAGCATTACCACCTTAGTGGTTCCCAGGTTCCACAAATCATCCAGAGTGTTAGTATGTGCTAAGCAGAGTCCCAGCAGCATGATACCTAGCTGGGCTTCCGAGAACCATCTTCTTTTTGATGGAAGTGTATGACATGTAAGTTTTCAAGCAATACATGTTAGCCATAAATCATGAAAGCATTTTTGGTGAATATGTTTCTATATTTTCATTGGCTTCTCAGGCTACAATCAAAAAGAAAAATATTCTTTTATACCTTCCATGTATCCCAGTCCTACAAAAGAAAGAAATGACTAAAACAACTTGTAAATGTATAAAGCACTATAAATGTATAAATCATTGTATACATCAACATATTGTGTCTGTTTTAGAGTTTCATAGTTTTCATGGTGTTGATCTATCTCTCCTTTTTTTTTTTTTTTGGTTTTTCGAGACAGGGTTTCTCTGAATATCTCTGGCTGTCCTGGACTCACTTTGTAGACCAGGCTGGCCTCGAACTCACAAAGATCCGCCTGCCTCTGCCTCCCAAGTGCTGGGATTAAAGGCGTGCGCCACCACCGCCCGGCGTTGATCTATCTCTTACCCATTCTCCAGTTGAAGAATATTTCATTCTTTTTGGCTTGGAATTATTATGAATAAAAGAGATGTGAACATTGCCATGCAGTTTTTTTTGTTTGTTTGTTTTTTTCAAACACAATTTTTCATCCTTCTAGTATGAATGCTCTGGAGAGGAATTACTCACTAGCATGTGAATGTTCAGAGGTTAGTTTTGTATTACTTGTAAAACTGTCCCCAGAGTCATTTAATTTTTCCATCACTACCAGGAATGTGTCAACAATTCAGCTTCTCTGAATTTTCATGAGCATTTTTTGGCAAAGATAGTTTTAAAGTCAAGCAGTTTGTACATTTCTTTAGTCAGATGCTATTTCATCTCAACTTTAAGAAGTGTTGATATAACATAGTGACTTTGCTTTAGAAAAAGCCTGCTTAGATACTTGCTGTATCCAGGTCATTGAAAGGGTAAGTCATACCCTTTATGCAGGGTCTCTAAGTGTACTTGAATACAGTAGTTACAGGCAATGGGAAGGAGTTGAAAACCCCCACATGTGCCATGGCACACTGAAAGTGTTGGCCTGGGAATAGACAGCTCTCCTGGCAATGATTCCACCCACTTATCCAAAGCCTCTGAAGAAAAAAATATAAAATAAAATTTTTAAATGTGACCTCTCCTGATTGGTGAATGTACATTTAATCAATAAAAGGCACTAGTTGCTACACAAGTCCTATGTGTTGACATTGGCCTAAAGAGAAGTTATTAATGGATTGTCAATCTCCTCCTCACAGGCCTGTGGGCTTCTGGCTTCTCTTGTTTCTGGGTTCTGCTTAGTTTTGCTTAATGGCTTTGAAGACTTTTGATGGCATGCTTTTCCCAACTGTACTCTAATGGGAGGAAATTCAGAGTACCCATGAAGACTAATAAAGATGGAAAAAATGTGTTTGGACAATTTTTATGGTAATGGTCACATTGCTTCTGTTGTATCATGCTGATAACCATAATTTTAATATATGTAGGCATTTTCTTTCAACAACCCATTATCTCAAAATTTTTTTTATGTCTTCCACAATTGGACTTTTATTATTACCAGTCAAGAAAATGCTGTGTAAAGTGTAATATTTGCTATTCTGTAGTCAGCAAGACATTTCTATGTATTTACCACTTGGAAAAAAAAAATTAAATGTCTTCAATTAGAACTCTCAAGTTATGAAGCAGATGTCTCTCTTTTCTAATTTTTTCTTTCTCCATCACCCCTGTCTTTCTTTTCTTTTTCGTCTCTCTATTTTTCCTCTCTCTCTCTTTCCCTCTCTTCCTTTCCTTCTTCCTCACCGTCTCCCTTTCCTGCCCCACCTCTTCTGAGATAGTGGGTCTATATTATGTCTCTCTGACTGTCCTGGAATTTACTAAGTAGACCAGGCTTACCTGGAACTCACAAATGTCCATTTGCCTTGGATTCCCAAGTGCTGCACTAAAGACTTGTCACTATGCCATTATATCTTTTTATTAGGATCCTACCACTTTATTGGATCTTACTACTTTTAAGAAGTAACCACAATTTATTTTTGTTTTCAATACATGTTGATTTTAAAGATACACTAATATTTCAAAAATTATTTTAAAGTAGTAAAAATGTAGTTTGAATATGCTCAACACAATTGGAGTAAGATTCAATGCAAGTAATTAACAAATACAACATCTTTTGATAGTTGAAACTCTAAAGTGTTTATCTGAACTAGTGGAAAGGAAACACTACTATTTGTTCAGCACAGAAATGAAATTCACTCCAATTTGTCTTAGTTTCCAAGGAAGAGAAGAATTACTTAGCAGAGGATATAACTGTGGGATAAAGGCAAAGGCAGTTGGAGAAGAAGGTGCTCTATAGTTCATGATGTATAATATTTCAGGTTCAAATGAGTGAGGCAAAGAAGGAGGAAATTGTTATTAGATAATCTAGTATGCTTCTAAGTGCTAGCTCCTGCCTGGGGCATACTGCTCCACTACTATCATTTATTCCAAAGGAATAGTCATGGCCAATGTAAATTAACAAAATGTATTTGTAAAAATATCCCACAAAATACTCAGAGAACAAATTGATTAAACTCTAAAAGTAATGTTTATGCTTTATTGTCAGCTTTTAAATCATTTTCTATATCCATTTATTAGGTAGGTTACATTTATAGAAACATAACTACACAGTGGTTGTCTTAGATTATCCTCATCTTTATAACCCCAAAGTTTTCTACAGTAAAAGCTATTCTAAGTGAGTTAGAAATCTTTCATTGAAATCTGACTATAAGTTCTTACATTAGCCATCTTTCTAGCTTACCTTTTCTTTTCAAAGCAACACTGTCTGTATGCAAACCCGGGTGTCCATCACTTACCAACATCAAATTTCATTGGTGGGTAATATGGTTTTTGCTGGAATATTAGCTCTTTCTCTTACATCTCTGGAATAGAAGTCTCTCTTGCCTCCTCTTATTGGAGAATGCTTACTAGAAAATCCTATACAGCTCAGATTCTGATTACTTTTCAGGAAAATGCCCTAACCAACCTGGTTGGAAAAGGTGTCCTAGTCTAGGTTCTTTCATGAAGTTTTAATTTTGAGATTAGCTGAGTGGGACCCCATTGTCAAATCTACTGTTGTCTATGTGACTGCTTTCTTACTAAGCTGTGAACTCAACATGTAAAAAGTAATGTTTTATTTTTCTTGGTATTTCCAGGTTGATGTTTACTTAGTAAATAGTCAATACAATTTTGCTCCGTAATTGAATCAACAAGTTAATGAAAGCAGTTACCTTTTAATAGGAAGACAAAGACTATGAACAACTACCCAACAACTACCCAGGCCAAACTAGCTCATCTGGGTAACTGACCTAAAGTGCTATCAAAATAATTCCAGTTTGTCCTGGAAGCTCTCTTAGGTGTTGCTGATCCTGGGTAGAATCGAATTTTGATTCCTTTTTAATTGATGGTAATTTCCTTTTTTAAAAAAAATCAGGAACTAGAGAGATGTAGCTCAGTTAAGAGAGTGCTTGTCTGTCATAAACAAAGCCTCGAGATTGTTTGCCAGCACCTCATACAACCGGACGTGTAGTGTAGTACGTGCTTGTAAGCAGAACTAAAGTAGGAAGAGCCAGGCGAGTCACAAGTTAGAGGTCTTTCTTAGTTACATAGTGATTGTGAGTCTAGACTAGGCTACGTGAGTCGCTGTCTTTAAAAATACAGTTTTAATATTCCATTGAAAAAGGGACCCTGTCAACCACACAACCTGTTGATACTCTCTTGCTCATCCTGACTCTGATGTGATCTGAGAAAGACCATGAAACCGGGGGATTTAACCATTACCTGGATGAATACACAATGACCTTTCTGTGAGGTATGTTAAATTCATGTGGTTTTTATTGAAACTCTACTGAGAAGATATCATAAAATATATGATGGCCTGATCTTCTCTATTACATCTGAAGCATGATTGGGTTTAAGGAAAATAGACCAAGTAGACCTTCCCTGTATTCCTGCTGCTGGCCAAGATGTAGTTCTTGCTCCAATATTCTCCTCCAATTTGGTCCACAAGATGGCTCTCTCAACATTCAGCTCTGAAACAATGTTGCAGAGGCTTTTGCTGACTATCAGGTTAAACTTAGAATTTATGGCTTTCAGATTTGATTCTGCAACTTCAGGCTTTCTAGCCCTGTGAAGAGAATGCTAGCAAGACTAATTGATAATCATATTCGTTCATGGGACCAAGATCAGGAAAACATCCAAGCCCGTATGCCTCATAGGCATTGCTTTCCAGCACTCAGGTTCTCTTCTTAGAAATAACAAGTTGTTTTATGGTCAGTTATCAGGGCTCACTGTGAGCTCAAATCCTACAAGATATACTCTTCCTGTCCTATATCTATTCCCAGGACCATCTTTGATTTTGATAGGAGAGTTTACAATAAATTCCAAGGTAAAACAGAGTTTCTAATTTCTGTTTACTTTTGTCATTAAACACATTTTTTTGTATCCCAGACATCTTGAAGTTTAAATAGATAAGAAATAGTACAATAGAAAGAAGGATTATGATACAGTAGAAGGGGTTGATGTTGAAATCAAGAACTGCTCAACCTCCCAGTTCATCACAGAGAGCCCAAGGCATCCAGGTTCCTCCTTTAATGTTAATTTGGTCAGGATGTTATAAAATAGAAAGTTTTGCATATTACATAGGCTGGTTGAAAATATTAAATTATCCTTTTTGAGTGAAAAATATGTGTAAAATTCTTATGCAAGAGATATTGATTGCTAATAAGTGCCAAATCTTTTACTAAAAACATTATTGATGCTATAATTTTAGCATATTCAAATTTCATATCTTTTAATCTCTTGGTTTCAATTATATGGAAGCCTTATTTCTATTGCCTAGCAAGAGGTCCTCAAATCATTGTTACATCATAAGATAGACAAGCAGCGCATGTGTGTTGTTTGCTGGTGGAATGTCTTTTCTGTCTTCATGATGTTTATTTTTCATTTGTGATTGGCTATTCCCTGCTTAAAGTATAGTTCATCAAAAATCATCTACCTCAGTGGGTCTCACCCTTCCTAATACTGCGACCTTTTAATATGAGAATCTCCCTATGTTGTGTTGACTCCCAATCATAAAATTGTTTCATTGCTGCTTTATAACTGTAATTTTGCTACTGTTATGAATCAAAATGTAAATATCTGATATGCAGGATATCTGGTAATGACCCCTGTGAAAGGTTCATTCTATCCTCAAAGGAGATGAGACCCATAGGTTGAGAATCACTGATCTACTTGAAAGTAATCCCTGCTTCTCCATTCAACAGCATTTTTGTAAGGACTCTGTTATTTGTTTCTTGTTTTATGTCTCCTAGCAGGCTTAAGGCAACGTCCTCCTGGACACTGTACATGTCTGCACTTTTCTTGCCTAGCACAATAGTTTCAGAGTAATCATGTTGAGGTTTTTCCAAGATTATATTAATGAATAATTTTAGCCAGTGATTAAGCACGGTCACTAAAACTGTTTCTGCTAGAAACAAATTCATTCATCTTTCAGTGTTACTAAAGTTGTGGAAACAAATGTTTTTCTGTAGGTTTTGTTAAGATGTTTTTACAACTTTCCATTAGAGAATACTCTATGGCACAGAGCGTCTCTGTTATGTATAAAGCACTGGATGATTAATACAGCATATGGGATTATGAGGTTACATATTTTTTGGTGATGTTTGCTGTTGGAATTAGCCCTTTATGGTAATAAACAATATAACTTACAGTCCTGGAAACCAACATGATTTTACTATTAAAAATGTACTACTCAACATTATAAATAAATAATTCATCATAAATTCAATAATTGAAAACAAGTATTGTATCAGTGTTGTAGCATTTAATACTCTGAAGTAGCTAGCTAAAGTATAAATTGCATTAATAAAACAAGTAGAATGGGGCTCTGTTTTTCTTTTCCAACTTTAATACAAAGTTAAGTTTAGAGGCTTGCTGAGTGGTGCTGCAGTACACTGTACTGACTGAAAGGCCTGGAGTGCTGGACTCCCAGGGATCTGGGTTCTTTGTCTAAAGGAGCCTGTTTGCATGTGAAGTTCAATGAATGTTTTAGCACATCATTCTCATTAGACTGTGCAGGAATTTTCATTTAAAAATCCAATTAGTATGAATAGATGATTGGTGGCAAACCTCCTGGCTGCCACACTGGAAGTTTTCATTTACATTGCAGAGTGGAACTTTTGAAGCAGAGCTCACTGGGTTTGAAGCACTCTGTAGGGTTATAAAGCTGTATCTTGTTATTAATATACACAAGATTTAGAGGAGAATGACTTCCAGATTGTGCAGTGTTTTAAAAAAGAAGATTGAGTTAATATTTAATATATCTGTATTTCCTGAATGTATGTGTGTGGAATACATGGATATAGGTGTTTATGGAGGCCAGAAGAGCATTTTGATTCCCTGGAACTTGATATACATGTGGTCACGAGGTGTCTGACCTAGGTACTGGGAACAAACCTGGTTCCTCTGCAAGCAGCAGACATTCTTAACCCCTGAACCAGATCTCTGGTCACTGTACCATAATCTTTGATTGACAACTTAAAATACTGTTTTGCAAGAAAAGGCATATAAACTTTTGGATGCTTAATTTGCCTAGCACATTCATGGAAATAATGGCTGTGAGAGCATCCTTCCACTCACCACTCAGTGCAGCTCTTAATCATGTGTCCTGAGTGCTTCCCCATTTGGCAGACGATAGCTTAGCAGATTTCAGTGGAAATGGATACTATATCCTCTATTTAATCACACAAAGCATTGAAGTAAAAGAAATAATTTTACCTGTAAGCAAGTTGTTTATTGACATCATATCTTGCTATTTTTCAAATTCATGAGCTTTTAAATTTCATAATCTTGGTTCATTCTAATTATCATGACATATTCAAGAATGTTTAACCTTTCTCTTCAAATCTCTTACAGTGTTAGGAGAGAAAAAAAAACCAGTGCATTTAAAAATATATATATTGACACATTTTTTTTTTTTGGAAGAGAATGACTTCCAGATTGCACAGTTGCTTTAAAAGAAGATTTAGTTAATATTTAATATGTATGTATGTGCCTGAATTTTTCAAAAAAAAAATAAAGTATCTCCAAACTTTCACTGTGTCAACAGTTTGGCTACTGTCTTTTTCCTGCTCCCGATTACCTCTGGCTTAGATCTCAATCCTGGTGCTTTACCCACTGCTTCATCCTCCTGAGTCTGTGGTCTTAATTCTGATTTATATCATGTTGTGTATAATGTTTCTCTTTCTTAGCTGCCTTCAGGACACCCTTGTCTGTCTTTTTAGTGATGTGCTTAAACACTGATTCCTATTACAGTGAGGACTATAGAGCCTAGAAATAACTTCAGGAGTCTCTCTAGTTAACCTTCAGTGACCTTTTCAGGACATTCATTTGTTATCTTTCCTTTCTTACTTTCCTGGATAAGAATCTTATCTTTGACACTTTTCCCTAGTGGTGATGCCTTGTAGGCCCCCAGTGTATGAGGAGGCTCTTGGCCCTCATATGACTGCTGAACTGGGGAGGGGGACTGTTATATAGGGACACTCCACTCCAGACGAGTGAGATGGAGGGATAGGGGGTAGAGGGTTGGAGGGTAGGATTGGGAGGGGTGGAAAAAGGACACTCTGATGTAGATGTAACCTGAAGTAATAAATAAATATTAAAAGAAAAAAAGATTCTTACCTTTTGTACTCTACACCTTTTTTTTTTGCATTATGTCTTTACCTTAGCAACTTCTTCATTTTTTTGACCATTTGAATCCAGATTCATTGTTTCTCCAATACTACTTCTGACTTAGTTCTTTGTCACCTCAATGTTCTCTTTACTTCTTGTATCCACTTCTCCAATCAATTGTATTTCATTTTTATGCAAGCTATACTCGTCATTATTAAACCTTGTTCTTGATATTTTATTATGGGCTTAAAACTTCAGTCACTTTAGTTATAATGGCATAGTCATCAGTGAGACCATATCATCATAAATGAGTCCTTCATGTCAGAACTTCATTATCCCACCAAATCTATTAACTTTAAAATTCATTGAAAAACAAAATTATTTCTCATATGAAATCCACTCTTTTGTCACTTTTTTTTTTGCTTTTACTTTGCTCATGGCTGAAATTCCACACTCAATCACAGTCACTCCCTTTATATATCCTCATGTTTGCTTTCCTACTTGGAGAAACAACACTCATCAAGTCTAACTCTTCTTTCTTCGCTGCATTCTGGAAGTTAAACATGACTGGAGAGAAACATGTAGCGGGAGCCGTCATTGTTAATTGGTCTCCTATTGCTAGCTGGTATATCTTCTTCATTGCTTTAATTCATTCCCTCACCTATATTTCTCTTTCCATTCCTCTTTAGAACATCTCCTATTAGAATCCGTTACTTTTTATTTAATGGATTCAAATACGAGATGTCTAAAGCTGGTGTTTAGAGGAAGAAATAGTGATGCCTTTGGAGACTGATATAAATTAATCAAAAAAAAAGTGAAGAGAAATTGCACAATCAGCTGTGGCACTTAAGAAAGAAGAAAGGTCGATATGTGAACAAATGTGATATAAAACAAATTTCTAAACAACAGAACTCACTTATTCCTCAGTTGTTTTCATGGACTACCATGTTCTTACAATATCAATGTTTGCTTTCTATTCTTCACTTAAAAAGTACAGTTGAATTAATAAATCCAACATTCTCTAAATTTTCTCCAGAATGCTAAATCCAGGGAGTGATGCTCTGTCTTTGTATCTAGAAGCAACCATTCACTCCATTCTTCTTAAAATATATATTTAAATTTAATGGTAGAGAATTGGGTCAGTAGATAAAAGCACTGTTCCTCTTGTGGAATACACAAGTTTATATTTCAGCATCTACATGGTGGTTCATTACCTCTGTAAGTACATTTCCAGAGGATCCAATGCCTTCTGATTTCTGCAGGCGGCAGACATTCATATGGTGCATATACATACATGTAGGCAAATATTCATACACATAAAATAAAATAAGCAAATTAAAAAATTAAAAAAATATGTATATATTTTAAATTTATCCTACAGGGCAATGCATACTTCTGATTTTTGTCTGTTCCTTGTTGGGTATTTTTCTGTCTTCTTTTCTAATTTATTTTTATAACCCAATCATGTGTGCCCTTGACAGTCTTGCCTAAGATTGTAGCTTTGAGGCAAATCTGTGGAAGCTGACTCACCAGAAGTTTTCCAGGCATGAGAGGTAACACTTTAAAAATGGCAATGCTAATGATAAGTCTTCAAGCACCTTTATAGTTCACTTTCTTTAAGCAAGCATAGATGTTTGTGCTCGCTTATCTGATTCCTTGACAGCTTTAAGCTTTGCATGCTTGATGGGAGGCTGAGATAAGAACAGTCCTCATTCATTGATGCCAAACCTTCACTGTGGTATTGTAATGGTTATGAATATACATTCTACACTGCTACCACAGCTGCTGCTGAAGTCAAAACTTCTGCTTAGCAAGGCCTTGTTGCAACCATAGCTGCTTCAGTTCCATCAGTCCCAGAAAGTGCTGTTATTTATCATGAGCCCAAGAGACCTACAGATCAGCTCATTTCTTGTGCCTATATCATCGTGGACCGAGTCTCTATGTGATGTCTGTGATACTAGGATTAGAATTTGTACTCAGATGGTGGAACAACCAGCCAAGCACACATATGCCATGTTGGTTTTGAAGTATGTAAGCAGGCAGATTTCTAAACTTTTGACTTAGTTTGGAAGACTTTTCCTGTACATTTACCCCTGATGCTAAGAAATGTAGCCTTAACAAAGGTTTCTCTTGTGTGGTCTGCTTGCTTACTGTGGCCTTTCTCATGGGTAAGGCATGTGAAACCTGGTTTCACAATGAACAGGCAAGTCCCTGACATTCAAGAAAGGGCTGAAGAATTTCAGCAAGTCATTGAAGGCAAAGGGTCCTGATGCACAGAGCTAAGGGCTCTGGTACCCCCAATTTTTTATGTTTATTTATTACTTCAATTTACATCTCTATCACAGTCTCCTCCTTTCACTCTCCGGGACTTCCCTCCCACCCTCTCCCCCTTCTCCTACCTATTCTACTCCTCCACTGTGGGGTGCCCTACATATTAGCCCCCTTCAGTTCAGCAGCCAAGCTAAGAGCTTCCTCTTGCACTGGGAGTATACCAGGCAGCTTTACTAGGGCAAAGTGTCCCCCTAACAAGTAACAAAGTCTATGTTCCTGTACATTTCAGTCTGTTGGTTGTAGGATAGCTATCCTGTACTATATGGCTAAAAACCAGTTATAAATGAATAGAAGCCATGTGCATCTTTCTGGGTTTGGGTTAGCTCACTCAGGATGAGCTTTTCCAGTTCCATCCATTTGGCAGCAAATTGCATGATTTTCTTGTTTCTGATGGCTGAGTAGTATTCCATTGTGTAAATGTACCACAGCTTTTTTATCCATTCATCAGTTGAGGGACATCTGGGTTGTTTCCAGTTTCTAGCTATTACAAATAAAGCTGCTATGAACATAATTAAGGAGATATCCTAGTGGTTTGGTGAGGAATGTTTTGGATGTATACCCAGGAGTGGTATGGCTGGGTCTTTAGGTAGACCCATTCCAAATTTTCTGAGATATCACCAGACTGATTTTCATAATGGTTGTACAATTTTGCACTTCCACCAGCAATGGAGGAGTGTTCCCCTTTCTCTACAACCTCACAGCATGTGCTGTCATTTGAGTTTTTGGTCTTAGCCATTCTGACTGGTATTAGATGGCATCTCAGAGTACTCTTGTGTTATATTTCTCTGATGATTAAGGATGCTGAGCATTTCTTCAAGTGTCTCTTCGCCATTAGAGATTCCTTTTTTTTGAATTCTTGGTTTAGCTCTGCTACTCATTTTTGATTGGATTACTTGGTTTCTTGGTATTTAATTTATTGAGTTCTTTATAAAATTTGGATATTTTATAAATATGTGGGGTAGGTAAAGATCTTTTCCCAATCTATAGGTTGCAGTATTGTTCGAATGACAATGTCTTTTGCCTTACAGAAGCTTTTCAGTTTCATGAGTTCCCATTTATTGATTGTTGGTCTTACAGCCTGAGGTATTGGTGTTCTGTTCAGGAAGTTGTCATCTGTGCCAATGAGTTTGAGGCTTTCCCCCACTTTTCTCTTCTATTAGATTTATTGTGTTGGGTTTTATGTTAAGGTCTTTGATCCACTTGGACTTAAGTTTTGTGCTGGGTGATAAATATGGGTCTATTTGCATTCTTTTACATGCTGACATCCAGTTAGACCAGCACCATTTGTTGAAGATGCTGTCCTTTTTCAATTGTATGGTTTTGGTTTCTTTGTCAAAAATTAAGTGACCATAGGTGTGTGGGTTTATTTCTGGGTCTTCATTTTGATTCCATTGATCAACTGGTCTGTTTCTATACCAGTACCATGCTGTTTTTATTATTATTGCTCTATAGTATATATAGCTTGATATCTGGGATGGTGATACCTCTAGATGTATTTTTATTGTACAGGATTGATTTAACTATTTTGGGTTTTTTGTTGTTGTTGTTGTTATTCCATATGAAGTTGAGAATTGTGTTTTCTAGGTCTGTAAAGTATTTTGATAGGAAATGCATCGAATCTGTATGTTGCTTTTGGTAGAATTGCCATTTTTATTATGTTGATCTTGCCTATCCATGAGCATGGGAAATATTACCATCTTCTGATGTCTTCTTCAATTTCTACTTTAAGGACTTGAAGTTCTTGTTGTATAGATCTTTCACTTGTTTGGTTAGAGTTACCCCCAGGTATTTTATATTGTTTGTGGCTATTGTGAAGGGTGTTGTTTTCCTGATTTTGTTCTCAGCCCATTTATGTTTTGTATAAAGAAGGGCTACTGATTTTTTTGAGTTAATTTTGTATCTAGCCACATTGCTGAAGGGTTTATCAGTTGTAGACATTCTCTGGTGGAATTTTTGTGGTCACTTATGTATACTATCATATTGTCTGTGAATAGGGATAATTTGACATCTTCTTTTTCACTTTGTATCCCCTTGATCTCCCTTAGTTGTTTTATTGCTCAAGGTAGAACTTCAAGTACTATATTGAAGGGGTATGTGAAGAGTAGACATCCTTGCCTAGTCCTTGATTATAGGGGAAATTCTTTAAGCTTCTCTCCATTTAATTTGATTCTCTACTGATTTGCTATATATCACCTTTATTATTTCTAGATATGGTCCTTGTATGCCAGCTCTCTCCAGGACTTTTAGCATGAAGGGATGTTGGATTTTGTAAAATGCTTTTTCAGCATCTAGTGAGATGACCTTGTGTTTTTTTTTTCTTTCAGCTTATTTATATGGTAGATTGCATTGATGGATTTTCACATGTTCAACCACCCCTGCATTCCTAGGATGAAGTCTACTTGATCATGGTGTATGATACTTTTGATTTGTTCTTGAATTCAGTTTGAAAGTATTTTATTGAATATTTTAGCATCTATGTTCATGAATGAAATTGATCTGAAATTCTCTTTGTTTGTTGGGTCTTTGTGTGGTTTAGGTATCAGGGTGACTGTGGCCACATAGACTGAGTTTGGCAGTGTTCCTTCTATTTCTATTTTGTGGAAGAGTTTGAAGAGTATTGGTATTAGCTCTCTTTTGAAGGTCTGGTAGTATTCTGTGCTGAAAGCATCTGGCTCTGGGCTTTTCTTGGTTGAGAGTCTTTTAATGGCTGCTTCTATTTCCATAGGAGTTATAGAACTGTTTAATTTGTTAACCTCATCTTGATTTAACAATGGTAGGAGGAATCAATCAAGAAAATTGTCCATTTCACATAGGATTTCAAATTTTGTGGAGTACAGGTTTTTGAAGTAAGACTAAAGATTCTTTGGATTTCCTCGATGTCTGTTGTTATTTCTCCCTTTGCATTTCTGATTTTGTTGATTTGGGTGTTTTCTCTCTGCATTTTAGTTAGTTTAGCTAAGGGTTTGTCTATTCTGTTGATTTTCTCAAAGAACCAACTCTTGGTTTTGTTGATTCTTTGTATTGTTGTTTTTTTCTCTAAGTTGTTGATTTCAGCCCTAAGTTTGATGATTTCCTGCTATCTGCTCCTCTTGGGAGTGTTTGCTTCTTCTTCTTCTTTTTTTTTTCTTCTAGCACTTCCAGTTCTGCTGTTAAATTGATAATATGAGCTTTCACAATTTTCTTTTTGAAGGCACTTAGTGGTATGAACTTTCTTCATAGCACTGCTTTCATTGTGTGCCATAGGTTTGGGTATCTTGTTTATTCATTTTCATTGGATTTTAGTTACTCGTTGATTTCCTTCTTTATTTCCTGACCCAATATTTGTTGAGTAATGAGTTGTTCAGTTTCCATGAATGTGTAGGCTTTCTATTATTTCTGCTGTTGTTGAAGCTCAGCTTTTATTCATAGTTGTCTGACAAGATACAAGGGGTTATTTCAATTTTCTTGTATCTGTTGAGGCTTGCTTTGTGTCCAAATTTGTGGTCAATTTTGGAGAATGTTCCATGCAGTTATGAAAAGAAGGTATATCCTTTTGTGTTTGGGTGAAACAGATATCTGTCTGTTAGGTCCATTTGATTCATACCTCTGTTAGTATCATTATTTCTCTCTTTGGTTTCTGATTCAATGACATGCCCATTGGTGTAAGTGGGGTATTGAAGTCTCCCACTATTAATGTGTGGCGATCTATGTGTGGTTTAAGCTTTAGAAGAATTTCTTTAACAAATGTGAGTGCCCTTGTATTTGGGGCATAGATATGCAGTACTGAGATGTCATCTTGATGATTTTTTCCTTTGACTAGTATGTAGTGTCCTTCCCTATCTTTTTTGATTAATTTTGGTTGAAAATCTTCTTTATTTGATATTAGGATGACTACTTCAGCTTGCTCCCTGTGATTGTTTTCTTGGAAAACCTTTTCCCAGCCCTTTACTATGAGGTATTAGAGTCTATCTTGGTTAGTGAAGTGCATTTCTTGCATGCAGCAAAATGCTGGGTCTTATTTATGAATCCATTCTATAAGCCTGTGTCTTTTTATTGGGGATTTGAGTCCAGTGATGTTGAGAGATTTTAATGACCATAGGTTGTTGTTTCCTGTTATTTTGATGTAGGTGGTGGTTGTGTGTTTCTTTTGGTTTAGCTGTGGTGTTTTGTGTTTCCTGTGTTTCCTTGGTTGTAGTTATGTTGTCTGGGTTGGAATTTTCCCTCTAGGATCTTCTCAAGAGCTGGATTTGTGGATAGCTATTGTTTAAATTTGGTTTTGTCGTGGAATACCTTGTTTTCTCTGCCTGTGTTGATAGAAAGTTTTGCTGGGTATAGGAGTCTGGGCTGGCACCTATATTCTCTTAGGGCTTGAATGACGTCTGCCCAGGCCCTTTTGGCTTTTAAAGTTTCTGTGGAGAAATTAGTTATAATTCTGCCATTATATGTTACTTGAAATTTTTCTCTTACAGCTTTTAATATTCTTTCTTTGTTCTATACATTTGGAGTTTCAATTATTATATGGCGAGAGGAATTTCTTTTCTGGTATAATCTGTTTGGTGTTCTGTATGCCTCTTGGAATTTTACCGGCATCTCTTTCTTTAGGTTTGGGAAATTTTCTTCTATGATTTTGTTGAAAATATTTCCTGATCCGTGATGTCAGGAGTCTTCTCTTTCATCTAAGCTTATAATTCTTAGGTTCTGTCTTTTCATTGGGTCCTTAATTTCTTGGATGTTGTGAGTGAGGAATTTAATTTTTTTTTAAATTTTCTTTGGTTGTTGTACTGATTTCTTCAAATGAGTCTTCCATGCCTGAGATTCAGTCTTCCATCTATTGGATCTTATTGGTGATACTCATGTCTATACTTTCTGTTCTCTTTCCTTGGTTTTCCACCTCCAGGATTGTCTCTGTGTTTTCTTTATTGCTTCCATTTCCAATTTCAAGTCTTGAACTGTTTTATACATTTCCTATTCCGATTTGGCTGTCTTTGGCTGCACATCTTCCATATCCTTGTCTCTTTCCCACACTTGTTTGACTGAGTTATCTTGCAGGTCTCTAATGGAATTCTCCATTGCTCTTATTTGTAAAATTGTGATTTCTTTAAATTCTTTCAGGGATTTGTAAGGCCTCAATCATTTTCCTAAGTGTAGATTTGTCATCATTTACATGTGTTTCAGTTGTGATGTGATGATATACTAGCATAGCTGAATTTTGTTGGAGTCTTATTTTCCCGATTTTTGTCACTTCTGTTCTTTCACTTGGCTTTTGCTATCTGGTTGTCCTTAGCTGTATATTCCTGGTGCCTTCTGGACTTGGTGCCGAGGAAGGAGCTTTGGTTTCGAGGCCATATAATCTTAGTGATCTGTAGCTCTCCACAGGCTGGATGGGGCCTTGTGTTGAAGAATGGTGCTCAGTGGGCCTCCCACAGCTCACACCTTCCTGTTTTGTCCCAACTGGGTACTCAGGTCAGTAGTTGGGGTTGGATGTGTTATTCCATCTTGCAGGTTGAGATCCATCTGGTCTTCTTAGTGATATCAGTCGGGGCTGGTAGACCACAGAGTGTAGGCTAGAACTGTAGTTACCCTGTAGCTTGTGCATCAGGGCTGTGATCGTGAACCTCCCAAGCTGCTCTCAGGGGGGTCTCAGGTTCAATGTGCACCTTATGACAGAAACTGAGATCTGGTACAGCCCACATTACCGGGGCTGTTTCACTGCTCCAGGGTTGAAGCTCTCTGTGTTTTAGTCTTGGTGTTTAGCAGGTGCCAGCAGGGAGTTCCAATGCGGAGTTCACAGCCTGTCCACAGTGCTTGGATTCAGGGAAGGTCAGCTGCCTTTTTCTGGCCAGAATCACTATGCTCCCGTCCAGCCTGCCTTAGCTGGTGGGGCTTCTGGAAGTTTCCCTGTAGCTAAGGTGTTAGGACTATGGTCCAGGACTGTGGTTGTGGTCCTTCCAGGCTGCTTTCAGGGGGATCCCAATTTTCAAACTGTGCCTCTCAGTCAGAAGCTCTGTGGTTCAGTGCCGCCCATTCGCTGGGGCAGGACGCAATGGTTCAGAACTGCTTTACTGCTCTGGACTGAGATGTAGATGCTGTACCCTGAGTGCTCAGCCAAGGGGTCAGGCGAGGGTGGGAGACAAGGTGTTCCAATATGTTCTCTATATCCTATCCACAGCATGCTTGGGCTCAGGGAATCTCAGTGCCTGTTAGTTTGATCACCCAGTTACTGGACAGCCAGATGCCACCATGTTGCAAATTCCAGGGAGAATCGCCTCCAGTCTTACCATAGGGGCTCTGCTCATTTTCTTTTGGGTGTCAGAATTCCTGCAGAGAAGTGGTGGACTCAGGAAACTGAAGAGAGTCTCTGTTTGGATGTTGAGGCCGCCAGCTGGCATCCTGAAAAGATCCAATCTGCCAGCTCTTCCACTGGGGTAGGAAGTGCTCTGTGTCCTGTGTCTGGTGGCTCTGTTCTTCCAGTGTCTATATGCTCAGTACAGAGTGGGTTCTTTTGTTTTGTTTTTTGATTGTCCCTGTCTTCGCTGGGCAAGCCCAGATAGGCTTGCTCCTCTCAAACTGCCATTCAGCAGCAATATATCTCTGTGGTGGTCCGATCAATCTTCCTGATGATCAGAACGTGTCCAAGCTTATTGCCACCATCTTGCTGACTACCCAAATTCTTGAAGGAAGCATTCAAAGAATAAAAGATGAGAAAACTGAGGTGTAAACACCTGAGGGTTGGAGCTGAGACTCTGAAGACTTTGACTCCAGGGCACTAGAAAAGTTTGAGAGAACTGATGAGAGTTAAAATGCTTAAAGCATCAACATGTAGAGCTCATGTGTTGTAACTCTAGCTGCTGGGTTTTGACACTCTTAGTTTTAGGAATCTCTACCTTAAGCATCTACAGCAATAAGCCCCGGCTTTGAAGATTATGATTTGTAAGGTTTAGAGGTGTAAGTCTCTGGAAATGTAAATACATCTTGTGGTTCCCTGTTGTGCTCAGAGCCATCAGTGCTGATCCTTGAATATCTGTAATTTCTATATTACAGAGCGAATAAACCCCCAACCAATTGTTTGTGACAGCTTTAACTATCACATAAAATTAATAAGGACCAAATTTCTATATTCAACCAACCCAATTTCTGTTCTAGATTCATAGATTTATTTTTTAAATTGTTTATACTATGTGTGTATGTAGTGGATTGTGTGTGTGTGTGTGTGTGTGTGTGTGTGTGTGTACATATACACATACATGTGCATGTGTGCGTACACACACGGAGGTGCAGGCATGTTATGGTTGGATTGTGGAGGTTAGAGGGTAATTTGAGGGAGTCAATTCTCTCCTCTCACTTTGTGCCTCCTGTGAGAAATACCTTAGCCATCCTATGGGACTTGTAAATCCAAATTCTGATAAGAAATTCTCACTTGGATATGCAATACACATCTTAAATTCTTCATATTCAAGGAAGAACTCCTGTTTCTGTTTCCCATGTCACTGCAGAAGTGCTGGCATTATGTATATTTGCCACCATATCAGGCATTTTTTACAAGGGTTTGGGGTATCCTATCCAAACTCAAGTCATCAGGTTTGCATAGTATAATACCAGAAGAACCTTTTCCCATCTCATCCCATATGATTTAATGTGTTAATTGCTTTTGACCTCCTTCCTCAAAATATATAAATTATCTGATTATTGCTTTTTATTGCTCACTATAATTTCTGTACTATAACTTTGTGTTTCCTCTGAAAGTTGGATCGTGATCCCTCCTTTTTCTTAATGAACACCACAAATCAGATCATTGATTAGCATTTTTTCTCAATTTTTATATTGATTATGTGCCAAGTTCAGAAAAGCAGGAAGAAAATTGCTTTCATCCCAAAAACCTGTAGATCATAGGAATGTGTTCAATAAACCACTGACGTATTCCACACAGTGAAGGATAAAAGTTTTATACTTTACAAAAAATGTTAAAGTAAATGCATTTGGGAAGAATTATTTCAGGCATTTCCAATGGACACTTTTATGAGGTACTGTTGATCAAGGTTTCAATCGAGCAGTTTCATTCCTACAATACTTCTTTTATAAGTACTAAATAGCTATGGTAATTCTTATTTCCTCATGCCTGTCACAGGCAGCAAGGAGCAATTCATCTAGTTTTCATTATTAAATATCAATACTTATTATTGAGAGAACATATACAACAACTTTGTTCAAGTATTGATGCTGCGTGTGCAGTATTCTGCTCAGGGTCAAGACCCGTGTAACAGAAACCTATGAAGGTTATACACCAGGGTTACAAAAACATCCTCATAAACTCTGCTCTTTTTCTCTCTCTACCATCCACTCTCCTTTTTTCTCTCCCTGCCTCTTTTCACTTTCCCCTTCCTTTTTCAAAATTATAATGTCTCCAATGCATGGTTTTAGTTCCCTTCAATTTAAGGTAGGATATGATCACACACAAAAAAAGTTAACACATATTTTGTTTCAAGTGATTGATTTCTTAATTAAATGTTTATTAAATTGTAACAGCTAAACTATTGGAAAAATCAAGCCTCAGTTTTCCTATATTTCTAATTTCTAATAACACACATGCATTTATCCCTTTGTCTGAGACAAATATCTTATCCTACTGCTTTTTAATTTGCAATTTAATAATACAACACACCGTTTTCTTTTTTTTTTTTAACATTTATTCAAGTTCCAACCCAATCACAGCCCTCCCTCCTCCCCTCTTGGTCTGACCCTCCCACCCTCTTCCCCCTCTCCCTCCTATCCTTCCCCCCAGGGTGAGGGGGCCCCCACATATGAAACCCCCTCTGTTCATCAGTCACACGAGAACTGAGAGCATCCTCTTTCTCTAGGGTCCAACATGGCAGCCCATCTAGGGTAAAGTGTCCCACTAACAGGCAACAAAGTCCATGACTGAGACCACCCCCACCCCCAAGATGCTAAGGGATTTGTATGAAGACCAAGTTGCCTATCATCTATATTTGTATGGGTCAGGGGATGGAGGTCTAGTCTAAGCTTTTTCTTCTTTCTTTGCTTAGTGTTGCAGTATCTGTAAGCCTCTAGGGGCCTAGGTTAGTTGGCTTTGTTGAGCTTCATGTGTTGTTCTTGTCTGCTCTGGGTCTCTCTATTTCTCCTCCCTATTTTATACAGGACTCACAGAGCTCCACCTAATCTTTGACTATGTGTCTCAGCATCTGTTTTTTTTTTTTTTTTTTCTGTTGCTGGGTGGAGTTTCTCTTAGTATAGTTTTGCTAGGTTCCTGTTCCTTTGGGTTTGTGGGTTATAGTATAGTTATCCTGAACTATATGGCTAAAATCCAGTTATATGTGAATACATCCCATTTGTATCTTTCTGGGTCTGGATTAGCACACTCAGGATGAGCTTATCTAGTTACCACCATTTGGTTGCAAATTGCATGACTTCCTTACTTCTGATAACTGAGTAGTATTCCATTGTGTAAATGTACCACAGAATTTTTTTTAAACCATTCTTTGGTTGAAGGACATCTGGGTTGTTTCCAGATTCTAGCTGTTAGGAATTAAACTGCTATGAGCATAGTTGAGCCCATGTACTTGTGGTTTATTGAAGAATATTTTGGAAATATGCCCAGGAGTAGTATGGCTGGATATTGAAGTAGAACCATTTCCAGTTTTCTGAGATATTACAAAATTTATTTCCAAAGTGGTTGTATAAGTTTGCACTCCCACCAGTAATGGAGGAGTATCCCCCTTCCTCCACATCCTTGCCAAGATGTGCTATCACTTGAGTTTTTGATCTTAGCTATTGTGATGGGTGTGAGATGGGATCTCAGAGTTCTTTTGAGTTGCATTTACTTGCTGACTAAGGATGTTGAACATTTCTTCAAGTGCTTCTTGGCCATTAGAGATTCCTCTTGTGAATTCTCAGTTTACTCTGAACGCCATTTTTGATTGGATTATTTGGTTTCTTGATGTTTAATTTCTTGAGTTCTTTATATATTTTGGATATTAGCCCTCTGTCTGATGTGGGGTTGTTGAAGATCTTTTTCCAATCTGTAGGCTCCCATTTTGTTCTAATGACAGTGTCCTTTGCCTTCCAGAAGTTTTCAGTTTCATGAGGTCCCATTTATTAACTGTTGTTCTTAAAGCCTGAGCTATTGGTGTTCTGTTCAGGAAGTTGTCACCTATAATTGGGAGGTGGGGTAGTGGGGATATGGGGGTGGGCAGTGGGAAGGTGGGGGTGTCCAAGATGGAGTCTGTGCCCCAACAATAGCAATGAGCCTCACTCAGTACAGCTTACTGCCCTCCTAGCTCAACCACTTGCTGGTCAGCCAGTTGCTGCCATGGTGTAATCGCCAGGAAGAAACTCTACAATCTTACCATTCCTGTGGCTCAGCTGGTTCTCTTTTGGGTGCAGGACAGAAGCTGGAGAGGACCTCTGGTTGGAGGTTGTAGCCACCAGTTGAGGCCCTGATTCACTCAGACCGAAGAGCTCTAGTAATGTGGGTAGTGCTCCTGCTCTCGTGTCTGGTGGGTCTGGTTTTTTGGGTGCTTAGATGTCTGGTGTGGGGACTTTGATCATCCTAGAATTCGCCAGGTGAGCCCTGATGCCAGTGACTCTTAGACTGCTGCAGAGGTGAGTATAGCTTGGTGGTGACCTAGCCAGTTTCCCTGTCACTCAGACTGTGTCAGTGCCTGGCGGCTGCCATCTTACTCTCCACCTACTGTTTTCTTAAATTTCATTGTGTAATAACAGGATTGTAAGTAGAGTTTAGGATAATCTGTGGTCATATTAAGTGAATGCTGAGATGGGAACACACTCATTTTGGTTGCCTTAAGACTGCAATCTATGCAGTTCCAGCTACCTCTGCTCAACACGTCTAATGCCATGGAACACAGAGGAAGCAAGTAAGTTCCCTGTGTTGTTTCAATACCACTACTGCACCCACTGGCTGCTGGATGCTGAGCAGATAGTAACCCTCTCTCAGATAATGTTTTGTGGTTGTTAACTTCGTTACATGAGTTTGTTTCTTTGTCTGTTTGTTGCATATGTGTGAGAGTGCCTGTGGTTGTGAGAGGACAACTTGAAAAAGTAAATTATTTTCTTCTACCATGTCAACTCTAGGGACGGCTATTAGCTTTTCAGGGTTGTTGACCTGCAAGTGCCTTTATCCATTGAGTCACCTTGACAGCGTCCTAGATATTATTTTCAAGTTTGCCGTAGAGATGAGTCAAAACACATGGCAGCATTCCAGTGATAATTGCATATTACTCCTGTTGATAATTTTGTAAATACTCCAAATTTCTCACTAATATGCTACATAAATATGTTTGAGCCATCTTGCTGGTCCTTGATTTTTAATTTAAAAAAGATAATACTTTAATATAGGTTTATTGAGTGAATAATGTAAAATAATATCCCAGTACTTTATAAAGTCCAAAGCAAACACTAACAGCTAACGAGTAAACGCACTTTAGTAAATATGAATATATGGTTAGCTTTTAGTTCAGATAGAATTTTATGTTTCCTTTGATTTTATGGGTGCTGAGCTACAAAAAAAATGATTTAGAGAAGTGTACATTTCTTGAACCACCTAACTAGATATATGTATGATTATAACAAGGTGCATCATGGTTATTTCTGTGTGAGAAATTCTTAATTGTTCCAAAAGATATAGCTTTTCCATTTTTTACTGTGTATGTTCAACAATTATGAGAATATATGAACTAATCAGGAAGGAGCAACATAAACTTTATAATAAGCCAGTTCAGGGTATTAGCATACCAAGGTCACCGAGTTTTTATTTTCCCTTAAAATTTAGACAAATAAAATTTTAACTAGCCTTTTTTTCCCCTCAAGTTTCATAAGGCTTTCATTTCCCTCATTCCACATGTGTTGCTACACTGAGGTTATACATAAAATGTAGGTGGTAAATCTAGTAAACTTGGAATTGAGATTTCTGTGACAAAACATTATTATTAACATCTGAACAAAGGCACAAAGGTGAAGAAAATCAATACCAACCTTTCCAGTGGGTTAGCTCAGAGGAAAAAGACTCGGGGCCTGTTTCTGACAGAAGAGTGAGAGTCGGGAAAATGCTTTTGGCACAGAAAGTGTGCAGGCTCCTCATGCTCCTTGAGAGATGTCTTTCTTGGTGATCACCATTCACCAATTTCTTTTATTGTAGACTTAGTTAGGAATGATCTTCCATCCAGGGAATGAGAGAAGATGGTGGACAGGATTTGGCTATTTATAAGTCCAGGGATAAAAGCAGAAGGTAAATAGTTATATTCACCTCTCATAAGTCTTTGTTCAAATATCTTTCTCTGTGCTCAATAAAGAACTTCTTGGTCTATCCCAGAACTTATCAGAGTTGACTCTCAAATTGGAGAAACAGGAAAGAAAATGTGATTGCTGTGTGGTTGTCCAACCTTCTGAATTTGGGACATCACTTCATCACTTACAAATTTCATGCTTAAGAAATGCATAATTGAGTTACAAATATACCCTAATGTTTTTTAAATTAAATTTACAATTTTATAATTTGGATCACATTCATAACTGTCCTTGTCCATGGACTGGAGATTGGACATGTCTAGTGCTGAACTCATGTTCCACACTTGTAAACTCTCATATAAAAGAACTGTGTTACAAGAAGAGAAAATTCTTAATTTTTACATACTAGATAACTTAGACACATATTCATATTTTAATGCATGAGTAAATCAGAGTTAGGTATTGAAGATTCCATAACAGATCTCGAGGACTTTTGATCCAAGGCCCAGTGAGATTCTGAATTTTACGTACATCAATTCAAATTTATATTTAGAACCACATAAAGTGGTTGTAAATTGTAACTACAATATACTCATTTATAGGGACTATGCTTCTTCATATATATCAAGTCCTTCCATTGGCCTAATATGAATAACTTGGAAACTTATAGTATCAATTACAACAGCAGAAAAATCTAAATTTCATACGTTAACAGTTAATTGATTTCTTTCAGGCTTCAGTCAAATATTTCTGGCTGAGACTTCATTTAATAAAAGAACTAATTCAGTTAGGCATGGTGGCACATGTCTTTAATCCCAACACTCAGAGGCAGAGGCAGGGGCAATATCTGTGAATTTAAGGTCAGACTGGTCTACAGAGTGAATTTTAGGATAGCCAGGGATACACAGAGAAACCTTGTCTCAAAAAAACAAAAACAAAAACAAAAATAAAAAACAAAAAAAGAACTACTCATATTCAGCCTTTGCTTTATATAACATAATGTTATTTTATAAGAATATGATATAAATGCTCTTCAGATAGTCTACAATTTTAGCAAAAGAAGAAGGAAGAAAGAAGGAAGCCTTATATAGTTAAGGTAATAGTGTACTTTGAGAACATTTATAGCAATATACTAACTCTGCTTATGCAATGCATATTCAACCTGGTTTATTAACTGACTTCTATGAAAAAATTTCAATCAATCTTACCATACTTCGGACTTCCAATATAATTAACTCTTATGCTTTTAGTTGTATCATAAGATGCCCAGGGCTGGAGAGATGGCTCAGCCGTTAAAGGCTAGGCTCACAACCAAAAACATAAGATGCCCAGCTTCCATTGTACCATGTTCCCATTTTTCCTTTGTTACCTTGTCATTTCACTGATTCAGAGTATTATGTGTGTGTTTGTGTGAAATATGGTTGCCCGGTCTAGGACTATATTCTGGAAACAGTGAAAATTTTAAAGCAGCACCAAATATGTTGTAAGAAACATGTGGGTAAATGGTTATAGTACTTGATTGTGGCTTTGTGTGCTGATTTGAGTAAATAAGGCAAGAAAAATAATTTTCTCTCTTCTGAGATTTAAATAAAAGATTGATTAAGACTAAAATTCTTTATTCCTTTTTGTCACTATATTATGTGTGCCATTATAGAGAGGGTGGCCTTTGATTATTTTTGTGTTTTAGATTAAACTCCATTAAGATGGACCAATACTCTTCTGAATGAGCCAGACCAACTCTTGGGTAAATGACACTAAGTATCATTTTTTCTAGTTTTATATGGCACCCTACAGTCCTCATTCTAGATACCTCCTCCCTGCTCCCTGAGCATCTCACCCAGGGAGGAGATTTCTATGCAAAGAGATCTTAGCTTGTCCTACCAAGTACCCTCTTTTTAAAAATTTATTTATTTATTGCTTCAGGTTACATCTCCATCATAGTGTCCTCTTTCCACCCTTCCCAGTCCTGCCCTCCCACCCTCTACCCCCATCCCTTCCATCCCACTCCTCCAGAGTGGAGTGTCCCTACATAACATTCCTCACCCCAGTTCAGCAGTCATATGAGGGCCAAGAGCCTCCTCATACACTGGAGGCCTACAAGGCAGTACCACCAGGGAAAAGTGTCTCAGTGACAGGGAGTGAAAATAAGCAAGCAAGCAAACAAACAAAAAGTCTATGTCCATGTTACCTTTGGTGCATTGGTTGTAGTATAGATATCCTGTACAATATAGCTAAAATTCAACTATAAGTGAATAAATGCCATGTGCATCCTTCTGAGTTTGGGTTAGCTCACTCAGGATGAGCTTTTCTAGTTCCATCCATTTGGCTGCAAATTGCATAATTTCCTTGTTTCTGATAGCTGAAGGCCCCTCTTAATACCGAAAATTTCTTTGGATATTTAGTAGTTATGACATATTGCCAATTTTGATTCATTCCTTATAATAATTCACGGTGTGCTTATAGTTCTGAAATAATACAAACAGTGACATATCTAGTGAATTTTCTATAGTAGTTGATTTGAACAAAATATTTGTTATTCATTCACTTAATCATATATATATATATTATGTTAAATGATTAAAATGTATTATGTATCCAATTTACATGGGGAAGTCTCTGATTTGAGCTTAAAAAAACAAACCAAAAAAAAAAACCAAACAAACAAAAAACCAAAAACAGAAGGAAAGACAGAACATCATTTTCAGCCCTGGATCCATATAAACATAAGCATGAGAAACTTATTGTTATTCAGAGAAACATTTCTTTTTTTCCAGAAGCTTTACTGCTATGCAGGCCAGCTGTCCTAGGAGCCATTTCCCCTTGGTGATAAAAGAGGAACATAAAAATATTCATGCCTCCACTCATTTAAAAAATTTATGGAGTGCCTCATATTTCAGGCATAGTGCTTAGCATTTGGGGGATTATTAATGAATGAAACTCATTAATTACAACTGTTAAAAGTTTGTCTGTACCTCTGAGGAACTGTGAAGTACAAAATAACATTTTCAAGCCTGGTATGGTGTTGCATACCTATAACCCTAGCACTAGCACTTAGTAGGATGAGAAGGTAAAGGGGAGCCTCTGTTAAATAATAAATTTCAGGCCAGTTTGGGGTATATGAGACATGGTCACAAAGTGGAAAAGAGAAGATAAAGATGTATTATTTCCATATACAAATAGGATAATTTAAATTTACTTACTGAAACAAAACATAGCCATACAAAAACTTCCTAACTCATACCTGTATACATTATGTCATGTTGGAAGCAATTTCTGATATGGTGTGCTTGTGAGTGTCTGAGTCTTTTTGTCCCTGGTGCTTCATGCTGCTATTATTCTTTTCTAAGAATTTTATCCATCTTAATCTTGTGAATGCTTAGTACTTCACTATAGAAACATTCTGAACTTAGTGAATATTTCTATTTGGCTTAACTGTCTTTTTGTTTTTTGAATAATTCACAATATTTGGTATTGTTAAAATCTCTAAGCCTAATTCTAGGCCTGTAAGCCTTCATTGTATGTGAGCCACATTTCCCAGGTGAGTTATTTCTTCCCCTTTACCATCCTGGAAGATTTCCTCCCTGCCTGTGGCCATCTCTGTTTCCACCAAATTAGGCCCAGATTAGTTGCCTTCAAACCTGTTTTGTTGAAGAGCCACCTTTGATTAATAAGGAACTCTTCCCATCTCCCATCCTTTCCTATACTTGCTGCCAACTCTGTGACTACAAGCCTAGCTCCAGACCTATGGTATATAGGCCATCTTTTCCTAGTCTAGTTAAACAGTTCATCTACCAACTTTACCAGGCCCAGCTCAAGTCTTGGGCAGTTTCTGCAGTGGCCTAATCTAAGAAAACCAGATTATCACATCAGACATACAATCAAAGAAAGAAGTCTACATCATGACCTTTTGAAATTGCAAAAACAAAGTCAGCATTATTGGCCAAGACAGCACATTTTCCAACAAACTCATTAGACTCATAGAAATGATAGGTGAACCTAAGGACACAGGAACTAAGAAGATAATAAATGATAATGTTCATTAAAATACAAATACATGTCTGAATGAAATAAAGAAGTATAATTAAATAAGGAAGTCAACAAAGAAACTGAATTCAATAAAGAGATACATTTAGTGTGTTAGGCCTTATGTTAAGGTCTTTGATCCACTTGTACTTAAGTTTTGTGCAAGGTGATAAGTATGGGTCTAATTTCATTCTTTTACATGTTGACATCCAGTTAGACCAGCAACATTTGTTGAAGATGCTGTCCTTGTCCCATTGTACAGTTTTGGCTTCTTTGTCAAATATTAAGTGACTATAGGTATGTGGGTTCTAAGATTCCATCTCACACCTATCAGAATGGCTAAGATCAAAAACTCAAATGACAGCACATGCTGGTGAGGATGTAGAGAAAGGGGAACACTCCTCCATTGCTGGTGGGAATGCAAGCTTGTACAACCACTATGGAAATCTGTCTGGTGATATCTTAGAAAACTTGGGAAACTCTAATTAAATACACCAAGACCTTTTAATGTTTCAACACTTTGGCCTTTGCTGGGGGACTCTCAACTAGCTAATCAAAGTTAACTTGACCACCTACTCTCAACCAGCCATGTGGCTTGCTGTACCTTCAGAGCTCACTCTGAGCTGCTTCCAAGTCCTGGTGGGAAGAGAGCTTCCTCTGTGTAATCCCAAGTTTCCTAAATTCCTCCCAGGAAGTTCTGCCTTCCTATACTCTCTCTGTCCAGCTAATTGCCCATCAGTGACTTTTATTAACCAATCAGAGAGTGCCTCAGAAGGGGCAATAACCAGATCTCTGAGGACTGAAATCAGCCTCTGAGAACCAATGTACAAGACATTTCTCCAACAGCCAAGAGACTCTAGAAAGAAAAAAAATGAAGCTAAAATTTACTGAAACATAAAGTACAACTAAGAACACAAACTGGTCAAAAACAAAACCCACACACACAACTTTTAATACTATTGCTAAGCATTTGTTAGTTTTTTGTTTTGTTTTTTATTGAAAAATATTCTTATACAAAATACTTTGCCCATGGCTCCCTTCTCTGAACTCCTCCCAGATTCTTTCCACCTTCCCACCCACTCAAACCTATGTTCTTCCTTTCTCTTTGGAAAGGACAAACAAAAACCAAACCAAGCAGAATAAAAAACACACTCACACACAAGAACCTATCCAACTTCTAAATCTTGTTAATCATCAAAAAAGATAAACAGTGACAGTATTAAAACAATTAAGAAAACCATTATTTTTCCCTTTTGTTGAAAGTAGATTTTTTTCTTACATAATGTATCTTCACCACAGTTTCATCTCTTCATTCTACCCCCTTTCCCATCTGAATCTAACCCCTTTTTGTATCTCAGTAGAAAATAAAGAAGCTGTTATGGGATAATGATAAAATAAAATATAACAAGATAAAACAAAAAGTAACACATTGGAATTGAAAAAAAAGAAAAAGAAGTTAAACAGCCCCAAAGAAGGCATAAGAAATAGAGATCCACTTATTCACACAGTCAAGAATCCCATAAAAATAGTAAACTATAAGCCATATTATATATGCAAAGGACTTATGGGGTAAAAAGAGAGAAGAAAGTAGAAATAAAAATAAGATAAAACATTTAAAAGATAATAAAGGAAGATCCCTGACACAACAGACATTATGAGACCAGCAACCTCCAAAGATGCAAATGAGTTAATTTTCTATAGACTGCTGGGCATTCAACTTACTCTTAAGAATAGTTAATTTCTCCATCTATGTTATTTAAAAATTTTGCTGGATAGGGTAGCCTGGGCTGACATCTGCGGTCTTTTATGGTCTACAAGACTTTTGTCCAGGCCCTTCCGAGTTTTTAGAGTCTCTGTTGAGAAGACATGTGTGATTTTGTTAGATCTGCTTTTATATATCACTTGGCCTTTTTCCCTCGCAGTTTTTAAAATTCTTTCTTTGTTCTGTATGTTTAGTGTTTTCATTATTATGTGGTGTGAGGATTTTCTTTTCTGGCCCAATCTATTTGATGTCTGAAAGCTTCTTATATGTTTATAGGCATCTCTTTATTTTAGGTTGGGGAAATTTTCTATGATTTTGTTGAAGATATTTTTCTGGGCTTTTGATCTGAAAATCTCATTCTATTCCTACTATTCTTAGGTTTCATGTTTATATAGTGTACCATATTTCTTGGATGTTTTGTGTCAGAAACTTTTTAGATTTAACATTTTCTTTGACTAATGTATCAATTTCTTCAATTGTATCTTCTATGCCTGAGATTCTCTCTTCCATCTCTTGTATTCTGCTGGTGATGTTTACATCTGTAGTTCCTGTTCTCTTCCTCAAGTTTTCCATCTCCAGGATTGCCTCAGTTTCTGTTTTCTTTATTGGTTCTATTTCTATGTTCAGGTCGTGGGAAGTTTTATTCATGTTTTTAACACGTTTGATTATAAGCAACAGCACATGCTGGCAAGCATGTGGAGCTGGTGGGAGTGCAAACTTCTACAACCACTTTGGAAATAAATTTGGATTTTTTTCTCCCAGAAAATTGGGAAGAATTCTGCCTCAAGATCCAGCTATACCACTCTTGGGCATATACTCAAAAGATTCTCTGCATTTGAAAAAGACACTTACTTAACTATGTTCATAGCCAGAAAGTGGAAACAACCCAGATGTCCCTCAACCAATGAATGAATAAAGAAAATGGGGTATATTTATACAATGGAATACTACTCAGCTATTATAAACAAAGACATCATGAAATTTGCAGATGGATGGAACTAGAAAATATCATGTTGAGTGAGGTAACCCAAATTCAAAAAGACATGTATGATATGTACTTATTTATAAGTGATGTTAGCCATAAAGTACAGGATAACCATACTATAATCCATAGACTCAAAAGGATGTTTGAATCTCACTGAGATCATGTAATAAAATAGACATTGGAGGTAGATGGAGGGAACTGGATGGGAGAGGGGGTGCCAAAGACCTGGGATTGGGGAGGAACCAGGAAGTCTATGAGAGTGATCCTAGCTGAGGACTTCTAGTTGCTGGGGATATGGTCCCTAAAGTGACCACCTCCTGTAGCCAGGCATGAGTTCCTGTAAAGTAGAGCACTAATTTTATCTTGCCTACAAGATGTGCAGGCACAAAGATGAAGCAGAGATTGAGGGAAGGCCTGGCCCAACATGAGACCCATCCCAGGGTAGAGAACCAATCTTTGACACTATTAATGATATTCTGTCATGCTTTCAGATAGGAGAATAGCACAACTGTCCTCTGAGAAGCTTCATCCTGTAGATGATGGAAACTGATACAGACTCACAGCCAGACATTAGACAGAATTTGGGGAGTCTTGTAGAAGAGTTGGGGGAATAACTGAGGGAGCTGGAAGGATCATTGTCACCACAAGAAGACCTACAGAGTTAACTAACCTGGGCCCATGAGGGCTCATAGAGACTGAACCATCAACCAAAGAGCATACATGGGCTGGACCTAGGCCCCTGCACATATGTAGCAGAAGTGCAGCTTTGTATTCATGTGGTCTCCCAATAACTAGAGTGGTGGCCCTCTCTGACTCTGATGCCTGCCTTTCAATCCTGTTAGCCTAACTGAGTTGCAGTGGGAGAGCAGTAACTAAATGTGTCAAGGCAGGTTGGTACCCATGTGTACATTCCCTGAGGATAAGGATAGGGGAGCATGAGGGGAGTTGATATATGAGGGGAAGACTGGGAAAGGGGAGGGGGAGGCTCCATTAATTAATTAAAAATAAGTTAATTGATGGAAAGAAAAACAAACAATAGTTTATTTCCCCAATGAGACTAACTAGAGGAAACTAAGTTTTCATTTGCAAGTGGTTTTCAATAAGATTGCTTCTAGACTAGGGATGGGGTCATGTGGCCACAACATCTCCCTTCAGCTATAGGACCCCACATGATACAGACCATGCAGGCTCATTACAGGCTGCCTCAGTCTCTGTGAGTTCATATGTGGCTTGATCATGTTGATTTAGAGGAGCTTGATATTTTTAGTGTTCTCTGTCCCTTCTGGCCATTTCTTGTCTCCAAATGAAGATTTCAGTAGCAGGATTGGATTACATCTAATTGAGTTTGCTGGCCAAAGGGGCCCCATGAGAAACCCCAACTTAAGCCATTTTCAAAACTTTAGCTTGCTTTTGACAGCAAGGTCCCATTGCTGAAGACAATACTTACACAACTCATTGAACATGGAGAAGAGGAGCTGGTGCCTACATAGAGCCTTCAACCCTATGTGTAATGTCTTTAGTACAGGAAGGTAGTCTGTACACTATCAAAGACTAAATGTAAGGCACAACTCAGAAACAAACCCTTTGGTATACATTGCCATCCTTCCTTCAAGATATGCTAGTACAATGGTGGCATAAAGTTTGTGATAACATCCAACCAATATCTTATTTGAGTTAAGGCTGAATCTACAAGATAGAATTCAAACCCAATATTGTTTAGGTGATCAAGAACCTCAGACTATACAGCCCACAGACCCAGAGAAAACCAAATACTGTTCCAAAAACATATTTTTTCAAAAGTAACAATAAAATGATTCATAGTGACACTCTGCTATACTCATAGATCAGTGCCTTCTTTAGCTTTCATCAGAAAAGCTGCTTCTTCCTCCTGTAGGATATGGGAAGAAATACAAAGACTCACAATCAGACACTTTTCAGAGAGACCTTGGAACACACAGCTATAAATGGGATGTCTCTACCAAATCCCTCCTGTAGGAGCTCATGGAACCTTGCAAAAAATCATACCATTTTATACAAAAGTCTCTGTGTAGCCAGGCATGGTGATGCATGGCTTTAATCCCAGCACCTGGGAGGCAGAGGCAGAAGAATCTCTGTGAGCTAGTCTGTCCTACAAGGTGATTTCCAGGGCTTCCAGGCTTTTTACACAGAGAAATTCTGTTTTTAAAAACCAAAACCAAAACCAAAAAAATCATAGCATACAAAAAGCTCTAAATGTATTACGTAACAATTGCCATGAGTAATAAGAAAAATGATGCTTTCAAGAATTATCAATTATATTTAAAAGAGCTGTCAAATTCTTTGCCCTATGCAATATATTTCTGTGCTATTTATTTATCTATCTGTTTATTTACTTTATTTTTCTTATATTGAAAATAGATACTTTTCATACAATATATATTCTGATTATTATTTTCCCTTTCCAACTCCTCTGAGATTTTTCTAAGCTCTCCTCCCACTTGAATCCACACCATTTCTGTTACAAAAAATCTAAGGCATAATAATAAAATAAAGTGAGGTAAACAAAAGCAAACAAACTGGAATAAAACAAAATGAAGAAGAACAGGAGGAGGAAGAGGAGAAGGAAGAGAAGCACCATGTCTGCGTAGACACTGCCATGCTTCCCGTCATGATGGTAATGGACCAAACCTCTGAAACTGTAAGTCAGCCCCAGTTAAATGTTGTTCTTTATAAGAGTTGCCTTGGTAATGGTTTCTCTTCACAACAATAAAACACAAACTAAGATACGCGTAGACCCAGAAACACACACACATTTGAACACACAAGAATCCCATAAAAACACAAAACCAGAAGCCATAATATATACACAAAAGAGCTGTACATAAAAAGGAAAAAGAAAGGAAAAAGAAAAACCCTGACAGATGTTATGAAATAAAGATATTATTAAGTTCGTTTTCCATTGGCCATCAACAGCTGGGCATGGAGCCTGCCTGGAAGAGTGGTTTGTATCATCTGTGAGATTCCACTGGAGAAAACTATTTTTTTTTCATTTGTGAGTATCAAATGGAGACAGCTTCTGGGTTAGGGATGGGGGCTTGTGTCTACTCCTCTCATTGCTTGCACCCCATCTGGTGCAGACCTGTGCAGACCCATGACTGTTGCCACATTCTCTGTGAGTTCATACACACACAGGTCCTAATGTGTTTGGGAGACCTTGTTTCCCTGGTGTCCTCAATGCTCTCTGACTTACAATCTTTCTGTCCTCTCTTGGGCATGGCTTCTTGAGCCCTAAAGAAAGAGATTTTTTTGAAGACCAATTTAGGGCCAAGTGCTCCAAGATTTCTCATTCTCTACACATTGTCTGGCTGTGGATTCTCTTTGTTTACTCATGTCTACTACAGGAGGAAGCTTCTGTGATGACAGCTGACCAAGGCAATAATCTGTGTCATTAGTTGTAATTTTACTGCTATGTTTCTTTAGAACAGTGTATTTGGTTTTCCTCTAAATCTCAGGGTCTTGGCCACCCTTTCAGTTTTGAGTTTGGTTTCCATCTCAATGAGTGGGCCTTAAATACAATCAGATATTGGTTGGTTATTCCCAAAGCTTTGTACCACTATTGCATTATAGCATATTGCAAGATGGTCATCATTGTAGAGAGGTTTTTTAGAGAGGTTAATGTTTACCTTTCTAGTATGATATCATGAAGAGTATTGTCCCATACCATGAATATTAGTCCCTAGGTGTGAAGACTCTAGGTAGGCAGCAGCTCAACTTCTCCATTGAGTTGTGTAGGTGGTAGGTGTTGTCTACAGTAATGGAGCCTTACCATCAGTTTGTAGAGAGCACAAAATAACCTTGGCAATAGCATAGGTATTTTGGGAGTTCTCATGTTGCCCGTTTGGCAACCAACTCTATTAGATGTAACTCATTCCTGGTACTGGGAGCTTCATTTGTAGACTAGAGATGTCCAGTTGGAGCTCTGTTGTCTCCAGAATTGATTTCATTTAGATTGCTATTGTAACTGTATATGTTTTAGAAAGCTTCTAGTATATTAGGTTTCCATATACCCTGGGAATGGACCTTAGTTTTAGCTGTACCTTCTTCTATTCTCCCTTTATTTCCTTGCTGTTCCCCATTAATATTCCAATTCTAGTTCCTGATGGGGTGATGCTATGTATTCTAAACATTAATTACTTGGCCCCAGAGGCCTGCTTGCTGTCTATTACTTTACTTGGTAACTATTGTCTCTGATTGGGTGAATAAGTACTGAGGCCTGAGACTGGGCAAAGACAGAGGTAGGAGGGACTAAAATGTATGCAGGTTTCTGAAGCAGAGAGGTTCATGGGTAGAAGAAGCCTCCAGGAGGAAGAACAGATGAAGCCAGAGGAGCAGGAAGGAGGACACATGCCATGGATTTTACTCCACATGTCCTGGAACATTAGCATAGCATGTAGAACAGTTTAAGGGGACACATGTATATATAGGGGTCTCATATTTGGGGAATAGAATGAAAAGATAGCTTAGATGGGCTAAGATTGTACAATCCAGGCCAAGGCTTGTTAAAGTATATCAGGTGTCTGCATGTTTATTTGTAATGGCAGGTTAAGGATTAAAACCACTGACCAATTAATGACAATCTAAATACTAATAGTTTAATTAGCCATTTTCTAAAAGTTCCACTCTCTCTCCCACTGATAGCTATCTATTCTAATTCCCATTCCTAGAGTTTTTCCTTCACTCTGTTTCTTACTCTATTTGTAATATCTGTGGTTATATAGATTGTAGCTTCCTTATCAAATACTTAACAATGAACATTCACATATAAGTGAATATATACCATGCTTTTCTTCATGGGCTTGGATTACCTAACTCAGGATGATATTTTTCTAACTCCAGCCATTTTCCTACAGATTTCATTTTTATTTTAATGGTTGATTAATACTCCATTATGTAAATATACTACATTTTCTTTTTCTTTTCATTCCTTGATGGACATCTAGTCTGTTATCAATTTCTGGACATTATAAACAGAGCAACAATAGACATGATTGAGCAAGTATCTTTGTGATAGGATGAAGTATATCCTTTGGGTATATACTTGAGAGTGGTTTGGCTGGATCTCTAGGCAAATCTATTCCCAACTTCCTGAGGAACTACCACTCTGATTTCTATGGTAACTGAAAGTCCACCACCAGTAGATGAGTGTTCCCTTACTCCACATCGATGACAGCATGAGTTGTCATTTGTTTATTTGATCTTAGCCTTTCTGACTAGTGTAAGAATAAATCTCAAAGTATTTTTTTGATTTGCATTTCCCTGATGAGTAAAGATTTATTTACTTAGGTGCTTTTCAGCCATTTGTGTTTCCGTCTTATGGAAATCTTTGCTTAGATCTGTACTACATTTTAAAATTGGATTCTTTCCTTTATGTCTCAAATTTTGAATTCTTTATATATTCTGGATATTAGCCCTCTATTGGATTTGTACTTGTTAAAAATATTCCCATTCTATAGCTTGCTGCTTTGTCTGAATTATGGTGGGTTTTGTTTTGTTTTATTTTTTTTGGCTAGGTTTTCAGTTTTATGTGGTTCCTTTTATTGTTGCTCCTTAGTACCTGTGCTATTGGTATTCTGCTTAGAAAATTTAGAAATATTCCCCACTTTCTCTTCTATCAGCTTCAGTGTATCTGACCTTATTTTGTAGTCTTTGAAGCATTTGAAGTTCAGTTTTATATAGGGTAACAACTGTACATCTGCTTGCATTCTTCCTCATGCAGCCATCTACTTTGACCAACACTATTTATAGAAGATGTTGTCATTTTTCTATTGTATTTTTATGGATACTTTTTCAAAAATTGAGTATCCATAGGTGTGTGGAGTTATGTCTGGGTCTTCAATTGGATTCTATTGATCAATGTGTCTGTTAGCTCTTTAAATTATATCTGACAAAGATTTTCTCCCATTCAACAGATTATTTTCTCTGCTGGTAGTGTCTGTAGCTATGTAGAAATTTAATTTTATGTATTCCCACTTTTAGATTCTTTGGGCTAGTTCTTGTGCTGTTGGATTTCTTTTCAAAAAGTTCTTGCATATACGTCTATCTTAAGGTGTATTCTGTTTTCTATAGTTGGTTTAACATTTCAAATTTAACATTAAGATTTTTATTCAAGTTTGAATTGATTTTGTATTGAAATATTTGGGTCTAATTTCATTCCCTTGTAGATGGGCATCCAGTATTGCCAGCACAGTTCTTGCATAGGGTGTTTGGTGGTCATTGCCCTTTTTGATATTGTGGTCATAATAAAGGTTGTCACAACTTTGTCAGTTTATTTCTGGGTACTCTATTGGTCTCTCTAGCTTTTTATACTACTACTAGACTTTCACTATCTTCAGATATCTGTGCTATAATTGGAGGTCAGGTATTATGGTAACACAAGATGTGTTCTTTCTCCTTAGGACAGCTTTGGTATTCATGGTATTTTGTGATTCCATTCAAATTCTTGAGTTTATTTTTCTAGTGATATCTTAAATTACATTGGAAACTTGGTAGTAATTGCATAGAATATATTAATTACTTTTGCTAACATACCTATATTTATTATATCAATTCTTCCCATGCAGTTGCACTGTCTAGTCCCGCCTTTGGTATCCTTTTACAATGACTTGAATTTTTCGTTGAAGATATCATTCACTTCTCTTGGTTTGATTTATTTCTGGTCATTTTTTTTTTTTTTTTTTTTTTTGGTTTGGAGCTACAATGAATGGGAATGAGTACACATCGGGAAATGAACCCAATCCTCTGTGAAGTTTTTCCTAATTTATTCCTCTGTATATTCATGTTTGGTATGTATTATGGCTACTGACTTTTGTATATAGACTTTGCATCCTGCCACATTGCTTAAAGTATTTATTAGAGCTTAGGGTGTTTGAATAAAGTCTATAGGATCTTTAGGTATAGAAATAGGGATAATTTTACTTCTTCCTTTCCTGTTTTTTTATCCCTTTTGTGCATTTCTCTTGCCTTATAATCTAGTTAAGACTTAAGTGTTCTGTATTAAATAAGTGAGGAAATATAGGGCATTGTTTTCTAATATTTTATAAGAAATGTTTTCAGTTTCTCCATTTGGTATAATGCTGGCTGCAGTGAGTTGTACAGAGTCTTTATTAATTTAATATATGTCTGATCTCTTCTCAGTGATTTTTGTCGTGAAAGCATAACAAAAACTGACAAATGTCTTTTTTTGCATCTATACTGATGATTACTTGATATGAGTTCTTAAGTTTAGTATAAAATGCATCACATTGATTTGCACAGGTTGTACCAACCTTACATCTGGGGTGAAGCTCATGTGTCATGATGTATGGTTTTCTTAATGTGTCCTTGAATTCAGTTTATAAGCATTTTGTTGGAAAATTTTATATTCATATTCATCAGGGAAATTGAATAGTTTTTGATGTATTATCATTATTCAGTTTTAGCATCAGGGTAGTGCTGGCTTCATAAGTACTGAATACAGCTATGATAGCACTGGCTTCATAGAATGAATTTGATAATTTTATCTTCCATTTCATTTTGTAGAACAATTTCACAAATGTTTGTATTAAATCTTCTTTAAAATATTAATATAATTTAACAATAGATCTCTCTGGTCTTGGATCTTTTTGATAAGTGTCTTTGGATTACAGCTTTGATCTCATTGTTTATTTAATTTATTTACATTTTCTGGGTTGTGTATATTTATGTTGATGATCGAGCCCAGGGTCTTGCACATGCTGGCAATCTGTTTGTCCACTGAGACTCTGGCCTTAAAAAAAAAACTCTACTTGTGTAACTCACTCATCACTAATAGACTAAAAAACTTGTCTGAAAATTCTATTAAACATATAATCATACTCTGAAATAAAACATGTAAAAGAATGACTTAGGATCTTGGCAAAAGATAAGCCGTTCTTGATCTATGATCTCCTTCATTATCTACACACTCTATAGTTCTACACCAATACAAAACCAAACAGTCATATAAAAGTAGTCATTTGAAAGTGTTTTAAAGAGTTTTTGACATCCAGAGAACTAAATAATAAAATTCCTGTATCATAACTAACCTCTGCAATTACCAACATTTGCCAGTCTCATAAGTACTTTTATTTAGTGGCACATCTTTGAAATAGTCTTGAGAATGTATTTGAAATTTTATATACATATGTCAAAAGGGGATTAGAATTTAAGTCTACTGATACAAGTTCCTCATCTTACTGTTTCTTAAGGTGCTAAAACACAATGGTGTGCCATTTTCCCCAAATATAATAAAACATAACTTCTTGTGCTGGAAGAAGTAGAAACCAAATAATCCTGTAGCTCTTGTAAAAAATGAGGATTACACATTTAATAAACCTTATTCTGCCATAGCATTTCATTAAAATTATTAGATATATCTTTATGTGACTTGAAAGATCTATAAGCAATCTTCTGGCATATTTACATTGCATCTCTAAAATCCTGTTTATTGTGAAATATTATATTTGTTTTTAACTACAGCAAATCTTTGGCTGACAAAATTTTAAGTGTTTATCTACAATGTGTAATTATGATAAAGAATGATATTTTGATATTGTATAGAAAATAGGTAAGCATTTAAGTGAGTGCTATTACATTACTCTAGAAAAATAGTGATGAAATTCATTCCCATAATAACAAAAATATAAAGTTAACTTTGACTGGAGACTTTGCTACTATATTGTCATTTTAAAAATGTAGTCTTTCTTCACACCCTCTCCAGCATGTACTGTCATTTGAGCTTTTGATCTTAGCCATTCTGACAGGTGTGAGATGGAATCTCAGAGTCGTCTTGAGTTGTATTTCTCTGATGATTAAGGATGCTGAGCATTTCTTCAAATGTTTCACTGCCATTAGAGAGTCCTCCCTTGTGAATTTTCTGTTTAGCACTGTTTCTCATTTTTTGATTGGATTATTTGGTTTCTTGGTGTTTAACTTCTTGAGTTCTTTGTAAATTTTGGATATTAGCCCTCTGTCAGAAGCAGGGTTGGTAAAGATCTTTTGCCAATCTGTAGGTTGCTGTTTTATTCTAGTGACAGTGTCTTTTGCTGTACCGAAGATTTTCAGTTTCATGAGGGGCAAGGTTGTGAAGAAAGGGGAACACTTCTCCATTGCTGGTGGGAGTTCAAACTTGTACAACCACTATTGAAATCAGTCTGATACATTGCTCCAACAATGTTCATAGCAGCTTTATTTGTAATAGCCAGAAACTGGAAGCAACCCAGATGCCCTTCAACTGAAGAATGGATAAAAAAATTGTGGTACATTTATACAATGGAATACTCCATAACTATCAGAAAAGAGGAAATCATGCAATTTGAAACCAAATGAATGAAGCCAGAAAAGCTCATCCTAAGTGAGCTGACTCAGTCCCAGAAAGATAAACATGGTATGTACTCTCTTATAAATGGATATTAACCATACATCACAGGATAACTATCCTACAACCCACAACCCAAATAGATAGGAACCTAGCATATCTATCCTAGGAAAAATTTCACCCACCAGTGAGTCATGGAATCTACTGCAGGTTAGTGGAACACCTTACCCTAGATGGTGTGCCATAAAAAGCCCCAGCACAAGTGGAAGCTCTTGACCTTCACATGACTAAATATCTGAGGGAGTATGATATGTGAGGGCCTACCTCATCTGAGGAGAAGGAGACTACCAAGTAGAGGAACAACGACGGAGAGAGGGAGAGAGGGAGGAAGGGAAGGAGGGAGGGATGGACAGAGCAGGAGGGAGGAAACAATGTTCTAGAAGTAACTTGAGAAAACAAAATAATACCATTTTAAGAAAAGAGTTAATAATCTTAAAAAAATACAATATAAAAATTTCAAATTATAATTTACCAAAGGTATAAGTGCCTTACTGGCATGAAAGGAAAATGGCCTTAATTTCAGATTAAAATGTTAGACTGCAAGTGGCTACATAGCTTACACAAACTTGATAGCAGCTCAAAAGTTTTTTTTTTTGTTGTTTTTTGTTTTTTTGTAGATATAAAGGATATTTTCACGGTTTGGCATCAAAAAGGAGGTAAGAGGTTTAAAATACTGCAAATAAATTAAAGGTTATGTCAGTTCAGCCTGGTTTTCTAAACCTCCAAGAGTTGAAAAATTGGGAGCTAAGGTAAAATACATGAAAGGCGTGGTGTTAGCCCATGCCTTTAACCCCAGCAGAGACAGGAGCATCACTATAGAGTTAGTTGTCTTATAAATTATAGAGTTACAAGGAACAGGGTGGTGATTCTACACACCCTTAATCCCTTCATTTGAGAATACACCCTTAATCCCAACACACTAGTGACAGAAATATGCAGCTCTCAAAGTTCAAGGTCAGCCTGACACAAAGCAAGCTCTTAATAGAGAATTTGCTCCAGGAAAAATGTTACCTGATCCTCCCAAATAAGGTAGTGTCCCAGAGTTAGGATTAGGGCAGAGCTCTGTTCTTATCTTTCCAGGAGATTTAAAGCATCCATTCAAGGAATCCAGGGACAACTGAACAACTGAAACCTCAAAAGAAAACAGATCAGACACCAAAGAAGACAAGTAGCCCAGATGATCCAGCCTTGCAAACTTCCTCAATAGCTGTTTCCTCAAAAGTCTACAACCACAATAACTCAAAATCACTAAGATTGTTCAGCTCCACAGACTGTTCCAGCCAGAACTTCAGTAAAGCCCTAAAGTTCAGCTTCTGTCTACAAACTTCTTAGGATATTTAAATAGCTGAGCATAAAATGACTGAACATCAAATGATTCTATTAATATTTTTAACCATTTTCCATTCTTATTTTGGCCCCAAATAGGTTTACTAGGTCCCAAATCAGCAGGAAGCCATTTTAAGAGAGCGACATCCCATCTCCAGAAGGTGGGGTGGGTGTTTCCCCCCCCCCTTTGGTCATTTGATGGGTTATAGATAATCTTGTTATTTAGGGGGAGAGACTACAAGCTGTTAAACAGTCTTGTTAAATGGGTTTTGGAGGTTAGACCCAGGGACTTCTCTTTTTCTTTTCTGTATCCTTCTTTCTCTCCTATGTAGAGGTGGACAGACTTGAGAAAAAATGGGGCATAGACATATATAGGAATGATCAAGAAAATAGGACAGATTACTGAATATGCCCTTATACCTTTGGATATTGATACAAAATTAAGATTATATTTGGATAAATTGGTATTGATCTTTGTATATTGATGCAAAATTAAGATTGTATTGGGCTATATCAGTATCTATCTTTGTATATTGATACAAAATTAAGATTATATTTGGCCACATTGGTATTAATCTTTGTATATCGATACAAAATTAAGGGTAACTCTTTTTAAGGTATTGTACCTAGGTAATGCTTAAAAATGAAATGTGAAGTTTTGGCGTTTTGCTACCACCTGTAATAAACTGTTTAGGATAATTAAGAAATGCAAACTAATAGTCATTCAAGCATGTCATTTTGTTAGGTACTAGGACAGTCTATCACAGTTTTTTTTTTCTAAGCTAATTAGAAATCAGGTTGCTAAGAGACAAGTAAGATTTGCTTATCCAAATATAAGAGATAGATAGGTGGTCTTCAAAAACCTCAAGAGATCTGCAGAATATGGCATTCAAAGATGTTTTCTTAACTTAAAATTTTTTTATATATTGAGACATGTTAGCTCCTGGCAGCACCCCTTCTTCTACTCCAAGCAGAAGATGAGCATTGAAGAATCTCCATTTGGAGATGGTTGAATTAGTGGAAAGCCTATCTCTTGGCAAGAAAAATCCCTTGCTTCAGCTGCAGACAGAATGCTGTCCAAACAGGCAAAACTTGGAAGCAGGTAAGTTGACAGCCTAGCTCTGCCAAGACAGGGTAGGCAAGTCCTTCATAATTCCTGCTTTACAATCAATGTCTGTCAGAGAAATGGGGCCAAATGGCTGAAGATTGATGCTGTAATGTATGGAGAGAAATTGGGAACTGTCCAGGTATCCTCTGGTATGTCATTTCTTAGTTTTGGAAGCTGCTGGCCCTGCACTTCCTGTATAATCAGATATAGTTATCCCTCTCAGGTCTCTGAGGTAGTTGAAGACTAGATAGCTAGAAACTCATAGTTAAATTTTGAGTCATTTAGGAATTAAAAGGGTGTTCTGGACCTAAGAAGATGTTTTTGAATTGTGATGCAAGTTAGAATGAATGCTGAGTTGGATATAGAACTTTAAACTCATGGAGATGGTTAGATAGTAGAATGTTAAAGTCATGTGCCAAATATGTATGGCCTGGACATTGGGAATGTAGGTTAAGCCATATAAGTCTCATAATTGTGGCCTAATTATTTCTGTCGTTTTGTATTATATTTATTGTTATAAGAGAAAGAGCCATTTGTTAGACTGAAAGGGGAGCTGTTTGGGGGATAAAGATCTACCTTAAACTTAAAAAAAAGGAAGGGATGGGTGGGTTGAGGGGGAAGAGGGTGGGAGGGTGGGATTGGAGGGGGGAGGAGGGAGGTGAGCAAAGGGAAGAAAGACTGATGGTGTAGCAGAAGCTGGTACCTGCAGACAATTGGTCACATAATTTGGGCTCATATAATTTATGAACTATCTGTTTTAGCTGTATTTTAAGTAAAATTAAAGTATAATTTTGACAAAAATAAAAAGAACACAGAATAGTGAATTAATACACGTGTGTTAATGCTTACCCTACTATACTGCTTTGCTCAATATTTCTAAGATTTTTTTTTTATATTTCCAAAAGATTGTAATTTAGGATGAGGTATGGATATTTCAATTTAGAAAAAAACTTACAAAATCATAATAATAAATACTTGGATTACAAAATATGCTATACAATTATTAAAACTAGATTGAACAAAATACCTCAGACATATACAACCTATGGAGGCTTCCTTTCAACAAAGAGGGTTGGGGAGCTGATTGTCTCATGGATATAGATATGATGATATAAAGTTTTATTTAAAAATGCATTGTAAAATTAGAAAAAAGTAAACAATGTGTAGACAATTTAAGAAATTAAAAACGACAAATGAAAATATTTATGAAAAGACAACTTGACTTCGTTGTCCAATACATATATAGGGACAACCATGAAAATGCCATGAGCTATTACATTTCATTTTTACAGGAGGACAGACACTATAAACTTAAGAAAATGTTACTGCAAGCACTGGGAATAGGAAAATGAATTGTTACAAGCTTTGAAGAATATAAACAGCTATTAAAATTAAGAATGTACTGATCTTTTGAGCATACCCTGATAGAAGGATATAAGCAGTGGAATTTTTGTTACCTACAGAAAGGCAAACAAAATCAATGTTCCCATGCTTGCAAAATTATTCATTTGTCTGTAACTATGCACAGGTATTAAAGGGATGTTGGCAAGAACTGTTGCCAGAGTATTGAAAGTGGTTATCATATTTTATAATAATCAACTTGTATTAGTTAATAGAAACAGCAATTGCTTTCTTAAAATACAGATCAATAAATTCATTTCTCACACTTTTAGTAACCTATGATAGATACTCACACAAATGACAGGTGGAGCAGTCACTCATTGAGGGATCCTTTTAAATTTACAGAAGTCCTAAACTGAAGCAGAATCTTAGGCTCAAACACTGTGACCCTGGCAATGCCTCTTGATTAGAATATCAGATTTGCATCCTCTGGCTCATAAGATGTAACTTCACTTTAATTTTCATGTATAATAATGATCAAAAGCTCTGATTTCTAATGATGTTTTCAATCATTACCTTCAAATCATTTTCTGTTGCCGGGGCCCATGCCCCAGGAATCTTGGGGGTGGAGATGAGCTGGCTCTGAGTCAATGGCCAAGACTCTGGGGTCTGTAAGTGGCAAAAGCAGACCCGTTTATTTCAAGAAGAGGGTGCCCCCTCTATAACCTCGGCCCAGAGTCCCATTGGCTCCCAAAATTGGCTCGTGTCTCATTACAGAGTGTGGTGTCATCAATCTCCAGGCAGGTGGGGCATGTCTCAGGTCAGTTTCATAGGGAAGCCCAGCCAAGCAAGTGCTGTTTAGCAGCAGGCTTTGTTCCTGCTCAATAGCAGGCCTTGTTCCTCCTACAATTTTCATAATCTTCTAAAGTGTCTCATTAAGGTTCACTCTTCAAAGTTAACCAGGCTGGTTCAGGCCAGTTCGGTTAGCATACTGGCGCTCAACGAGCAAGCAATGTATGCCAAGGAATAAGGAACGTAGATGGCTTGCCGCATTTGGTAGTGTTATCCTCTGGAGTTTGCATATTGAAACTTGGATATGGAGTAGGAGAGGAATGAGCTGAGTTCCTTTGACTTCCCTGCCAATGCAAGATCTCACGGAGGAGCTCTGCTGCATCCACAAATGTTTCATTAAGTTCTGCTAAGTGCTCAGGTGTCCTCATCACTCATCCTGTGCGTTTACAGCAGCCCAAGTAATCATACTCAGTATTAATTTACAGACAGCCATTTTTCAAAGCCTCTTTGCCTGATTTTTTATGTCTATACTGTGTTTTAATGAGAAAACAGCATCAGTCTTTGTTTTAAAGTGATTTCCTAATGAAACAAATGCACTCCTCCATGCTATTAGGAAATTGCTTCCTAATAAGAACTTTGAATTCACAAAAGCTAGAAAATCATGTGTCACTTTCTCCCAAATATTATATGTATAACTCTTCTAGATGTTTAAAAACATTTTAGTATTTTCAACTATTTATATCAAAATATTTTCAACTGTTTCTATCAAAAAGTTTAAATGTACCCACAGGCATATACTGGTGATCTCTTTGTCTGTTAGTCTTACTTCTATTATTCACTCCCAGCTCAGGTGGATCAGCATAAATACACTCCTATTTTGATAATGGAAGGAGATATATCCACATACTGCATGACATTTAATCTCTGTTTCCTGAGGCAAGGACTAGGAGGAATGCAGTGGTGTTTCAGGGTTATTATCCTTGATTTTTTTCCAGTAGCATAACAATTTTGAGATATTTCTGTTCTGAAGCATGATCAGACCATATTCACCTTTTATCTCAGAAGGGTGGCACAATGAATAATCTTATTTAAAACAAAGACCCTGGACCTGCTAAACTTTGTTGAGAATATCCACAGCAAAGAACCAGAGATATAGCTCACAACGTGTCACTCTCAGCAACCAAAAGAGTACCCCTAAGGTTTTAGGGACCTCAAACTATGCAAAAATCAATCTTGCGGCTTCAATGCTAAAAAAGCATTCAGGGTTAACTATATTATGAAGCAAAATTGGAAATTTTATTCAAGGTATTTTAATAGGAATTTAAGCATGAGGGTTAAGAGAAAGAAAGGCTCTCAGAAGGAAGTAAAAACATACTCTAGGAGCTTTATGCTTATCCAAAGAAGAGTCTGAGAAAGTAAGACATGAGTGAGTATGGTCATATGATCTTCAAGGGAGAGGACAATTGAATGTCTTAAAAATCATCCAATATACCATGTTTCTTGCTTTCAAGTTACAGTTAAAAATATTTCTAATAAAGCTTTGTTTTTTTCATTTTTCATAAGTGATATTACAGGAGGCTCTGGATACCTTGGAGAGAGTTATAACCTGACATGATATAACTGAAAGCCATTATAGTTATATACGTAACTTAGTGTATGTCCTTTTTCTTTAAATGGGGCTTGGGTGAGATTCCTGGAAAATTACCAGCTTACAGCCAAGGAAAGAGAAGGGCCTTCATCAATTATTAACTGTTCTTCAATTCTTGCTCCTCTACTAAGAAGAGGCTATCCAGGGTGAAAATTTATCTTTCTCTTTTCATATTCCAGAAATTCCTCCTACATTTCTCTCCAGCCTCAAGGGCCATCTCATAACTACTTGCAACCAGCTAGATTTCAGCTTGCTAGTGTTAAAAGATAAGAAGTAAAGTGCTATTATGAACTAGGAATACCTGTTTAACTAGAGACAAACTTTTGAGTGTTCCAATTTGTTTAAGTAACAGAAATAGGAAGATTTCTTCATGTGTTAAGCTACACCATTCTCATCCACTTTCAAGTTATAATGTTTTATATTAATTTGCAAACTGTTGCCATTTTTATATTTAAGTATTTAATTTGCAATTGGTACGTGTATGATGAAAAAGGCAGCTGTTCAACTCCTTTCTTCCAGATGGTATGCTAGTTATAATTCCTTACTGTAGTATGTCTCTGAGATAACAAGTATATAAAATAAAAGGGATATTTTGGCTCATAGTTTTAGAAACTTCAGTCCATTGTTAGTCCAATCACTGTAGGCACTTGGATTATCATGGTCAGAACACAGCAACGCAAAACCACTTTCCTGGTCAGGAGCATAAAAAACAAAATTAACAGAGGCTATAGTCCCACCCACAACCTCCTTCAAAGCCACACCTCCAACCATCTAAACACCTACCACTAGTCCAACCTCTTAAAGGTTTCACCATCTCCCAAAAGTGTCAAGCTGTGGGACAGACTTTAACATACAAGACTAAGGAATATTCTAGATTCCAACCATAGAAGATAGGTATTAGCCAATTGCATCATCATAATCTTTTAAATGAAGTATCTGTTTCCAATGAATTGAAATGTCAGCTTTCATACATTTAAATATCTGTTGCTATTTTGAGCTATTTTTTTTCTCACTGAGAAATTGATGCACTTTTATAACATTACCAGACTGGCTTGTTACACTACGTTTGAAATAAGTCTTGGTACCCAAACAAGATCCTTCACAATGAAAAAGAAAAACACAGCGAACAACATTTTAGTGAGATTAGAAGTCTTTGAAATTTATGGTAGCATTTCCAGTGACAAAAAAATGTAAAACTTGTATAGTTATAGTTACCACATATACTTCAAAAGGCAACTGAATATTTATTGGTGATGTCCTTTTTAGCTCATGTTTAGGCAGACACTTTGGTAAGACTTTATAGGTGTGGCTTCTGACACTCATAGGAGATGCAGTTTGACAACAAACTCGTTCCTTTGGCTCTTACATTGTTTTCCCTCCTTCTTCCACAATGATCCCTGAGCCTTATGTATAGGAGTTGTATTGTAGATGAATACTTTGGGACTGGGCTCTCCAACTCTGTATTTTAATTGGTTGTGGTTTTCTGTAATGGTTTACATCTTTTGCAAAGAGACGTTTCCTTGATGAAGGGTGGAAAAGAAAGGTCCACGAGGTCTCAAACTAAAGGCAATTTGGGAATTATGAGACTAGGAAAATATTCTTCCTGGGGAAAGAACATACCAATTGTCTATCTGATACCAAGTGGTCAGCCCTGAAAACATACATACGAGTAACATTATAGAGACAGAGAGATGTATTTATGTATAATAGGAATACAAATGTATATACATGTATATAACAACAACTAATTTTAAAAATAGGCCATTAATTTGAAAGACAGAGAAGCTGGGTATATGGGATGGCTTGGAGGAAAGAGAGGAAAGTAGAAAATTATGCAATTATATAACAATCTCAAAAAATATTTTTAAAAGATGACACAGTTAACTGTTTTTAAAAACATGATTACATTAAGTAAATCATCTCTAAACAGGAACCTCAATAAATTAAGGTGATTAACCTTTAGAGAAATACTGTGACAAGACGTTAATAAGAACTTTAAACAACGTCTCCCAACAACTGCACAGGTGCCCTAATTACTGACTGATGCTCGCAACAATGTTACAGGACGTCACTATTGTGAAGAGAAGGATAGGCTGTAATTTGCCTTTCTTGCACACCATTTTCAGGTATTTTCTCTCTTCTTGTTCAGTAGATTCACTAGCCGTGTAGAAGTACAGAATTCTATTTATCCAACCTCAGAGTCACTGTGTTATGAATTCAAATATTATTTTTCTGTTTTGTTCTCCATGTATGGATATGTGTGTATTTTTCACTTTATACATAGGAAATATAAATATATTTAATTATATAGCACCTCGGTGCATGTATACTACATGCAGTGATGACCTATGAATCTAAAGTTTCTTCTTTATTTATTATATGAAATTCTCAGATGTAATTTATTTACATATTCCTCTACATTTTTCTAAACTCTTCTGAAAATGCAACTTAGTTATCAATTGCATTTATTAATAAGTGTAAACTCTAAGATTAGGCCTGAAGAGTAGCCAGTGGACTGGTGGGAGGCTGGCAGGCCTGGTCCATCTTTACTTGCAGCCTGACTTGTCCTGGGGAAAAACACTGGACTAAGGGTGGCCTTCACCACCTGCAACCTGAACTCTGTTAACTAATATCTTAATTAATAATAAGCTGTTATATTAGGCCCTGCCAGCGAACAGTTGGCAGCCTGACAGGAGATTGGTTGGCCCTTCCCTCAATTTCTGCTCCATCCTTATCTCTGTGTGTCTTGTGTGCAGGGCAAATTGTGGGTCAAAGATTTTGTGGGTGGGTTTGTGACCCCATCCCTCCATTGGAGGTCTTGCCTGGTCACAGATGGTGGCTGTTTCAGGTTCATATCCCCTGATATTAGGAGTCTTAACTAGAGTCACCCTCATTGATTCTTGGGAACTTCCTTTGTCCTAGTTTTCTAGTTTCTTTCAGAGATGCTCCCTACCCTCATTGATTCCAGTTCTGTCTCTCAGGTCTGTCTCCCTCTGTCCTCCTCAGGCTTAATCTATCTTGTTCCTTCCTCCTACCCCTTCTCCCACCCTTCCCTCTCTCCATCATCCCCTCGTGACTATTTTATTTCTCCCTCTTAATGTGATTCAAGCATCCTCCCTTGGGTCCTCCTTGTTACTTAACTTCTTTGGTTCTGTGGGCTGTAGTATGGTTATCCTGTACTTTATGACTAATATCCACTTATAAGTGAGTACATACCATGCAAATATTTCTGGATCTGGGTTATCTAATTCAGGATGATATTTTCTGGTTCCATCCCTTTGTCTGCAAATTTCAAGAACTCTTGTTTTTAATAGCTGAGTAATACGCCATTGTGTGAATGTACCATATTTTCTTTATTCATTGTTCAGTTGTTTCTAGTTTCTGACTATTACAAATAAAGCTGCTATGAACATAGTTGAGCAAGTGTTCTTGTGGTGTGGTGGAGCATCTTATGGATGTATGCTCAGGAGTGGTATAGCTGGGTATTGTAGAACTATTCCCAATTTTCTGAGAAACAGCCGAATTGATTTCCAAAGTGGTTGTACAAATTTGCACTCCCACCAGCATGAAGGAGAGTTCCCCACGCTAGCTTCAGCTGTCAATTGAGTTTTTGATCTTAGTTATTCTGAAGGGTATATGGTCATTTTGATTTATATTTTCCAGATGACTAAGGATGTTAAACATATCTGTAAGTGCTTCTTGAGCATTAGAGATTCTTCCATCAAGAATTCTCTGCTTAGCTCTATGTCCCATTTTTAAATTGAGTAATTTGGTTTCTTGGTGTCTCATTTCTTGAGTAGAAATATTTTTAATGTGTACCAGAGTTTTTGTTGTGTGGTGCTTTTGTTTTTATTTATATCCAGGAACATTTGATTTTTTTATTTCTTCTTTGATTCAAATTCATCATTTAATAATGAGTTGTTTAATCCATATGAGTTTGCAAACTTTCTAGAATTATGTTTGCTGTGAATTTTATATTTTCTTGCATAATTGTCAGATAGGATACATTACATTATTTCATTGTTTTTATTGTTTTATAGATTTAGTTTTTAGTAGTTTTTTTTTCTCCAGTGTATGGTCTGTATTAGAGAAGCTTCACTGTTAATGCTTAGTGTAATGTATATTATTTAATGCTTGGGTACAGCATTCTGTAAATATCTGTTAGTTCCATTTGATATAAAATGTCATTGAATTCTGAAGTTTCTTTGTTAGATTTTTATCATGAAGAATTATCTATTGGAGAAAGGGAGTAATGAAATAACCAATTACTATCAGGTTTGCATTAATCTGTGTCAGTAATTCCAGTAGTGTGATTTTAATGAAATTTATTGCACCAGATTATGTATATATGTTTAGTAGTGTAATAATTTTTGAATAATTGATCCTCTGATGAGTATAAAGTACCCCTCTTTGTATCTTCTAATTAGCTTTAGTTTGAAGTCTCTTTTGTCAGAGACTATGAGACTAACAGCCACTTGCTCCCTGATTCTATTTTCTAGGAATACTTCTTTCCATCTTCTCACTTAAAAGTGGTGCTCATCTGTATAGCTGAGTTACAATACATGGATTTTGTTCAATTCAGGAGGAAATTGTCTTATTATTGGAGAATTGAATCTATTAATATTTAGAAAAGCATATAGAATACTAAATGGACTAGAACAGAAATTTCACATGACACATAACACTAAACACAGCACAAGTAGAAGGAATAGTAAATATTAAAATATTGAAAGCTACAAAGTGAAAAAGACCAAATAACATGTTGCAGTTCTTAACATCTATGCATCATACACAGACACCCAAGTTCATAAAAGAAACACACATGACTACAACTTAAATCACATTTTGACCCTCACACACTGATAGATAGAAACTTCAGTATTGCATCCTTGCCAACAGACAGATCATCCAAACAGAAACTAAACAGGGAAAGTCTGAAGCAAGTTCATAGCACTGTGTACTTAAAGTATATGGAGAGATCTCCTATTAGTAACTTGATGGCACACCTGAAAGCTCTGGAACAAAAACAAATAACAACCCCAAGGAGTAGACAGTAAGAAATAATCAAACTCAGGCCTAAAATCAATAAAACAGAAACAGCTGCAGCAATGAAATAATAGAAAAAAAAAATCCATGACAGAAAGAGTTGGTTCTTTGAGAAAATCAATAAAACTGGCAAACTCTTAATTAAATTTCTAAAAAAGGCAGAGAGAACAGATCCAAATTAACAAAATTAGAGAAGGAAATAGGGATATAACAATAGACATCAAGGAAATTCAGAGAACATAAGGACATACTTTAAAACCTATACTCCAACAAATTAGAAAATATAAAACAAAAAATTCTACCTAACAAACTTAAATCGCAATCAGGTAATCAGATAAGCAATTTTTTTTTTTTGCTTTTTTGAGACAGGGTTTCTCTGTGTAAAAGCCCCGGCTGTCCTGGACTTGCTTTGTAGACCAGGCTAGCCTCGAACTCACAGAGATCTGCCTGCCTCTACCTCCTGAGTGCTGGGATTAAAGGTGTGTACCACCACACCCAGCTCCTACAATTTAAAGACTTATAACCCCTAGTGAAATAGAAGCCGAAAAAAAAAAAAAAGGAATCCCAACAACAGCAACAACAAGAAAAAGCCCAAGGTTTTAGTGCAGAATTCTACTTTCAAAGAAGCATTAATGCCTATTCTCCTCAAATTATTCCACAACATTGAAACAGAAGGAAGATTTCCCAACTCATTTTTTCAGGACACAGTTACCCTGATACCTAAACCACATTAAAACCCAACAACAACAACAACAAAAAAGAGAATTACAAACCCACTTCCCTTATGAACATAATTGCAAAGTGCAAATATTATCAATAAAATATTTGAAAATAGAGTCCAAAGACACATCACTAGGCTTTAGCCCATAGATATAGTAGTGATTGTTCAACATACATAAATCAATAAATGTAACCCACCATATAAACAAAAACCACATGATTATCTCCAGAGACATAGGGATAATTCAATACATAAAAATCAATAAATGTAACCCACTATTTATGTAAATTGTAAGTAAAAAACCACATGATCATATTGCTAGATGCAGAAAAAGCCTTTGCCAAAATCCAACACCAATTCTTGATAACAGTCTTGGAGATATTAGGAGTACAAGGAACATACCAAAAAGAAAAATAGTGGTGATTTACAGAATGTCCACAGTCAACCTCATCCTAAATGGAGATAAACTTAAGGGTTTTCCACCAAAATAAGGAACAATACAAGGATGTCTATTCTCTCTATATGTATTCAACACAGTACACTTGAAGTCTTAGCTAGAGCAATAAGACAACTAAAAGAGATCAAAGGGCTAAGAATAGGAGTGAAGAAGTCAAAGTATCTTCATGTGCAAATGATATAATTATATGCTTAATGACTCTAAAAATTCTATTAGGAAGGTTCCACAGCTTATAAATACTTTTAACAAGATAGCAGGATATAAAAATTAAATCACAAAATCAGTGGCTATGGTTGAAGTTAGGCCTACTAGTGAATTAGTAGGCAGTTCATTTGAGTTATTTAGGAGTCAAGAGAGTGTTATAGATCTAGGAAGATGCTTTTAAAATTGTGTTGCAAGTTAGTATGAAAGCTGAGTTAAATATAGAACTTTAAACTCATGGAGATGGTTAGATAGTAGAATGTTAAAGTCAGGTACCAAATACATATGGACTGGACATTGGGAATGTATGCTAAGCCATATAACCCTCATAACTGTGGCCTAATTACCTCTGTTGTTTTGTATTGTATCTATTATTATAAGAGAAAGAGCCATTTGTTGGACTGAAAGGGGGAGCTGTTGGGGGAAATAAGATATACCTTAAACTTAAAAAAAAAGGGAAGAGGATGGGGGGGTTGAGGGTGGGAGGGTGGGACAGGAGGAGGGAGTAGGGAGAGGATTTCCATAGTGATGTAACTTGAAGAAATAAAAAAAAAGTAGGCAGTTCAGATTAGCATCTGGCAGCACTAAGGAAGAGCTTGACATTCCTTTAACCTACTGAAATGTACAAAGCTGAGTTGTGGCCAGACGATATGCTCTGTTGAAGGGGAGTGGCTAAGAAACTGCATAAGCTGCTCAGATGATGTCAATTGCTGTGAGAAGCAACAAGACTGCTGGACATCACGAGAAATCTTGTGATCCCTGAGACTGCCAAGGATCGAGAGATAAGGCTATATGTAAGCCAGAGAACGCCACACCCTCTCTCTCCCTCCTGCCCTCACTGACTGAGAAGTCACACTGGAGAAGTACATCGCAAGGTACACCATAAACGAATTTAGGCTATAGTAGCCAAAGGCAAAGGCCTGGCATAAAACTTGCTGAGAGAGAATTCCTTGAAGGTGTCTGTCTGGGGCCCTAGAGCGCTGGAAAAGTGAACAAAGAAAGCAGAGTTCAGAAGCCACTTGGGGAGGCTTTCGGCTGTGAGGTTTTCCTGGACAAAAGAGACTGTGAGGTGAGTTTTAGCTGATGGAAAAAAGCCGCCCTCAGTTTGGCAATTAGAACAGACTGACTTTATAAACCGGTCAGAATAAATTGGCCTTGCTAACTGGCAAAGTACGGCCCAGCAGACTTTTAAGCTTTGAAAAGGATTGACTGCCAAGACTACCATAAAACCAAGTCATCCTTCACAGATCTATGGTAAGAATATTAATATCCTTTTAAGAAAGTTAAAATAGTGTTAATTAAGTGTTTTTAGATAGGTATTAGAATGTTCTTAGATATTAGGGTGTTCTTAGATAGATTATACATTTTACATTTAGGTATTTTATACGTGTTCTTTTTTTTCCTTTCTTTCTTTCTTTCTTTTCTTTTTTTTTTTTCTTTTTCCTGAGACAGGGTTTCTCTGTGTAACAGTACTAGCTGCCCTGGAATCACTTTGTAGACCAGGTTGTCATCAAACTCACAGAGATCTGTCTGTCTCTTCCTCCCAAGTGCTGGGATTAAAGGTGTGTGGCAACATGCCTGGCGGTGTTTTGTAAGTATTAATAAATGTAAGAGTTTGTAAATAAAAATATTCTGTTACAAGTAGAGTTCCTATAGGCAAAGAAAAAACAGACTGAGAAATCAGGAACACAATCCCTTTTATAATTGTCTCAAAAATATTTTAGGGTAGCTCTAACCAACCAAGTAAGAAACTTGTATGATAAAATCTTTAAGACAATGAAGAAAATAATTGAGGAAAATAAAAGATGATGAAAAAAAAAACCTCCCATGCTCACAGATTGGCATGATTAATACGTTAAATATGTCCGTCCTACTAAAAGCAAATTGTAGATTTACTTCAATCATCCTCAATATTTTAACACAATTCTTTGCCGAATTTGAAGGGACAATTTTCAGTTTCACCTGGAAACACAGACACACACAGACACACACACACACACACACACACACACACACACCTGGACATAAAGAAAACTACTGATCCTATTTAAAAATGGGGTAAAGACCTAAACAGAGAATTATGAAAAGAAGAAACACAAACGGCTTAGAAACACTAAAAACATGTGAAACCTCTTTAGTGAAATGCAAATTCAAACTATTTTGAGGTTTCATTTTATGCTAGTTAGAATGGCCATGAACAACAAAATAAGTGACGGCTAATATTGATGAAGATATGAAGTAAGGGTCTCATCCATTGCTGGTAGGGATGCAAACATGTACAGCCATTATGGAAATCAGTGCGACAGTTACTTTTGAATCTGGGGAATCAATCTATTTCAAGATCTTGGGCATATACCCAAAAGACTCTTCAGACTACTACAAAGACACTTGCTCAACAACATTCATTGCTGCTCATAATAGACAGATATTAGAAATAGCCTATATGTCCATTAAGTAGTACATTTACACAATGAAGTTTTAAAAAATCATGAAATTTTCAGGTAAATAGTCATAAGTAGATGGAACTAGAAAAAAAATCATCCTGGGTGAAGTAATCCAGACTAAGAAAGACAAATATATTTGCTTATATGTGAATGTTAGCTGTAAAAATCTTTGATTTTTTTTAACTGCAAACTACAATCTGTAAAGGTTATATATAGAGTAAGGAATTATGGAGAATGGATGGATCTCCCAGGGTTGGGAAATAGAATTGATATTTATAGATGGACAAGGGGAAAAGAACTGGAACAGGAGGATCAAATTAGGAGGGGGGTGAGGAGGGAGTACAGGAAAGAATAGCTAAAACTAAGGCCATTTTCAGGGTTTTATGGAAACCTTTTATTTATACAGTAATAAGCTTCCTAAATATATACATACATGATAGGGATGTATATAAAATCCACCAAATAACAGGGAAGATTAAGCCCCAATTAGACATCTGTCACTAAATGAAGCTCCAAAATTGGGAATGAGTTACATCTAATTGAGGTTTTGACCAAAAAGGTCCAATGGGAACCAATGAACAACCTACAATATGGCCAAAGCTATTGTTGGTTGCTTTCTACAAACTAAATTCAGCAACTACACAATTAAATGAAAATGGATAAAGTGTTGCTGGTGCCCACATAGAGGTTTATTTTATCCCTACATGTTAGTGTTTTTGGTTTGAAAGATGTTCTTCTATGTTACCAAAGGAGAAAGATAAACAAAATAAACCAAGTCAGTTACAAAGCCTTTGATCTGAAATGATATCCTGGTTGAAGAATATGCTTGTGCAGAAATGGCAAAAAACTTATGGGAGTGAGCAATTATTATCTAAGTAGATTCAAGGCCCACTCTGGGAAATAGATCCCATATCTAACACTGCTAAGGTGGTCAAGAACGTCAGAATAGATAAGCCAGGGACCTAGAGGAAAACCAAACATTATTGTTCAAACTGAACTTGGCCATATAATGACTCTTATCTACATTTTGCTATATTCATTTATCACTGTTTGGCTCAGCTATCATCAGAAGAGCTTCCTCCTGCAGAAAATGGGAATAAATACAGAGACCCACACCCAGACATTATGCAGAGAATGAAAGATCTTGGAACACTCAACCCTAAGTGGGATGTCTCCATCAATTTCCTCTGCTTGGGGCTCAGGAATCATGCAGATAAGGAGGCGAAAAGATTGTAAGAACCAAAGGGATTGCAGAACATCAAGGAAGCAAGGCCTTCTGAATCAATAGGACTGATGCACATAACAACTCCCAGATAGTGAGGCAGCATGTACAGGGCTCCCACAGGTCTGTGCCACATGGGATCTCTGCACTGAGAGACATGGACAGAAGCCCAATCCCTAATACAGAAACTACGTCCAACTGATAACCACATTCAAATGTAGAATTAGTTTTCTCCAATAGAGTCTCACTGGTTATATAAGCCACTCTTAAGGGTAGTCCTTATACCAAGCAGGAGATGGCTAACACAAAAGGAACTCAATGGTATCTGTGAAGTTTCCTTGTCTCATAATGTTTGTCAGGGTATTTTTTTCCCCTCACAGGTCCTTTGTGTATACACTATTGCTTTTGTTATTATGTTTTTAATGGTATTTCTGGTGTGAACATGTGTGTCTCTGCTTCCATTTATGTTTCTCTTGTTTTTGCTTTGGCTTTTTTCTTTTGTTCTTTGTTTCATCCTATCCCAGTTTGTCTCTTTCGTTTTGTTCTATTTTATTATTATTCTCCAGATGCTTTTTTGTTTTATATGGAAAGAGCCAAAGGTCTCTTGTTTGTGCATTCTAATGGGAGAGGAGATGGGGAGGTTCTCAGAGGAGCTGGTGGAGGGGAAACCATAATTAGAACATATTGTATGAAAAGAATACATACAATAAAAAACAGAAAAATTAAAATTAAAAGAAAACAAAATCATAGAATTTATCACAAAGAGCCTGAAACTGAAACTATTCAACTGTGCAAATGAAACAAATAGGCAGTTCTGAAAATAAGAAACTGAAATGACCAGTAATTGTCTTTAAATGTGTTCAACATCCCTTGTCCTTAGTGAAAGGAATATTAAAAATGCTTTGAAATACTACTTCACCCCAGTCAGAATGGCTTTCATTAAAAAATAGACAATAGTTTTGGTGAGCAGGGAGGAGAAGAGTCCTCCTTCATTGCTGGTGGGAGTGCAAGCTTGTACAGCAAATATGGAAATCAATGTCGTGTTTCTTCAAGAAAAATTAAAGGCAGGCCTAGCACATGACTCAGTGACTGCATTCCATTCCATATACCCCAAAGGACTCCACGTCCTATAGCAATGAAACTTGAACATACATGAGTATTCACAATGGAAAGAAAATGGAATCAGCCTCAATGTCCATCAACAGAAAAATGAATAATGAAAAATTAAACACATACATACTAGAATTTTTATTTCACTGTAAACAATGAAATTTGATGGGAAATGGATGGATCTGCAAAGTATTCTATTAAGTGAGGCAATCCACATTTAGAAAGACAAAAACCTGTATATAAAATCCTGGTTTATAATGTATAGATGCATGTATTTAAATGGGCATGAAAACCTAAAAAACAAACAAACAAACAAAAAAAAAAACCACAGTGGAAACCAAGACAGGCTATAAAGAAGTTCTGAGAGACATGATGACATAATTTGGATGGGAAGCAAAAGGCAACAGTTGATTTGAAAGTGCGAAGATGACAGGGGTGGTTTACCCTAGGAGGAATAGGGCAAAAGGGAGACTCTACTAACACACAGGTAGTATGGAATGCCATCATGTAATCTAATCCCTTATTTTCTAAGAGCTGCTAGTTTAAAAAATAAAAATGACTGCTGGATTGCTCCTCCGAGGATGAAAGGATATTGCTCTTGGAGAGGACCTAAATTTGGTTTCTAGAACCTGCATTCGAGAACTCACAACTTCCAGTAGCTCTATTTACAGGGATCTTCTGCCTTCTTCCAGCCTTCATGGACTCCTGAACATAGGTGGTACATACACATATACATAGATACACAGCTAATCATGTAAAATAAAAGTTAAAAACTTCAATAATGAGTTTTAGTAAAATTATACACTTGGTGTATGCACCAACATCTTAGTGTATTTGACATAGCAGGACTTTTTAACGTAAAGCTGTGGGATAGATGAATAAAAGGCTATTTGATTAACATGGAATTTAATATGTAAAACAAAACAAAACCCACTTCTAATGCTAGAAATCTTAAGTATTATAAAGTGAGAGCCATTGGGGTGAATTTTTGTGTCAAACTGCTTGCTGTCTGTTTTATTCAACTATTTTCTGATTCTGTGTTCTACAGGAAGCATTAAATATCATGGAGAAAAATACTTATCAAGCTTAATATTTGCACCCAAAAGTGAAGTGTTAGAATTTTTAACAGTTTTGTAAATACTAAAGAACTGGAATTGACTATAATCTGGATATTAATATATTTTTCTTCAAACTAGACCCTGAAAGAGTTTTGAGTTTTCAAATTTTCTAAGATGAGGAATATTTTTGACAATTTCAATATGACAATTTGACAAATTCAGTACAATTTGTGTTTTGGATAAGTAGTTCTATTGCAATTTCAAAAAAAAAAACTCTGATCTCTTTGTAAAGCAAATGATTTTTTAAAAGAATAGTTTAGGAAGCTATATGAGATTTAAAATGTTTTTTTAGAAGATTAAACATGCTAAAAAATTCTCTTTAACGCAGAACTTCTTGGAACTCCTCAATTTACTGAGAAATAGACCCCTCGGTTCTCATTTCTCAGAATGAACATTGGAAATCCTTTTATATAAGAAAAAGTTTGTTTACTTTTCTGCTGCATTTCTGCTGATAATGACTATCATTTGTTCAAAAGTGAATATTCATTAAAAATAATTGTTATACAGCCCTAATTCAGCATCCACTCTGCCAAACTCTTGAGTATTTATAAAAAAGCTTGGCTATGCCTCACAGTTTTTCTGGGAATGACAGTCTCCATGGAGTTCTTTGCTAACGGTTTCTTAATCCTTCTAAAATACAAGTATCCTGTAACTATTAGCAAGAAATAGTGTGTTTCCTCACATTTTAGCATCAAAGAAAAAGGATTTATCCTGACTATCTATCAGGTTTCATATGAGCAGGTAATCTTTGAGTTATTGCCTTTGCATGTAGGAAAAATACTTAAGTCTCTAATCTATTCCTAAAACTGAGCTATCCCTGATAACTTTTCATCATCATGATTCTTAATTTCTGTTCATTAAAAGATAATTGAACTGTCGAGGCAGCCACGGGTATGTCATTTCTTAGTTTTGGAAGCTGCAGGCCCTGCACTTCCTATATAGTCAGATATATTTATCCCTCTCAGGTCTCTGAGGTGGTTGAAGAATAGATAGCTAGAATCTCATAGTTAAATTTTGAGTTGTTTAGTAATCAAGAGGGTGTTCTGGATCTAAGAAGATGTTTTTAAAATTGTGATGCAAGTTAGTATGAAAGCTGAGTTAGATAGAGAACTTTAAACTCATGGAGATAGTTAGATAGTAGAATGTTAAAATCAGGGGCCAAATACATATGGACTGGACATTGAGAATGTATGCTAAGCCATATAACTCTCAGAATTGTGGCCTATTTATTTCAGTTGTTTTGTACTGTATTTATTGTTATAAGAGAAAGAACCATTTGTTGGACTGAAAAAAAAAGAATTATGCATTCTGGGGGAAGGGTGAGAGAATAGGAGGGTGGGGCTGGGAGGGGTGGAGGGAGAGGGCTGTGATGGAGATGTAACTTGAAGTAATAAATAAACATTAAAAAAAGATAATTGCGTTTTATTTTCTGCACATTACAATAAGCAGAATATCACATAATTTTTAAAAGTGAAAGTGCATGAATTTATACAGAGGTGACAAGTATTTCTATTTCCCTTCTAAGGTCCTGACTCTTTCTTGGTGACGCAATATTAAAAATTAATCCCATATTCTCACTTAGCCTCTATTTAATTGGAGTTAATATTTGAAATTTAAGAAAAATGAATTTTTTTCTAGAGTCCTTACATACTATTACTTGTATTGAATTTTATTATCATTCCAAATTGTCTGTTAAATCTAATAGCAATTTTAATTTATAAGCAGAAATAATTAAAAATCATAGACTCTCATTTAACATTTGATGTAACAAGTGTGTGGTCATTTAAATCAATCAGGCTTTAACAGATTCATTTGCAGAGTATTTCAGAAATTGCAATATACGAGTGATAGGAGAAGTAGTTCCTGTATGTTTGAGTCCCTGAAGTAAAGGGCTGCTTGGCAGGTCCTTGGAATGACCATTTAGTCTGTAAGGGAAGATGCCAGATGTTTCATTACTCCAGCAGGTGCTCCGAGTGACAGAGGAAGGTGATGGCATTTATCAGATGAGGCCTGCTAACTGCTGCTCTGAGAAACCAGAGCAAAATAGTGCTTGGTCAGAGACTGTGCAAAAAATTGTAGAGTTAGGAAATGTCTTCAAGTTTGAAGTCTCAAGTGATTGTGTAGTAAGTTCATTTCTTTTACATTTTAGTAGCACAGATATCTTCCAGAAGAATGATGAAAAGACAAAGAATTTTATAGAGAAACAAGTAACTATAGAAGTTTAATTCAATGCTTCTGCAAATCAATTCTTTCATGATAGATCTCTAGTCAGAAAAGTGCAAGTGAATAGACAATGTTATTACGTACTCAATGTATTGTTGCTTACATCAAAAGAGAAATGCATTCACTCTTTTTCTTTAGTAAGGAAAAGATTTTAAAGTTGAATCGTAGCAAGATAATGACTACATTTTCTCCAGTTCTTCACAGTTAGTTTATCCAATTTGATACACTCTTCAGCAGAAAAGAGAATGATTTCACTTTTTTGGAGAAATGTTTCTGGCAGGAAACACACATGGTACTAGTTGGCTTCAAGCCCGGGCAGACCATCCTGAGTATGCATGTTAAGACCCACCTAGAGTCAAGGAAAGGTAAGCTGCAGAAGTTATGTAATGGAAACATGTGTAAGATCAGTATAACAAAGCAGAAATAAACTGAAGCATCGTTTAATTACACCTTCAAATATTTAATTAAAACTTTGAATTGCCACTTCAAAACATAGGAATGATGATAGAGAAGTTCAGAACTCTAACATGGGTTCTTTAGTCAAGAGCAATTCTCTTTTCTATAGTGAAAATATAAGGAAATCACAGAGACATTTATTTTAATCATAGATTTCTAGGATCCCTGTAAGATATGTTGAGATCTTAGAGACGAATGCCTCACATGGTCTTATACATAAACAGTAAGTTATAAAGGATGTTTAATCTTGATTCCTATGAAATAAATGCTGTACATGGCGTGTGGTGGGTAGGTAAATTATGCATAATCAACAGTGATCCTGATGAGAGCACTGTGGTCTTTATTTCAAGTCCTAAATTATTAGACTTAAGAATGTGAGGCTGTAAGAAATGGCAGCAATAATCTTACTAAGTAGACAGAAGTCTATGCTTTATTTTATCCATGTTGTCTATAGGCTATCAATTTTATTATTATCACAATTCCACAATTTTGATTGTACTTACCAGGAAAATTTGCACGTTCAAAAATAAGACATTTTCTATTTACTGCACAGTATAATAAAAATCACTACTATCTTTCATTCCAAATATATGACCACTATCTGAATTAATAGCATGTTTTCTAGACTATTTGTATGAATTTTGGTATTTTTATTAACTAACATCATCATTGGTTGTTCAGGAGTTTATGCTTGACAACATGGAGGCATCTTTGATTTCTTTTCCCTTCTCCTCACTCTTTCAGTCAATCATTGGCCAAATCATTAGAGTCCACATATTTCCTAACTCTTTGATCTTCCATCTCAAAGATAACTTTAGTAGTTGAGGTCTCGGAACTCTTTGTCAGTATAAAGACACTATCTTTGAGTTGGCAGTTCATTCTCCATTCTGGGTACCTCTGGCACTTTCAATAAACTGATGTCTAAAACATCCTTTCAAATCAAAAGTCTGAAGATGTTGGTTGTTGGCAGAAAAAAATTGTTGGCTATTAATCTCACTCAAGATATTATTCAGAGTTTGGTAGTAGTCCTTTTCAACCTGTTTGGAATTGCCTCCAAATTGTAAAATTTTACTTCCTAAAGGGAAATCCAGTCTCACTGAACTTTTAGCATGTCTACTTTTTGCTTTATCAAGAATTCCTCTGTCACAACCATTCACTATGCTGAGCATTCATTGCATCATTGCAACTGGGTTTTAATGTCAATAAAGTTCAAGTTACTGGTGAATGAAAAAAAAAGACATATTCTTGATTTCTCATTTTCCATTTATATTCTGTTAATTTTTTTCTCATAGTACCTCTGATTTTTAAAAAATACAGTCTTTACCAATGTGGTCTTTAGTATGACAAGTGGGTTCAGTGTAATAAATGTTGGTTTTCAAAACTGGTTTACTATCAGTGCATATGGCATATTACTGTGATCCCAGTAAGGCCAAGAGAAGATTAGAAGTTCAAGGCTAGCCAGAGGGTTGTCTTACCTATACAACAAGACCTCATCTCAAATCATCCAGAACAATAGCAGCAGCAGCAGCAGCAACAACAACAATAAATCTCAAAACTAACAATGGTCTACCATATTCCCTTGATCATTCTTTTTTTTTTTTTTAATCAATGCCTGCCTTTCTTGGAAATAACACAAAAATGGAACTTTACATGGAATCTCAGAAAAAAAAGAACACAAGTAATTCTATTTTATTGGTCTTAAGTGTTTTTTTCTTTTCTTCTTTAAAACATCCACTTTAAGTCAGTGAGGTAAAAGGATCCTGAGTTGAAGTCAGTTGAATCTAGCTTGAGCTATTTAAGGAGACTCTAAGTTTGGCATTTGACCAAACCAGGGCTCTTATCTCTGTTCTTTTAATATTAGTATTAATATTCACATGGTTCACATCCACCCTCTGACATTTGTTTAAATTCTATCCTACCTGAAGGATGCCTTATGCAATTTATTTAAAAGGCTATCTCCCTCCTTGTCTCCAGTGGACACACATGTTTCTTATCTTCTGTGATGTGCCCATTTTCCACAGCAGCACTTGACACTGTACCTCATGTGTTTTCAGATATTTGATTTTTTTCTTGATTTTTCCAGAAACTTATAAAGAAAGAGATTTTTGTCTGCTGCATCCCTGCTAGGTGGGCAGCTCCTGAAGTAGAGCTTGACATGTGTTTAACTCTACACAATTAGAGAAATGAGTAGAAAAATAATTTGAGGGAAAAATGTATGGAAACATTAAAATATTGGATGTATTCAGAGTTAGCAAGGACTGAAGTGTGTCTTCAGGGGGCTTTTTTACTATAGAATCTTAGGTGAATTTGAGTGCTGTTCTTTGAGTACTTGGGGAACTAATCTCTCTGGTCCTTTCCCAGAACAGTGCACTGTAATTTTTTGCAATAAAAAAGTATTTCTTGATGTCTTTCTTTTGAACATCCATATTAATAGGCACATTCAGAAGTAAATTGTGGTCTCTGAGAACTGTAAGATAAAAATTTAGGTGACAAAAGTATTGATTTTTCTCTAAAGTGAAAGTGCCTTCATAAAGCAGTAAATAGAATCTTTTGTGTTCAGTTATGGCTGAAATAGGTAAAATTGGCCTCTTTGGAACTGTGCATTGATTTCATGTACATAAACACATTTCTTTGGTCAATATAGTGTGATGATACCAGAACTTAAAACTACGCAATTAAACATAAGTGAAATGTTATTTTTGTTATATTAACTTGGTGACGTGTGCTTCTTTGTCTAGTTTGAACCCAAATGTTACATTTTCTTAGTATTTTTTTATTCATCCACATTTATGTCACATGAACTTGTTAACAGTTTATTTTCTTATGTCTGATAAAGTTTATATTATGGGAAATATTTTGATTAAATCTAAACAGTAAAAGTTGCATGTAAGGGACTACTACAGTAATTTTGACATTTGTAAAAATATCTGTTATGGGTTGGCTCCCATGTTTCTAACAATAGACTTACTTATAAACAAGAGGAATAATTATCTTTAATTAATAATCTTAGTAATTTATTATTCTTTTTAAAATTATTATTAATTTATTTCTTCAAGTTACATCTCAATCAAGGTCCCCTCTCTCCTCCTAGATCCCACCCTTCCTTCCTCTTCCCCATCTACCTCCTTTCCTCCTCGGATGAAGGGAGCACTCACTTATCAACCCCCTTCAGTTATCAGTCACATGAGGGCTAAGAGCATTCACCTGTACTGGAGCCTGATATGGCAGCCCAACTAGGATAATGTGTTCCACTAACAGGCAACAGGGTCCTTGACCTGCTGCTGGGTAGAGTTATTTGTAGGATAGTTAGGCTAGGTTCCTTCCTCTTTGGGTCTCTGGATTGTAGGATGGGTTGTCCTGGGCTTTATGGTTAATATCCACTTATAAGTGAGTACATACCATGTATATCTTTCTGGGTCTGGGTTAGCTCACTAGGATGAGCTTTTCTAGTTCCATCCATTTGATTGCAAACTGCATGAATTTCTTGTTTCTGATAGCTGAGTAGTATTCCATTGTGTAAAAGTACAATAGTTTTTTTTTTTTTTTAATCCATTCTTCGGTTGAAGGACATCTGGGTTGTTTCCAGTTTCTGGCTATTACAAATAAAGCTGCTATGATCATAGTTCAACAGATGTCCTGTGGATTGGTGGAGAATCTTTTGAATATATGCTTAGGATTAGTATGGCTGGGTATTGATATAGAACTATTCCCAATTTTGTAGAATATCGCCAGATTGAGTTCCAAAGTGGCTGTACAAGTTGGCACTTCCACCAGCAATAGAGGAGTGTTCCTCTTTCTCCACAACCTTGTCAGCCTGTGTTGTCACTTGAGCTTTTGATCTTAGCAATTCTGACAGGTGTGAAATGGACACTCAGAGTTGTTTTCAGTTGTATTTCCTTGATGACCAATGATGTTGAACATTTCTTCAAGTGAATTCTCAGTTTAGCTCTGTACCCCATTTTTTTTATTGGATTCTTTGTTTTGTTGGTGTTTAATTTCTTTGGGTCTTCACATATTTTGGATAGTAGCTCTCTGTCAGATGTCGGGTTGGTGAAGATCTTTTCCCAATCTGTAGGCTGCTGTTTTGTTCTAATGACAGTGTCCTTTGTCTTACAGAAGCTTTTCAGTTTCATAAGGTCCCTTGTATTGATTGTTGTTCTTAAAGCCTGAACTATTGGTGTTCTATTCCGGAAGTTGTCACCTGTGTCAATGAGTTCAAGTCTTTCCCCCACTTTCTCTTCTATTAGATTTAATGTGCCCAGATTTATGTTGAAGTCTTTGATCCACGTGGACTTAAGTTTTGTGCTGGGTATAAATATGTATCTATTTGCATTCTTCTACATGTTGACACCCAGTTAGATCGTACTATTTGTTGAAGATGATTTAGTTTATCCATTGTATGGTTTTGTCTTCTTTGTCAAAAATTAAGTGACTGTGGGGGTGTAGATTTATTTCTGGGTCTTCGATTTGATTCCATTGATCAACTTGTCTGTTTCTATACCAGTACCATGCTGTTTTTTTTTACTATTTCTTTGTAGTACAGCTTGAAATCAGGGCTAGTGATATCTCCAATTGTTCTTTTATTGTATAGGATTGTTTTTAGCTTATTCTGTTTTTTTTTGTTTTATTTTGTTTTTCCATATGAAATTGAGAATTGTTTTTTCAAAGTCTATAAAGAATTGTGTTCGGGATCCAAGATGGCGGCGGCAGGCGCAGACGTATTTTGATTTTGGAGTCAACAATCACAAGGCAGCAAGTGTTCCAGGATGCTGTAAAAAGGGCACGACCCCTTCTAAATCTCACCCAGCTACACAGGGACCATGGAAGATGCCTGGGCAGGACACCCCTCCCAAATCTTGGACATGCTAGGAAGCCTCTGGACCCGGGAATTGGGATAACCCATCCCCCCAGAAGGAGAAATCCCCGGTAAGTTCCAACCTAATACCCAGCCTGCAGATTCAGAAACCACGGAGAGATAATCCCCACCCTGCTGGGCACTCCCAGGTCTCACACAGACGATCCAATTATCTAGCAAAAGGTTGCGACCCTTGGAAGTGAGCAGGAGATCCCCTGCAAAGTGCCTTCAGACCACAGATCGCAGTCTGTGATGTCACTGGCCAGTTTCCAAGCCACAGGAGCAGCAAGGCTACTGCAGCTGAACTGCAGACTTACCCGCTACAGGAACCAGCCCCGGGAAAACTGCGAGATATTTGAAACGGTCGTATATTGGTCTTATGTACTAGTACAGGCCCTTCCAGCGGGTAATCAGCTCCGCCACCTGAATTAATTAGGTCCCCACCTGGGAGGCGGGACTGAATGACTCACCTTATAGGGGTGGAGTAAGGCAACTCAAATCCTACACCACAGTGCCCCCTTTGGACCCAAGTCCAGAAGACAGCAAATTCCACATGGCCAGAGGCCCCAGACAAAAAAAAAAAAAAAAAAAAAAAACCAGAGCGAAATGCCTCCAACAAAAGAAAACAACGCTATTCCGTCCAGCCCGAATCACCTCACCACAACTGAAACACATGAAAACGATGACAATTCTACAGTATGGAAAGTGATTAAAGTCCCTTCAAGAAGAACTTAAAACTATGAAGGAATTCAAAGAAGCCACAATCTTACAAGTCAAAACAACGGATAACATCATTAAAGAGCTCCAAGCCAAGGTGACCCAGCTTGAACAGGAAAAGCATAAAGCAATGAAAGATCTCCAGACAAAAACAAGCAAACTGGAGAAGGAAATGTACAAAACGAACACTACCATTCAAGACATGAAAATAGAAATGGAAACAATAAAGAAAACACAGTCAGAGTTAAAAGAGGAAATGGAGAATCAAGAGAAGAGAACAGGAACTACAGATGTGAGTATGAAAAATAGAATGCAAAAGATGGAAGACAGGATCTCAGGCATGGAAGATTCGATGGAAGAAATCAGTACAACATCCAAAGAAAAGGAGAAAGCTAAAAAAATCTCTCACCCACAACATCCAAGAGAAATCAAGGACTCAATGAAAAGATGGAACCTAAGAATTATAGGCATAGAGGAAAGAGAAGACTCCTGATTCCATGGTCCAGGAAATATCTTCAACAAAATCATAGAAGAAAACTTCCCAAACCTAAAGAAAGAGATGCCAGTAAAAATCCAAGAGGCTTACAGAACACCAAACAGATTAGATCAGAAAAGAAACTCCTCTTGCCTCATAATAATTGAAACTCCAAATGTACAGAACAAAGAAAGAATATTAAAAGCTGTAAGAGAAAAAGGTCAAGTCACATATAGTGGCAGACCCATCAGAATCACACCTGATTTCTCCTCAGAAACTTTAAAAGCTAGAAGGGCCTGGACAGATGTCCTACAATCCCTGAGAGAACTTAGGTGCCCAGCCAGACTACTATATCCAGCAAAACTCTCTATCAACATAGAAGAAGAAAACAAGATATTCCATGACAAAATCAAATTCAAACAATATCTCTTCACAAACCTAGCCAAGATCCTAGAAGGAAAATTCCAACACAGAGAAGATAACTACACCCAAGAAAACAGAGGAAATAGAAACCTCCACAGCAACTAAACAAAAGAGAAACACAAGACAGCCAGCTAAACCAAAATAATGGGAAATAACAACCTCTGGTCACTAATATCCATCAGCATCAATGGACTCAATTTGCCAATAAAAAGACACAGACTTACAGACTGGATCCGTAAACAAGACCCATCTTTTTGCTGTATACAAGAAACACACCTCACTATTGAAGATAAACACTACCTCAGAGTAAAGGGCTGGGAAAAGGTTTTCCAAGCAAATGGACCCAGGAAAAAAGCTGGAGTAGCCACCCTAATATCAAACAAAATAGACTTCCAATTGAAGTTAATAAAAAAGACAGAGAAGGGCATTACATACTCATTAAAGGAAATATCCACCAAGAGGTCATCTCAATATTGCACATCTATGCCCCAAATACAAAGGCACCTACATTTATAAAAGAAATGTTTCTAAAACTTAAATCGCACATCGATCCAAACACTTTAATAGTGGGAGACTGCAACACCCCACTCACAACTATGGACAGATAATCAAGACAGAAGCCAAACAGAGAAATAATGAGTCTAACAGAGATCATGAACCAAATGGACCTAACGGATATCTACAGAACGTTTCACCCAAACACAAAAGAATACACCTTCTTCTCAGCACCTCACAGAACCTACTCCAAAATCGACCATGTAGTTGGACACAAAGATAGCCTCAACAGATACAAGAAAATTGAAATAACCCCTTGTATCTTATCAGACCACCATGGAATAAAGCTGGACTTCAATAGCAAAAGAATCAACAGAAAGTCTACACTCACATGGAAATTGAACAACTCTTTACTAGAGGACCACTGGGTCAGGGAAGAAATAAAGAAGGAAATCAAAGACTTCTTAAAATCCAACGAAAATGAAGACACAACATACCCAAACCTATGGGACACAATGAAAGCTGTGCTACGAGGAAAGTTCATAGCACTAAATGCCTTCAAAAAGAAAATTGTGACAGCTCATATTAGCGAATTAATAGCTAAACTGGGTGAATTGGAAAAAAAAGAAGCAAACACTCCCAAGAAGAGCAGAAGGCAGGACATCATCAAACTTAGGGCTGAAATCAACAACTTAGAAACAAAAAGAACAATACAAAGAATCAATGAAACCAAGAGTTGGTTCTTTGAGAAAATCAACAAAATAGACAGACCCTTAGCCAAATTAACTAAAAGACAGAGGGAAAAAACCCAAATCAACAAAATCAGAAATGAAAATGGAGAAATAACAACAGACATTGAGGAAATCCAGAGAATATTTGGATCCTACTTTAAAAATCTATACTCCACCAAATTTGAAAACTTAAGTGAAATGGACAATTTTCTTGATAGATTCCACCTACTGAAGCTAAATCAAGATCAGATAAATAGATTAAACAGCGCTATTACCCATAAGGAAATAGAAACAGTCATTAAAAATCTCCCAACCAAAAAAAGCCCAGGGCCAGATGGCTTTAGCACGGAATTCTACCAGACCTTCAAAGAGGAGCTAACACCAATACTTTTCAAACTCTTTCACCAAATAGAATCTGAAAGAACATTGCCAAACTCATTCTACGAGGCCACAATCACCCTGAGTCCTAAACCACACAAAGACCCAACAAAGAAAGAGAACTTCAGACCAATCTCCCTCATGAACATAGATGCAAAAATACTTAATAAAATACTAGCAAACCGAATTCAAGAACACATCAAAAGTATCATACACCATGATCAAGTAGGCTTCATCCCAGGGATGCAGGGATGGTTCAACATACGAAAGTCTATCAACGTCATTCACCATATAAACAAGATGAAAGAAAAAAACCACATGATAATCTCTCTAGATGCAGAAAAAGCATTTGACAAAATTCAACACCCCTTCATGCTAAAAGTTCTGGAGAGAACGGGCATACAAGGGCCGTACCTAGAAATAATAAAGGCAATATACAGCAGGCCAGTGGCCAACATCAAATTAAATGGAGAGAAACTTGAAGCATTTCCTTTAAACTCATTGACAAGACAAGGATGTCCACTTTCACCATATCTCTTCAATATAGTACTTGAAGTTCTTGCTAGAGAAATAAGACAACTAAAGGACATCAAGGGGATAAACATCGGAAACGAAGAAGTCAAATTATCCCTATTTGCAGATGATATGATAGTATACATAAGCGACCCCAAAAATTCCACCAGAGAACTCTTACAGCTGATAAACACCTTCAGCAAAGTGTCTAGATACAAAATTAATTCAAAAAAATCAGAAGCCCTTCTTTATACAACAAACAAATGGGCTGAGGAAGAAATAAGGGAAACAACCCCCTTCACAATAGCTGCAAAGAACATAAAATACCTGGGGGTAACTCTAACCAAGCAAGTAAAGGACCTGTACACAAGAACTTCAAGCCCTTGAAGAAAGAAATGGAAGAGGCCTTTAGAAGATAGAAAGATCTTCCATGCTCATGGATAGGTAGGATCAACATAATAAAAATGACCATCCTACCAAAAGCAATATATAGATTCAATGCAATTCCTATCAAAATACCAACACAATTTTTTATAGACTTTGAAAGAGCTAGCCTCAATTTCGTATGGAACAACAAAAAACCCAGAATAGCTAAATCAATCCTGTACAATAAGAAAACATCTGGAGGTATTACCACCCCAGATTTCAAGCTGTACTACACAGCAATAGTTGTAAAAACAGCATGGTATTGGTATAGAAACAGACCAGTAGATCAATGGAATCGAATTGAAGATCCAGAAATAGGCCTACACACTTATGACCACCTAATTTTTGACAAAGAAGCCAAAAGTGAGCTTCCTGCTCACTTCTGAGTAAATAAATTTCTGTAACATTACACATTAAGATTTTTTTTAAAAGTTATCAGAACATTTTTGTTCTTTCGACATTTTCTTTTGGCATACATCAAAATAGGTCTATACTATACTTTGCTTTGATACAATAACCGTAATATTTAGAAGTTAAAAGGTTACCTCGCATTATTTATTTTTATTTCTGTATTTATTTACAGTGTACATTAGAGTAGGAAGAACAGGGTTAGTGCCACTGTATGATGTGTGTGGAGGTTAGATGACAACTGGAGGGAATTGGTTGGTGATTTCCACGTAGGTACCAGGCTGCAGCACACGTTATCTCACAGAAAGCAACTTTGCCCATTGAACCATCAATCTGGCTTACTCACTATTTCTTCAGCTTCTGATATATGATTGTTTCGCTGTGGTTCAGGGAGTTACTGACTTGTGCTGCTATTATTTGTTGTGGCTCAATGACTCTAAAGAGCATCAGTGAGATATTGGTTTGCACAAAATGGCTCACAATCTGGGCTCTTCACTGTATTCCTGGGTTTCTTTTCTTTCAGAACTCTCTGCTAGGTAGTTGAACATCCACTGATGGAGCAGCTCATGTTCCCTGGCATGAATGATTGAGAGAAAGAGGATACCTGTCATAATCAATACTTCTGATGTATTTAAGTCATTTTACAGAATAGCCCTCAGACAACAGATGAGGTTGGAGAGCAGACTGTGAATTCCAGGGGCACGAGCATTGGAGTTCATCTCGGAGGATAGCTGACATACAGTTAAATGGATAATGTTTGAAAAAATTGTCTAATTTTTGAAATTCAGATAAGCAGCATTCATAGAAACAGTTAATTCAATATATGCAGCTACCTAGCTCTCACTTCTAATAATATATTAAAACTTGTAAACATAAAGGCAGATATGCTCTGTAACTTTAATGTATTCTCATTAAATTCATGTGGAGTATTGACAGTGACAGAATTCTCAAGAGAAAATACATTACCATTATGAACTTAGCCAAAACCAGCAATTCAATTTACATTCCAAACAGTTTTCAAATGAAGGGGCATTGAGGTCATTGTTAACCTTCACTGTGAAGATGCTTACAGGTGACAGGTTTCAATTAAAACCTTTTAAAGATTCTACCTTGAAAGATTTAAACTTTTGAATTTTACCTAAAAAATGTACTAAATCAGAGAAAGAAGAAAGATAATTATCTTCCACTTGGATCACTCTGTATTTCTCTCTCTCTCTCTTTCTCTCCTGCTCCCTCCTATTTTCTTTCTGTGTATTTAGGTAGAGGTGTTCTTGTGACCATATATGTCTATGTGTGTATATGAATGTAAAATGCAAAGACAGATGACGTCCTCAGTTTTTGCCATAATTTTTTTGAGAAAAAATGTCTCAGTGAACCTAAAGTTTTCTGGTTCAGCTAGGCTTCCTGGCCAATTGACTCCAGGAATTCTTCAGAATCTACACTCTAGCACTGGGGTAACAGATGCAAATGCTGCTCCACCTGATTTATGTGGGTACTCAGCTGCTCACATTTGCATAGCAAGTACTTTACTCACTGGGGTATATCTCTAGCCTGAGTCCTCAGTACTTTTACATACTCAAAATAAATGGGCTCTGCTAAAATAAAAATAATACATATTAATAATCATCACATGTCAAAGACCGTACTGACATATTGAGATGTCATAGGAGAAAAAATTAGTAGTATAAAATTCTTTTGAATGTTTTGAATATGATATATTTCTGGCATGTCAAGCTCAATTACTTTCATCTAAAGTATTTTGATGGTCATTGCTTTAAAAAATCTGACTGAATGGCAAAACTATGACATTTTTATCCCTAAGATCTATTTCATATTTGGCAATTTGTGGATGGTTGTCATTACTGAACTTTATAAACAAATTTCTTGGCTATTTTTATCTGGTTTAATATCAAGATATAGTTGAAATAAGATCCTTGGCTGGATTTTCAAGCAATGAAGTCTCCAGGTACTTTGTGATTATACTCACTGTACTTGGATTTATAATGAGTTGAAGAAATATATGTTTATATGAATAAAAAGAAGAGACCTGTATCTTCGAGAAGCAAGTGAAGCTTAAAATGGCAATATACTTGGAGTTTTCTTCCAGCTCTGTTTTTGAGTTTATGTTTAAGGTTATACTACTAAAAAAAAAAAGCGAGAAACAAATTTTAACTATCAATTTTTTTTTCTTTTGCCCTGGTTTAGCAAAAGAGGTCTGCTTTCATCTGCTTTCTATATTATCTCCATGATTTCTTACCTCAGCATGCCTAAGTGACAAATCACAAGAAATGTATATTACCATCATTAAATGTTGCACTTAAATTCTCATAGTCTAAAAGATACTGTGAAGCATTTCCTACTTTCCTTATTATCCATGTGTGGACATTTGGGGTTTCATCTCTAAAATTTAGTGAGTAACCCTCTCAGCTTTACATTACTGTCTTTCAGTGTCTATGACTCATTGAGAAGTAGGATTGGCTTTTTCAGGCTACTATTAATATTTAGATATGAAAAAAAGAATATCTAGTAGTGTAGTCCTGTAATCCTTGCTACTTAGGATTAAAAGTCCAAGGCTTGTCTGGGCTACAAACTTTTTTCAAGGTAAGTCTGGTCAATGTAAGGAGACCCTGTATCAAAATAAAAGGACTATAAGGTATGTGGCAGAGTGTTTGCCTAACATGTATAATGCCCCGGGTTTAGGGTCTAGTAGTTCAGGAAAGCAAAATTTCTGTGTGATCTTTTCTTTTTCCATATTCAATGGCATTTGCATTTTCCAAACCTGGAAATATAATGAGGAAATTTGAATATTGGAAGAAATATAAATAATTAAAGAGAGTACACTCTACTTCTAAGTCTGTTTCTAATATTGAATTTCAAAAGTATAATGATTAATTGAGAACAGTTTCTCTTTCTTCCTTGGGATATATCCATGGATAAGAAATCATAATACTCATGGAAAAGTGGGGATAACATAATGTTAACTCTGACAGAAGACATTGATTTTGATCCCAGTACCCCATACAAAGAACACTAAGAGCAACTGTATGGTCCTGTTCTCTTTCATCCAAAGCCTGGCATATGTCAAACCCACTGTGGGTGAATTGTCCGGGAAGAACCAGAAAAGAACATACAAAGAATAGTCATTCTGCTCAAAGCTGTTCCTGGGACTGAGATAGCCCCAGTGCTTTGTTCACAGTTACAAGCTTATAATCAGCCCATAGAGCGCTTGGCTCTGGGCACTCACCATCCAAGTGGGGAAAAATAATGTGAGAGTTGGAGGATTGTGGTGATGCAATATTCTAAAAATATGTTACATTCTAAGAGAGTGGAACCTTTGTGGGACCTCAGAGCCAAACTTATGAATACACTTTGAGGTCACTTAAGATTGCTAATCTATTCTGTACTCAAGCCACCTTTAAGGGAACATTGTAACAATTCACCTTATTTGCCTTGGATTCCTCAAGCAATCAACTTCTATAATCTAAGCTAATACATAGCTGCAATCTTACTTTTATTACTATGGTGATTTATTACTTCAAGGTACATCTCCATCACTCACTCCTCCTTACACCCTTCTCGGTCCCATCCTCTCATCCTCTACCCTCTTCCACCTATCCTACTCCACTGGTGTAGGGTGCCTCCACAGCTGACCCCACCTCAGTTCTTCAGCCATACGAGGGCTAAGAGCTTCCTCTTGCACTGGGGGCCTACATGGCAGCTCCACTGGAACAAAGTGTCCCACTAGCAGATAACAGATTCCATGTTCCTGTTCCTTTCAATCTGTTGGTGGTAGGATAGTTATCAATATGGCTAAAATACAGTTATAGGTGAATATATGCCATGTGCATCTTTCTGGGTTTGGGTAAGTTCACTCAGGAGGAACTTTTCCAGTTCCATCCATTTGGCTGCAAATTGCATGGTTTCCTTGTTTCTGATAGCTGAGTACTATTCCATTGTGTAGATGTACCACAGTTTTTTTTTTTCTTTTTAGTCCATTCGTCAGTTGAGGGATATCTGGGTTGTTTCCAGTTTCTAGCTCTTAGAAATAAAACTTCTATGAACATAGTTGAGGAGATTTCCTTGTGGTTTGGTGAGAAATCTTCTGGATGTAGGCCCAAGGGTGGTATGGCTGGATCTTGAGGTAGAGCTATTCCAACTTTTCTAAGATATCGCTGGACTAATTTCCACAGTGGTTGCACTCCCACCTGCAATGAGAGCCTTTTGTTATGGATAAACAGTACACCACTCACAGTTAGATAGACATCACCCACACAAACACACATACACACATGCATGATCGTGTGCACAATCACACACACATATAGAGGAAGAGAGAGAGAGACACACAGAGGAGAGCTCATACAACAGACAGACACACATAGGGATAGACACATACAGACATAGGAACAAACAAATCTACAAGTCAGCCTTCATTCAAGCTCATACAACACACAGATAGAAGCTGAAAGACACAGGGAGCATGACATAGAGGATTCAGATATGAACTCTCCCTTGGTTAAATTACTAAAAATGGAAGCGCCTCTATTTCTTTATGTGACATCTGTGCATTATTGGCAACTCAAAGGTAATCATGAATACATTGTAATCTACACAGAGAATGAGGAAGAAAGCTGTGAACTACTGGCTTGTGGAAATGACATGGGTGTTTGCACTTATTGACTCATAGCTTCTGTGGCTACCTGCACAAGATCAAGCCAATTAAAACTCCATTATTGAGGGAGAGGTGGCTCATGATGTCTCTTGCTTGGCAGAGATGCTATTGGTAGTTGATGGTTATTGAGTTAGGGAAAGCCACTTTCCTTTGGAGGCACTGGAAGGTTGCTCATGCCCCAGTGGTTGCCCTTGGCCATGCAGCCAATCTACATAGCCTGTATTCCCAACACCAGCTTTTCTAAGTGAGCAGGAATGAGGATACTAAATGGAAATATATGTCTGGGTTGAAATTCATTGTCTTGAGAAATAAGAATAAACTCATACACATTTGATATTTAATTTCCCTTACCCACAAAATCAGATCTGATATGCATCCCCACTTACACAGTAGATAATAATAACTGCCATGCTTTGCCAAAACAATAAAAGCTTTCAATGCTCATGTAGTATGCCTCTGATAATTTATGCTTTTAGTTTATATTTATTATTCAGACAGTTTATTGATTATAAAATAGCAATGACTCAGATAATGCAACAAGTAACAAGTGACTTCTACATGAAGTTTCTTGTATCCAGTATAACAAATATCTGCATGCTTAATAATAACTATTTAGAGTCAGAATAAACATTTAATACACATTCAAACACATCAGTGCTTAAATTTATAAACTCTGAGAATATGAAGTAGAATAAATGTTTATTATATTATTACTAGATTTTTTCCATTTGAAAATCTGATTCAAGTTATGAGTATGGTGAAATATTTGCAAAAGTATACAGTCACTTAATTTTTAACAAACAAGCCAAAACTACAATGGAAAAGGAAAGTATCTTCAACAAATTGTGCTGGTCTAACTGGATGTCGACATGTAAAAAAATGAAAGCAGACCCATATTTATCACCTTGCACAAAACTTAAGCCCAAGAAGATCAAAGACCTCAACATAAGGCCTGACACACTAAATCTAATAGAAGAGAAAGTGAGGAAAAGCCTTCACTATGTCACTAGCATAGGTGACAATTTTCTGAATAAAGCACCAATAGCTCAGGGTCTAAGACCAACAATTAATAAATGGGACCTCATGAAACTGAAAAATTTCTATATGGCAAAGGACTCTGTCATTAGAACAAAACAGCAGCCTACAGACTGGGAAAAAATCTTTACCAACCCACATCAGACAGAGGGCTAATGTCCAAAATTTACAAAAAACTCAAGAAATTAAACACCAAGAAACCAAATAATCTAATAAAAAATGTGACACAGAGCTAAATCAAGAATTCATAAAAGAGGAATCTCTAATGGCCAAGAGATACTTGAAGAAATAGACAACCACCTTAGTCATCAGGGAAACGCAACTCATAATGACTCTGAGATTCTATCTCACACCTGTCAGAATGTCTAAGATCAAAAACTGATATGAGAGCATGTGATGGCGAGGATGTAGAAAAATAACAGTCTTCCATTGCTGGTGGGAGTGCAAACATGTGCAGTCACTTTGGAAATCAATATGGAGCTTTCTCGATACTCAAGACCCAGCCATACTTCTCTTGGGCATATTTCCAAAAGATTCTTCACCAAATCACAAGGACATTGGCTCAACTATGTTCATAGCAGTTTTATTCATAATAGTTAGAAATTGGAAACAATCCAAATATTCTTCAACTGAAGAATGGATAAAACAAAACAAAACAAAAAACTGTGGTACATTAACACAATGGAGTACTACTTAATCAGAAACAAGGAAATTATGCAATTTGCAAATAAATGGATGGAACTAGAAAAGCTCATACTGAGAGAACTAACCCAGACCCAGAAAGATATACATAGCATGTATTCACTTATAACTGGATTTTAGACATATAGTACAAGATAACTATCCAACAACCCATAGAACTAAAGGAACCCAGTATAACTAACCTATGAGAAATTTTATCCAGCAGCAAATGCTGAGACACACAGTCAAACATTAGGTAGGGCTATAGAAGTCCTATGTAAGAGAGGGAGGAGGAACAGAGAGACCCAGAGGGGACAAGAACAATATATGAAGATCAGCAGAACCAACTATCCTAGGCCTCTTCAGGCTTAAAGAGACTGAGACACCAACCCCCCACCACCCAAAATTAAAAAGCTTAGAATAGACCTATATACCCCTGTACATATATAGATGATAGGCACCTGTGTCTGCATACAGATCCCTTAGAAACTAGGGGAGGGGGCTGTCTCAGTCATGGACTCTGTTGCCTGTTAGTGGGACACTACATCCTAGCTGTACTTGCATGTTAGGCTCCAGAGCAAGAGCAAGCTCTTAGCCCTATGTGACTGATGGACTGAAGGAGGTTGATATGAGGGGGGTCCCTCTCACCTGAGGAGAAGGTTAGAATGGAGAGGGGGAAAGGGTCGGTGAAAGGGACCTGACAGGGAGGAGGGAAGGAACTGTGATTGAGATGTAACTTGAAATAATACATAAATGTTTTAAAAAAAAGAAACTACCTTCATCAAACTTCACAGTCCTAGTTACACTAAAAGACAGACATCAGCACTGGGTTTGGATATGCACCTATTGTTTGTCTTGTTTATGCTGTTGGTTTGACCCCACTCCAAATGCCAGACAGTTTCATATTGAATTTCCATATTAGAAGGTAAACGATCAATTAATGGGCTATTATTTTTCCCAATATTTAGAATGTGTACCATGAAAATAAGCCCAGAAGTTAACTGTGAAGCCACATGGATCTCAGACTGTACATAGTCAACAAATGGTAATTTTATTATAATTGAATTCTCCTGTATTTCACACATTTTTTAACTGCTTCTATAAACGTACTGCAGGAGACAAGCTTTATACATTTAAGTGGCTAAAACTTTGTTCATACCATTTCTCTATTAAAATGTTCTTGTGTCTGTCTGATGTCCACCTATGAAATTAATCTTCAGGGCTAGAGATTTAAAATTCTACAAGTTACATATTTTTCAAAACATACAAACAAACAAACAAAACCTTCCTTCTAACCCTGGCAGAGAGTCAACTTGTCTTTTGAACAACAGTGAAATTATCCATACATTTAGCGTATAGTATGAATTGTGAGATTATGAATGGCAGGGATATTGTATGTGTCAATGCTTTTCACATGGAATGCTATCTTTGTGGAACATGGAATTTTAAAAACATAATTTTAAATTATATTTTAACCATTTTTCCATTCTTATTTTGGCCCCAAACAGGTTTATTACATCCCAAATCAGCAGGAAGTCATTTTAAGAGAGTGATGTCCCATCCCCAGAAGGTGGTGAGGGTGTTTCTCCCCCCCCCCCCCGCTTTGGTTATTTGATGGATAATAGAAAATTTTGTTATTTAGGGGAAGAGACTATAAGCTGTTAAATTTTAAATTGATTCTTGTAGAATTTCATACACATATTCAATGTATTTTGAAAATATGCACCCTCATTCGTTCCTGCAACTTGTCTCATAACCTCTAGCCTTCACACTCCCTTAAAAATTGATGTTCTCTTAAAAAATTTTTTTAAGACTACAATGTCTAATTTGTGCTGCCCATATACTCATGTGGGTGGGACTATTCTTGGAGCCTGATTGACTACCAGGAGCTATACCCTTAAAGAAAGCTGAGTCTTTCTCTCCCAGCAGGTGTCAACTACCTGTAGCTCCTCATGAGCCCCCTTCCTTTATTAAGATGGCATGTTGGCTGGTTTGATCTTGCACAGGTCTTTTGCAGGCAACCACAGCTTGTATGAATAATTGGAGTTCATTGTTCTTGTAGAAAAAAGTTTCACCCCAATACTCTGCAGTTCCTGACTCTTAGTACAGTTCTGCCCTGTCTTTCATGTGGTCCTTGGACCATGTGGGAAACTGGTGTGGTATAGATGCCCCTTTTAGGTCTGAGCACTCCTGAAAGGCTTCTGTTTTGTACTTTGACCAATTGTTAATCTCTGTGTTAACCACAGTCCACTTCACAAAGAAACTTCTCCAGTGAGGGTGGAGAGTTGAATTAATCTATGATTAAAGATATATGAATTTAGTGGGAAGTTATATACAATGTTTATTTAGCAATATTAGAGCATTAGGTCCAACTCTGGGGTCTGTGGGCTGCTTACTCAAGTATTCTTGGCCAGATTTACAATACCAGGAATGTGTTTGCCCCTCAGGAGCTGTTCTTAAATCCAATAAAATCATTTGATTACCACCCCAAATGTTGGTGTCACTATTATACCCCTGGGCATATCTTGCCAGGACTGTTCTCAGCTGGGTACGACTGCTATTATCATCCCCTACCCCATAGTCTGCACTATGAATGGTAATAAAGTACAACATGAAGGCAAACATCAGGGAAGAAACTTCCTGGAATGTACCATTTTGTTTTCTCCCTGTGCAAGGAGAAATTTATACTTATTTTTGAAAAAAATTCCATCGAACAGATAACCTATCTAGATATTTAAATTCTTTCAGACTTATTTATTTTTACTTTACATACATCTTTTCCTTGCATGTGTATCTATGTATCTTGTGCATTCTGGGACTGGAGTTATGGACAGTTGTAAACCACTATATGGGTCTGGGAATTGAACCCAGGTCTTCTGGAAGAACAACAAATATTCTTAACCACTTACTTATCTCACCAACCCTGTGCTCCGCTTAATAAAGGATTAAGATTGATTGTAGTGAGCTATAAATTGTCTCTCACAGACAGCTCCTTGATAGAGGTTTCCGTTTGGGTTCCCTGGTGGAAGTAGAAACAGATCTCATAGAAAGAAAAAACTGTCAAGAGGACAGGAAAGGAAAGTTCTGATTCGACGATTCATTTTTGTCATTTTATATTCTTAGGTCACTCAGTCAAGGTTTAAAATTTTACGACAATTTATTGGATGTGATGATGGACCTATTTTTAGGGCATAAGGCCTTTTCTTTAATTTATTTTTTGTCAATCTGAGATGAAATCCACACAAAGAAAGCTGAGGAAACAGGCTCTACCAGACGATGTGAAGTAAAGGCTGGAAAGGAATATGGACAGCAACTGTGCAGATGAGTCCCACACAATACTGCAGAGAAAACAATTATGCATTATCTAACTGAGGTTGACCATTTCAAGCTCAAGGAAAATCTTACAAGCCCACATAGACACCTCGACATGCAAATGATAATTGAAGCCAGACAGCTGCTACTCTGATCTAAAGTTATTAGAAAATTAATCACATTTGAAAGGTTTATGGGATGCCACACCAATCTCTTTGTAAGAATTAGAGTGGTTTTATATGAATTTATCATGGACAGTCCTGCTACATAAACATTGTCAAGTTATCTAACATCTCTGAAACATTTAAAGTAATTTAAAATGAGGATACCAATATATCCAAATGAAATCTATAAAGATTTAAGAAAATGAAAGTACAGTGTATAATATAATCATAGACTACTGTCTAGATGACAAGCTTTGATCAGTTTATTTTTACCTACAAAATAGTTACAGTGGTAATATTTAATTCATTTGTCATCAAATATTTGTTTATTTATATACATATCTCAATAATTCATTGACTTAGTCTCTGTATTTATAACTTTCCCTTTTATTGAAAATAGGTATTTTTCTCATATAATACATCCTGATTGCAGTTTCATTCCCTTTACTCTTTCCAGTTTCTCCCCATCTCCCTTCTATCCAGATCCACCCCCTTTCTCTCTATCATTAGATGACAAATAGGCTTCTTAGGGAATCTAATAATATAATATGATATGATATGATATGATATGATATGATATGACATGATATAATATAATATTAGTATAGTATAGTATAATATAATATAATATGTATAATATAATATAATTAAGATAATATATACTATACTATAATAATATAATATAATATAATATAATATAATATAATATAATAAATATAATAAAATATATAGTAGAACAAAGACTAATACATTGGAATATGACAAGACAAACAAAAAGAAGGAAAACAGCTCAATAAAGGGCACAAGAAATAGATACAGATGCAGAGACTTGACATGTTTGCATACTCAGGATTCTAATAAAAACACTAAGTTGGAATCCATACTTAAAGGGCCTATAGTGTAAAAGGAGAGAAAAATAAAAAACTATATAAATAAAACATAAAAAATAAGATAATATAAAAATTTAAAGGCCCTGACATGACATCATGAGACAAGGAACTTCCAAACATTGAGTTTGTTTTCTGTTGGCCATTTACTGCTGGGCTTGCAGTTTACCGTCAACAGTAGTCAATTTCCCCTGTGAGATTTCCTTGTAGAAAACTGAATTTTCTTTTGCAAGGACTTGTAAATTGAAGATGGTTTTTGAAATAAGGATGGGACAATATGTCCACTTCTCTCAGATTGGTGTTCTCTGTCTCTTCTGGCTCTTGTACCCCTACCTCACTTCCACAGGGCTCCCAGATCCCTGAAGGGAAGGGTTTGATGGAGACATTCTGATTAGGCCTGAGTTTTCCACTCTCTGCATGTCAGGCTGTTTCTCTGTACTTGTTCTTACTGCTGCAGGAGGAAGGTTTTCTGATGGTGGCTGAACAAGGCATTGACCTGTGAATAAAGCAGAATGCCATTTGAAGTCATTTTATTGCTATGTTTTTACTTTTAGAACAGTAGTACTTGGTTTTCCCTGAGGTCCCTGAGCTATTTAGTCTCAGATTCTTAGTCACTCATATAGTGTTGGATAAGAGTTCTATCTTGTGCATTCGGCTTTGAGACAAATCAGACATTGATTAGTTACTCCCACAATCTTGTACCACGATGGTACAAGTGCACCTTGTGGGCAGGTCTTCAATGTAGATGAATAGGTTTCTAGCTGGGTTGTTGCTTACTTTTCTCCTTTGATAATGTGCAAAGTACCTTCCTGTACCTAAATTGCTAGTATGTAGGGATGAAAGCTCTAGGTAGGTACCAGCTCAACTTCTCTACTTTCAATGAGATGCATAAGTGTTTTCTTCTGAAATGGGGCCTGCCTGGATGCCATTTTCTGGAGAATAAATTAAATATAGTCTTGACAACAGTCTAGGTTGTTGGAAGATTTCCATAGGATGCCTTGGCAACAACTTAACGAGGTCTACATTGATTTATACAATTCCATTTATAGTACTGGAAGCTTCATTTGGTGACAAGAGATGTCCAGGTGTGGTTTTGTCTTCCTATTATTTAGTTATTTCATTTAGCTCACTTTCATCTATGCATATATTTAAAGAAGCTTCTATTGTATTATGTTTCCATACTACCCCTCAGATGGCCTATAATTTTAACTGGATAACTGACTGGTTTTAAATTGAGTTAAACATACTAAGCAGTGATCCAAGTGTATTGTTAATTCTTTCATTAATAAAACTTCAAGTTCATTGAATAATTATACCCTGAAGTTAAAAAAGGATATTTAATGCCATCATATATTGCTTATGTGCATGTTTGTATGTTCATGTCAAATGTGGAGATTCAGAGGACAATTTATAGGAATCAATTCTCTCCTTTGAGCATATAGGTTCTGAAGATCAAATTCAGATTGTTAAGCTTAGTGGCAGGTGTGTAAGGTATAGTTTCCAGCTGATGAAACAATTGGGAGATTACTGGATCATGAGAATATTCACACCATTAGACAGTTAATCTACTGATGAATTCAGATTGAATAGCTAAGGTCAGCTTGGTTGGAGAAATTAGGTCTCTGATGCTCTGTGATGTAATTTAAGGAGATGTCTTGTTCCTGAATTCAACTTCTTCTGCTTTCTTTGCCTCATGAATGATAAAGTGAACATGTTTCCTTGACTAAGCCTGGTCATGACCTTTCTTTCTTGCAACATATCTGGAAACAATAGATCCAACTGACTATTGATTGAAACCTTTGAAACTATAACCTGAAATAATTCCATTCTCCTTTGTGCTGATTATCTGTGATGTTTCCACAACAATAGAAAGTGACTAAAATGAATATGGTTGTAAATACATGAAGGAATGAGAAGAACAAAAAACAAAGGCTGTTTATTTTTTAATTAATTAATTAATTATTTCTTCAAGTTACATCTCAATCGCATTCCCCTCCCTGGTCCATCCTCTGGTCCCACCTTCCCACCCTCTTCTCCCTAAACCTCCCATTCACTTCCTTTTCTTTTTTTTTTTAAGTTTAAGGTATATCTTTTCCCCCAACAGCTCCCCTTTCAGTTCAACAAATGGATCTTTCTCTTACAACAACAAATACAATACAAAACAACAGAAATAATTAGGCTACATTTATGAGAATTATAAAGCTTAGCAGTGTTCAGTCCATTTATATTTGGCACCTGACTTTAACATTCTACTATATAACCATCTGCATGAGTTTAAGGTTCTATATCCAACTCAGCTTTCATACTAACTTGCATCACAATTTAAAAAAAAAAACATCTTCTTAGATACAGAACACCCTCTTAATTCCTAAACACCTCAAAATTTAACTATGAGACTTTAGCTATCTAGTCTTCAACCACATCAGAGACCTGGGGAAGACAAAGACAGAGACAGGAACCTTTTGAGTCTGAGACCAACCTAATCTACAAAAGTCAGAACAACACAGAATAAACCTGTTTTAATCAATTAATAAATTTATGTCAACTGTAGAGGAGAATACATAAACTCCACACAGTCTTATATCGTATTTTCAATTTAAAATAGATTATATATAGCATACATATGTAATACTATTACATTCCATCTTTTTATGGCATGATTGGAGACTTACAATTGTCTTTCTGCTGTTCAAACAAAGAACAGAGGATATTCCTTAATTGATTTGTGCATTCTGCACATCCAAGGCATTTTGGTGATTGCAGAATGATATGTTACTTGTGAGAAATTATATATTTTCAGAACAAAGTGATTAGACACCAATGAAGACAAGTAACCCAAATGATTCAGCCTCATAAACTGCCTCAACAGCTGTTTCCTCAAAACTCTGCATCAAGAACAACTTCAAACAGCTTGCTGAGATGACCCAGCCTCAAAGACTGTTCCAGATAGGACTTCAATAAAGCCCTGAACTTTCCTACCCAAAGTCCAGCTTCAAACTACAAACTGCTCAAGACATTCAAATTGCTGAGGACATAGAAACTGGACAACAAATGCTACAATTAACTTGCTTAACAATTGCTTTCCATTTTTTGGGACCCCCAAACAGGTTTTCTGCATCCCAGTTCAGCAGGAAGCAGTTTTAAAAGAGGGACGTTCCATTCCCCAAAAGTGGGGTGAATGATTGTTTGGTCATTTGATGTGTTATAAATGTTGTTTAGGGGGAATGGTTGCAAATTGTTATATGGTCTTGTTAAGCAAGGTATAGAAAGTTAGACTTGGAGATCACTTTTTCTTTTCTCTATCCTTCTTTCTCTCTTATATAGGGGGAAAGGACTTTAAAAAAAGACAGGGAATATATGTATATAATATAGAAATGATAAGATATAAGGATAGAATATTGAATCTGCTCTGAAAGTTAAAACTATTGCTATTCTTAAAATAAGGTTATCTTTTGATACATTGGTATAGAATTTTGTATATTGATAAAAATAAGATTAATTTTGATTCATTAGTATAGGATTTTATATTTTGACACATAATATGTATATTTCTACTCTTATATAAGGTATTGTGCCTATAAAATTCATTTAAAAGGACAGGTTTACTTCCAATCCTTTTATGGGTTGCTATTGCAATATATTTAGGAGTCTGAATAATACAAATTGACTGGCCAGTCAAGCTCCTGGTCAAGTCAAATACTAGGTTAAACAGATAATAAATGGATAAAAATATACAGTTTGCTTGTTCAAAAGAGATAGATTTATAAATATAATAGCAGATATCTTCAAAACCCTCAGAGGCTTATAGAAAATGGCATTTAAAGATGTTTTTATTATTTTAAGAATTGTTTGACCTAAGACAGTCAGCTCCTGAAAGTTCCCATTTGAGTTGGAAGAAAACAATGAGCATCAAAAAAAAAATTTTCCATCAGAAGATAATTCCTATTGGGAAAAAATGCCCCTGCTCTCTGTACAGACTATATACAGTCCAAAGATGGACCAGAACTTAAATGCAGGTAACTCAATGCCCTGATTCTGCAGAGACAGAATGGGGAAATCCTTCTTATTTCCTGCTTCACAATTTAGTCTGTGAAAAATGCTTGGCCAGAAGGCTAAAGATGATGCTCCAATGGTGTCAAGAGATATTTGGGTCTGTCTAGGCAGAAAACTGTCATTTTTCCATTTGGAAGCTGCTCTCCTATGCTTCCTACTCACTCAAATAATAACTTTATTCCTTCTTATGTCTTTGATGGGGTTGAAGACATAACAGTTAAAAAATTTCAATTGAAGTTGGGTTGTTTAGGATTTAAAAGGATATTTTCAAGTCTAAATAAACTCTTTAGGTTTATAAGTATAGGATATGATAGAAATTATTTAGGTTCAGAACTTTGAACACACCAAGATAGATGATGTTTTTCTTCAAGATTGCCTGATACAAATATGCTAAACATTATGTGTCTAACTTTTATATATGGTTTTCTTGATTGTTTCATATTCTTTTTTACTATATAAGTTAAAAATTTTAGTCTTTTTATTAAACAAAGGAAGGGAAATAATGGGGTAGTGTTAAGCATTCTAAATGCTAATTAATTGGTCCTGTTTGCTGTCTCTTACTTGCATCGACTCTGATTGGTTAAATAAAATGCTGAGGCCTGAGACTAGGCAAATACAGAGAAAGGTGGGACTTCCTGAGATTAGAACAGGAAGCCTGTGCTTTAGAGAGAGGATTAATTCGTTCCAGCCAGGAGCAGGAAGAAGGAGGACACACACCATGGGTTAGAAAAAAGTACCTCATTCCACATGGTCACGAATGTCGGCATAGTGTGGAGAATAGAATTCCAAGGGGATGTATGTATATGTGGGGTCATATTTGGGTAATAGAATTAAGACCTATCTTAGGTGGGCTAAGGTTGCTTAATTCAGACCAAGGCTTGTTAAAATCCACATGGTGTCTGTGTGTACTCATTTATAATGGTGAGTTAAGGATTAACAGCTGCCAAACCAATTATCAATAATCTAAATACTGGTTAAATAATTAAATTAGCTTTTTTTCCACATTTGGTCATCAGGGAAATGCAACTTAAAACAACTCTGAGATTTCATCTCACACCTGTCAGAATGGCTAAGATAAAAAATTCAAATGATAGCACATGATGGCGAGGATATGGAGAAAGAGGAACACTCCCCCATTGCTGGTGGGTGTGCAAACTTTTGCAACCACTTTGGAAATCAATCTGTAGATATATTAGAAAATTGGGAATAGTTCTACCTCAAGACCCAGCTATACCCTTCCTGGGCATATATCCAAAACATTTGAAATGAAACCACAAGGACATTGCCTCAACAATGTTCATAGCAGCTTTATTTGTAATAGCCAGAAACTGGAAATAACCCAGATGCCCCTCAACTGAAGAATGGACAAAAAAAAAAAAAAAACAAAAAACTATGGTACATTTATACATTGGAATACTACACAGCTATCAGAAATAAGGAAATCATGCAATTCGAAACCAAATGGATGGATCTAGAAAAGCTCATCCTAACTGAGCTGACTCGTTCCCAGAAAGATAAACATGGTATATACTCTCTTATAAGTGGATATTAACCATACATTACAGGATAACCATTCTACATTCCACAGACCCAATCAGATAGGAACCTAGCATATCTATCCTAGGAAAAAGTTCACCCAGCAGTGAGTCATGGAATCTGCTGCAGGTTAATGGAACACCTTACCCTAGATGATGTGCCATATCAAGCCCCAGTACAAGTGGAAGTTCTTGCCCCTCACATGACTGAAGAACTTAGGGAGTATGACAGGTGAGGGCCCACCTCATCTGAGGAAAGGAGACTACAAAGGCTGTTTCTTGTAACATGTATTCAGAGTCAAATTCGTGGAGTTCTGATGTCATACATTCATAATATCATGACAGGAAGGCATAAAATACTTGACTCTGATTTAGATAAATGTTGAAAAGAAGTGATTCACATAGACTAGTTTTGCCTTTTCTTATTAGCCAGAAATTTCTTTCCTTTTGAAAAGTAATAACATTGGAAATGTTCCTCAATTTGTTATATAACTTGGGATATCTGTGGGGTTTTATCCCCTGATTTTATATATAGGAAAAATAAGAAAGAAATAGAAATTTAACTTTTCTCCTGATTTATATGTACTATATATTTGGCTTATGATTTTTGGCTCAAATCATAATATAACAGGCCAAGCTGAACTGGGGAAGTATTGGAGAACCTAAAGTATATTGCAGGACAGAGAATCTTTGTAAATGTTGTCTCTTTTTAACCAAAGTCTTAACTCAATATTTCTTCAAAAACAAATGTACGTGAAAATGTTGTTACTGAGGATGAATGTTGGTAGTAGAGTCATGTCAACTTGCACAAAGCCTTAGGCTCAATTGCTAGCAACAAAAGGACAAAACCAAGCAAAAGACCAAATACAACCACATTATAGTGTCTCTATTAAACACCTAGAGTTTTCATCCATCCCTTTAGATTCTTATTCCATACAGAGGTTCCAAAGAACTGGAATCTTCATAAAGCAACCCAGCTATCTTGGGAGAGGTGAGATACAGATCACACTTTCATAAACACTATCAGACATGACTTCTCTCTGATAGCGGTATCACTTAGATACTTACTGTTATAAAAGGATCCCTCAATCAACTCTATAACTTTCCATGAAGAAAGTAGAGAAAGATGGTCCAAAGACGTTAGATGCTACCTTAATTGATTTGTGTGTTTACACTTGGATGTTAATGTCTAATATACAAGCTATATCTCCTTAGCAGTAATTTAATTTCTAATTAGTGGTTCTCCACAATAACACATTTTCAGAGTCAAAGAAACCAGTATGTGACAATTGTTTTCTATTAGAAGATGTCAAGCACAGACATAAAAAATACCAGTAGTTAGCTTTATTTGAACTAGGATCTCAAGATTCTGATTCTGGGACCACTTTGGGAAGACACAGATGTTAATGTCTTAGAGAAACATTGTTTTCTTGCTTCATGGTGGCTATGTTCCTACCTGAAGACTCACATGCCTGCTTTGGTCTAAAAATTCTTGCTTTTCTCACTTGAAATCTCTTGGGGTAAGCATGGACAGGCAGAATAGTGTCAGCAATAGTTGAGAAAGGGTTTCCCATCTTAATCTCACTAGAATTCCATGTGACAAATGTGTCAGGTGCAGTGATAATGTTTAATCTCCCTTTGTCAGATAATTGAGAAATGGAAATGGGGAACTTTCATAAATACAAAATTAATTCAGTATATATCAGGTGAATAAGAGTATGCAGTCATATTTAATGGCTGCTGGTATAGACTATACTTCAGTCCAATGTACTTTATAAGAGGCAAGGGCAGGGCTCCAAATGAAGTTTACATGGTCAAAACTGTCTGGAATTGTCTCAAAAGGAAAATAAAAACATGTTTGAAGAATTGTTTATTTACCCTCTTAGGGACTTGGACAGCAGGGAATAGAAATAACTATCTATGCACCAAAACTGGATAGGGAAGTGTTGGACCCTGTGGATCCCCTGAGGTCCTGATGCCCTGAGACCAGCAGAGACTGAGGTTCGTTGCAAAACACAAGAGGATTTTATTGAGCCAGCACCGGGGTTCGACTGCCTTCGGACAGGAGTGAATCCTGAACAACAGTTACAGGAAGTTTTTAAGCACAAAAATCGCAAACATGTGGGGACACATGGAGAACAATATAGTTGGTTATGTAAATTTAACCTTTGACCCTATTAGGGTAGGGCCATTGTCTTTTGTGACAGCTGCAACTTTGTGGTTATCTAATTCCTGAAACATAGAGTTCAATGGAATGCCTTAGGGATCAAGAGGTCAGATTCTTATGCACCAGGGGAGCTGGGGAGGGGCGGTGGTATTTGTCCACAGCCTCACAGAAGCAGGAGTGGGGAATCACTTACATCATCAGCCAGGAGTAATGTTATTGAAAAAAGTTGTGGTTTGTTAGGGAAAAAATCCTTGTTGAAGAAAAATCTGTTTCAGACCATCCAAATCCTGGGCACTTACTCCTTACATGATCAGTATGCTCTTTTGTTCCCATGTGCTGAGCTTAATCAAGGGAATGGGTGGATTCTGAGGAGAATCAATTTAATTGTTCAAAGAAATATTTTCTATTCTGTTACATTCTAGCCTTTCATCAATTGAATTTGAAATAACTTGACATCCATGAATTTGATCAATCCTAAGGAATGACACACTTGATCTGGGAAAAAATGTTTCAGCAGAAGTAAGGCTGTGACGAGATGATCACTTTGATGCTACCCAGGCAGGGTTTGGGAGACGACTGCTAATCACATCTACATCATTCTACCTTGCATAACCTTAAAAAGGTACTTGCATGAGTGCATAAGCGTCTCTTCAAATTAAGACATTTTTGTTGTTAGGAGAAGAAAGTAAAGTAAATTTATGAAACAATGGAGAGTAAATCATTGAGAATTGATATTGTTATCAATAACTTATTTCTTAGAATTTTGAAGAATAGAAGAATAAAATTACATTGGGAAGATTTCTTGCTCTCTTACATGTTATTCTAATTCCTAGTATGCCCTTTCTCTATCACTTGGCTCAATCATATACTTTCCAATAAAATCTCTTGAGATGTATCCTGCATAGCAAAGTGATCAATTTAGAAATACTTGTTGGACATCACTTTTGCCCATTGGAAAAATCTGCAGTTACTACTGACTGCCATAACATGAATTAATTTGTGTAATTTTAATGCTTCTAGCAGTGACTACTTTTGTGAGAAATTTCTGACATAATAAGGCCTACCAATGATATATTTAGTCTAATACAACATCTGTGGTATTACTAAATTTAAACAGTTTTGACACATGGTACTAAAGCATTAACGCCTCATCTTTTATAGGTACTAATAAAACCTCTCCACATTCAATTTCAGAATCTCAAGACTGTTTTCTTCCTCTCATTTCACCTGGAAGATAACTCTGTGATAGTCTCTACATACTTGGTCTCTCAGAGAGCTTTTTTTTTTTTCAGAAAAAAAGAGGAGAGGAAGAGAAGGAAGAAAGGGGGTAGAAAGGGGGGGGGAAGGGGAGAGGGAGAAGGATTAGATAAGAAGAGGAGAAGGGAAGGGGGGGGGGGGGGGGGGAGGGGAGAAGAAAACAGAGAGGAGAGAAGAGAGGAGGGGAGGAGTGGAAAGAAAGAGAGAGGAGAGAAAGTACAAAAGGAGGGGAAAGGAAGAGGGAGGAAGGGAAGAGAGGAAATGAAATGAAAGTGGGGGAAGTGAGGAGGGGAGGTAATTAATTTCCTTAAGTGTACATCTGAAATTTGAACAATGAGATTTGACTTTTTTTGCTTCTCTTCACTGAATTAATTAGCAAAGGCTAATAAGCATTCATGGTACTAAGATTTGTTTAATATCAATTTAAAATAAATAAAAGTAACGTAACATTTAAAATAGCATAAAGTGTTCATCTGCAAATTGCTCCAACATTATACTTAAGAAGGAAAGCATTCTAGTAATGCTGAAAGATGAGATTCTCTTGATTTTGCCCTTTTCTCTGGGAAGACATTGTGTAAAAATTTCATATAACTACTCAAATGTTTGTCTTAACATAATATACTATAAACTAACTTTAAGTAAAGTAAAATTGTTTTTAATTGAGCAGTTTCTGAAATTTTTTGTAATCAATATTTATTAACCAAGTGAATATTTTTTTGTCAGAATTTATTTTTGCCATAACAAGATTAAGCATCTGGGATTCTTTGATAATTTGTAATTTCTAAGGATGATATTTTTCTAGTGTCCTAAGTACTGTGCTCAAAATCAGTATCCTTTATCAATAGGGACTTATCTTCCATCTCTAGGGTGCAAAAAAAGGATGATAGTAATAGACTGTGAAGAGTCCCAAGAGAGATAATAAAAGCAACATTTAAATAAGGCAAATAATCTATGAACCACGTGAAGTGAAGTCAGTGGACTACATACTCAGTCTGGTTTCACTAAGTGTTAATGTACACTGTACTTGGTACTTCATTAGACCTATCTCTGGACTGAGTGGCAAGGACTAAATAAATGTTAGTGTATCTTGATGATTATACTGAAATAATACTTACAAATACAACTGAAAGATCTAGGTAATGAGAACATTATTCTTAGTGTTGTCCAACTTAGAAAACACTGTGTGAGACAGTTACCTTTCAGTCTTTCTTGATAAAGCTTTCTAAATGATGAGAGGAGGAGTTCCCACAGAATCTTAAAAAGAAGCTTCTGAACTGTCTAAGGTCTACATCCCAGTATTACTTCTTTCTTGAGTTGTAAATTTTTATAGAAAGTAACTGTCTCACACAATGTTTTCTAAGTTGGACAACAAAAGAATGATGTTCTCATTACCTAGCTCTTTCAGTTGTATTTGTTAGTATTATTTTAGTATTATCATCAAGATACACAAATCCCCAAGAGATCTGCAGAATATGGCATACAAAGATGTTTTCTTAAATTAAGATTTTTTTGATATTCCTGACAGCACCCCCTATTCTACTCCAAGTAGAAGATGAGCATTGAAGAATCTCCAGTGTGAGATGGTTGAATTAGTGGCAAGCCTATCTCTTGGCATGAAAAACCCCTTGCTTCAACTGTAGACAGAATGCTGTCCAAAAAGGACAAAACTTGGTAGCAGGTAAGTTGACAGCATAGCTCTGCCAAGACAGGGTAGGCAAGTCCTTCATAATTCCTGCTCTACAATCAATGTCTGTCAGAGAAACGGGACCAAAAGGCTGAAGATTGATGCTGCAACATATGCAGACAAAATGGGAACTGTCCAGGCAGCCACTGATATGTCATTTCTTAGTTTTGGAAGCTGCGGGCCCTGCACTTCCTACATAATCAGATATATTTATCCCTCTCAGGTCTCTGAGGTGGTTGAAGAATAGATAGCTAGAGTCTCATAGTTAAATTTTGAGTTGTTTAGGAATCAAGAGGGTGTTCTGGATCTAAGAAGATGTTTTTAAAATTGTGATGCAAGTTAGTATGAAAGCTGAGTCAGATATAGAACTTTAAATTCATGGAGATGGTTAGATAGTAGAATGTTAAAGTCAGGGGCCAAATACATATGGACTGGACATTGGAAATGTATGCTAAGCCATTTAACTCTCATCATTGTGGCATATTTATTTCTGTTGTTTTGTATAGTATTTACTGTTATAAGAGAAGGAACCATTTGTTGGACTGAAAGGGGGAGCTGTTGGGGGAAGAAGGTGGAAGGGTGGGACAGGAGGGGGGAGTAGGGAAGGGATTGTGACTGAGATGTAACTTGAAGAAATAAAAAAATAAAGTTTAAAAAAATAAAATAAATAAAAGAGATTCCCCCTCCCTGGAAAAAAAAAAAGAAGCACAGAGGAATGTGTCCCAATTTCCTTCATATATCATTAATTTCATTTCAATTATTCAAAAAGTTGAAATTATTTTACAATCAATATTAAGAAAGTTCTACACTGATATTTGTTATTGTAGATACTTTGTGATATTTGCTTTAGGAAATCAGTCTATCCAGCCATTTATCAAGCAACATAGAAGTCTGATTTCATATACAAGGGTCAATACCATTGTGGCCAACTATAATCTTAATTTTGTATCAATATACAAAGATCAATACCGATGTAATCCAATACAATCTTATTTTTGCACAGTAAACAATGGTCAATAACACTTTAGCCAAATAAACTACTAATTTTGTATCAATATACAAAGGTATAAGGGCATATTCAATAATCTGCCCCTTCTTCTTGGACCTTCCTGTGCTATGTCTATATCTCATTTTTCTCAAGCCTATGCACTCCTACATAGGAAAGGAAGAAGGATACAGAAAAGGAAAAGTAGGAAGTCCCTGGGGCTAACCTCCAAAACCCATTAAACAGGACCATTTATCAGCTTGAAATCTCTTCCCCTAAATATCGGAGTTTTCAGTTATCCTTCAAATAACCAAAAAGGAGGGCGGAGAAACACCTTCCCCACCCTCTGGGCATGGGATGTCGCTCTCTTAAAGTGACTTCCTGCTGATTTGGGTCGTAGTAGACCTGTTTGGGGCCCGAACCCAAATGGAAAAAATGGTTAAAAATGTTAGTACACTCCTTTTATGTTCAGTCCTTCTGTTCTCAGCTGTTTAGATGACCTAAGTGCGTAATATTAAGATTGTATTGGGCTACATAGGCATTGATCTTTGTTTATTGATACATAATTAAGAGTATATTTAACCACAACTGAATAGATCTTTGTATATTGATACAAAATTAAAGATAACACTTCCTAATGGTATCATACCTAGAGATACTTAAAAATAAAATGTGAAGCTCTGGCCTCTTGATACCAACCATCTAAAACGGTCTAGGATAGTTAAGTAAAACAAACTCCTAGTCATGCAAACATGTCACTTTGTTAGCTACTATGACAGTCTATCACAGATATTCTCTAAACTACCCAGTAATAAAGTTGCTAAGAGACAAGCAACATTTGCTTATCTAAATACAAGAGATGGATAGGGCATCTTCAAAAACCCCTAGAGATCTGCAGAATATGGCATTCAAAGATGTTATCTTAAATTAAGATTTTCTTTTTTTTTTTTGATATCGAGACATATCAGCGCCTGACAGCACCCCCTATTCTACTCCAAGTAGAAGATAAGCATCGAAGAACCTCCACTGTAAGATGGTTGAATTAGTGGCAAGCCTATCTCTTGGCATGAAAAAACCCTTGCACCAACTGCAGACAGACTGCTGTCCAAAAAGGACAAAACTTGATAGCATGGAAGTCGACAGCCTAACTCTGCCAAGACAGGGTAGGTAAGTCCTTCATAATCCCTGCTCTACAACAAATGTCATAGAAACAGGACCCAAAGGCTGAAGACTGATGCAGGAATGTATGGAGAGAAAATGGGAACTGTCCAGGCAGTCATTGGTATGTCCTTTCTTAGTTTTGGAAGCTGCAGGCCCTGCACTTCCTATATAAGCAGATATATTTATCCCTCTCAGGTCTCTGAGGTGGTTGAAGAATAGACAGCTAGAGTCTCATAGTTAAATTTTGAGTTGTTTAGGAATCAAGAGGGTGTTATAGATCTAAGAAGATACTCTTAAAAGTGTGTTGCAAGTTAGTATGAATGTTGAGTCAGATATAGACCTTTAAACTCATGGAGATGGTTAGATAATAGAATGTTAAAGTCAGGGGCCAAAGATGTATAAACTGGACATTGGGAAGTTATACTGGGCCATTTAACTCTCATAAATGTGGCATATTTATATCTGTTTTGTATAATACTTACTGTTATAAGAGAAGGAACCATCTGTTGGACTGAAAGGGGAAACTTCTGGGGGGAAGATGGTGGAAGGGCGGGATAGGAAGGGGGAATAGGGAGGGGTTTGTGACTGAGATGTAACTTGAAGGAAAAAAAAATAAAGTATTTAAAATAAAAAAAAAGAAGTATAATTCCAGCTCTGTCATGTATAGATGTGTTCATTTTTACTAAGCATGAGATTATGAAATCATTACCATAATCAATGCACAGGAGTTTAATCTCATATGCATAATGCCCATTAATTGTTTTCTAAGCATAAGTTTCATTTTATATCTAAGCATTTTAATATATATATATATATATATAGTTAACTGGGCTTTAATGTTTTTTAAAGGCTATTTTATTAGGAAAGTAAATTGTAGATAAAGAGAAATGCAATTCTTTATATTTTTTAAGCAATGAAAAATGCATAAATCTGACCTAAGGAATAGAAACTCTATCAAATATATAATAATCTAAACAGTTCAGACCATATCTTCCTCTTGTGGTTTATTCTTGGTCCCACTATACCCTTTATATTAACAGTCGCTGTCCTGACATTTTATTTTAGGATTAGTTTTGCCCATTCTGGAACTTTATATTAACTCCTCTTTACTTAATTCGGTTTTTTATTTTTTAGACTGAGCATATCCTCAGCACTTTTGAAATTGCTGAAAAGTGTTTTACTTCATACCTATATCATATATTATTTGTTCTTAAAGGAAACCTGAGCTGTTTCTAGCAATGAGTAGCATCATAACAGAGTGAGAGAGTGCCTATGGCCCACAGATGTGAAGAGGTCTGAGCTGCATTTGATACACAGGCAGTCTGGCATGACTATTTTCTATATCAGGATGGTTGGCTGATTTCCGGCATTTTTTAATAGTCTCAGCACCTGAAGGAAAATGAAAGGTAGCCCATTTTTAAAAGTGCTAAATAAGATTTTATTTTGTAGTATTATGTTACTGTATTACTCCCCAAAGTAAAACAGTACATAGCATATATTCACTTATAACTTACTAAAAAAATAATAAATTTCCAATAATCTTAATCTTTAACATTGTTAGCAAAGATTAAAATATAACTAAATAAAGTTCACTTTAATAAATTATAATTTATGACCTTTGAAAACATCACAGCACTTTTATTAGACAAGGGGATGATTTATTATATAAGTTATAATTAAGATAAATGAAGGTTATATTATAATACAATATTTGTCAGAGGATTAAAATCACCATGTGAAAATTTGAATTTTAGGTTCATCTATTGAAGTTTTAAAGATAATTTAAATTTGAAAGAATTTAATTTACTGGAAATTTAAAACAACACATTTTTAATGAAGTACAAACAAGTAGCATAATTTTCATTGAACTAATTACAGAGCTAAAACTCCTTAATTGGGGAAGACAAAGACCTTAAAAGATTTGTTTCTAATATCTTATTTAATCCTTTTCTCAGAATGATGGCTGCCAGGTATGTAGGAACATTCAGACAAAACTCACTTAAATAAGATCATAATGGGAACAGTTCTTATGATTTAACTATCCCTGAAACAAGATAGAAATAAACAAAAGAATTATAAAGTACTATGAAAAACAACAAATGATAACCATCAAATAGGTGAAAATGACTTCCTCAAGTCATTTAATTCTTAAACAGTATTTTTTATCCCATTTTTATGAATGTAGAGGAAAGTATTTTCAAAAATCTGTGCTGGCAATTTTTAATATAATGTTATGCCATCTAACAGAATTACATACAATAATAAGAGGTGTCATTAAAATGCAATTAAAGATTTACCTGTCGTGCCAACCTGCCAACATGCCTCATTTTGTTTAATTATCTACATACTTTCAGGACCACCTGTTTTCAGGAGGACTTTTCATCTTTAGGAAGTGAAAGACATGAGTTTTTTTTTTTTTTTTCCCCATCAGCTAGTCTAGCTGCTAACTCTCATTCCTGAAAAGGAATGCTGAAAGTCTCTTAGTGTAGTTGTGTTTCCTTTAGCAGTTAAGAGTTCCTACCGAACACTTGAAAAAATGATGATTAAAAAAAGCAGCTTGAATAAATACAAATGAAGTACTGCAAAAAAATGGTGTTTTATTATTATTTTTTAATAGTAAACTGGCTTTGAGTTCTACTGAAACCTCTGTCTCTCCCTCACAAAGTTAAAGGTTTTGTTCATTAATGATTCACTTTTTTCTACTTGCTAATGCTCTCTGGAATTTATAAATTTTAATCAGAAAGATTACATTATTTTCTAGTGACCTACATGAATATATATGTAAAACAATGTTTCAAAATAAAGAGAGGACTATTATTCATAGGAATTGACTTTGGAAGAAGATTGCTTAATTTATTTATATCACAAGTGAGCTGTGGTGACCACAAGATTTTGTTTTTGGTAATTTGTCTTTAATTTGTAAATTCAGAAATTCATTGGCATTTAGAAAGCATGGGTTTTACAAGCTTGTTAAATTATGCATCATCATTTATCTTTGCATTTCTTAAATTTATCCATGTCTTACAGCAATGCAATGCAGGAAGGTGTGGATGATTCAGACTTTAAAGCCAAACTGCTTGAGGTTGAACCCCAGCATGGGCATGTAATAAGCCTAACCTTGGGCAAGTTCTCATTTCTCTCCAGTTTAATATTCTCCTCTATGAAGTAAAGATAAGAAATGACTGGTTTCCTAAAACTGCTATCAATACCAAGGGCAAGTAGCTGATTGTTCTATATGATTCCAAACAACTTGGTAGAAAAACAGAAATTGTGTTAGTAACAAGCTCACTCCTTTCCAACTTGACATCCAATCACATCTCCATATGATGAGTTTAATTTCCAAATAAAACCAATAATGTATTCATAACTACACCTAAGATAATATAACTATCCAAAGAAAAATAGCCAATGTAATATATGTTCAACCAGACTATAATTATGCCTAATATGATAGAACTATCATATGGAACAACCAGCCACTTTCCCTTGGGTATTGATAGCAGTTTTTGGAAACTCTTATACAACTGCAAACACATTATAAATTTAGAATAAAGATAATGTCCCCTTAGGAACATTTTTTTTTCAGCATCTCAAATTTAAATACAATTACCACTATTATGCTTTTAATCGATGCTACATTATACAATAAAGTTATTGAGTGAAAACCCCACAAATATCTGTACAAGTATATTTTTAACAAAATTCGACAGAAACACTCATGTCACTATAAACTCTGTTTTGGAACTGGTTGCATGGCCTTAGCTAGTACTTATAACTACTTTCCTCTACTATCCATTCTGTATTTCCACTATTCTCAGCGTTTCAGTTCCTGGAGTAGTGACCCGTACCTTCATTCCTTTAATAAACATGCCCTTTGTCATCCTGTCTGGATTAGGCTTTTGTAGTTTTCCATTAATTTTGATCACAGGACATGGTAGCACCAAGAGAAGCCCAATCTATACACAGACTTTCTTATCTCCACTGTAGAGAAGCAATTCAATTTCCCCATGGTAATCTGGATCAGTCACTACTCTTAACATTGCTATTCTATTTTTTTATGTTTATTTATTACTTTAGGTTACATCTCCATCACAATACCCTCTTTCCACCCCTCCCAGTCCAACCTTCCCACCCTCTACCACCTGTGGTAGGTTTAGTGTTAGCATATATAGCATAGGGAACGTGAAATAAGGCTGCACTTTTAAGATAAAAGACTTCATCCGAAGTGACATGTCCTTGGGAATTCATCAAGGACCAGGACCTCTTTGATCTTGGGGCTGGGGGCAGGACATGTCCCCTGGGGTGCCCGCCCTCCAAAGGTCTGTTATCATTTTGCAGCTCTCTGTGAAGGGCATCTGAACGACATGCCCTGAGGCACCTGCCCACATCTGCAGATCACCTGTGAATTCATGCCCCTCTGCAAAAAGCTTTTTTGAAAAAGACTGAGCCCCCAGAACTAACTTTAAAAGTCCACAAAAGCTTTTGCCAACAGCTGAAGATGTATAAGGCAGGATCCATGTGAACACTGGGTGGGTTCTCTCTCTCCTGTTCCTGATTCACTCAAGGCTTTCCTCCAGTTGCGAAAAAAACACGCATCACAATCTCATCGGAAAGTTTCACCCTCTGATGTTGACCCATTTCAGGTCTGGAGAGGTGACTGATTCTCCCTGAGATTTGGGAGTGCTCAGATGCAGAGCTAGGGCCTTTGTAGGCCATAAACATCTGAATTGGTAAGCCAGCCACCTGGGAAACTTACATGTGTTAATTGGTCTTAAGACCACAAGGGGACAAACAAAATTTAGGGACTTTAAGAGACTTTAAAACTGAAAAATTGTATGAAGACCAGCCATCCATCAGGACCAATGCTCAGAGAAAAATATCCTTTTGAGAAACCTTAGGTTAATGTTAAATGTTTGTATTATAGATACTAAGAAGTTTTAGGTGTTAGGTTTCATAGTTAGGGTTTGAGTTTAGGATTTAGGAATTTTATAGACAATTGTTAGGTAATTGTTAAGTATTGATAAATATTTGTGTGATAAATAAAAGTTTACTGTTACAACCCCTTATCCCTTCCATCAACTCTTCTGGAGTGGAATGTCCCTACATATCAGTCCCCCACCCCAGTTTAGCAGTCACATGAGGGCCAAGAGACTCCTCATACACTGGGGGCCTACAAGGCAACACCACTAGGGCAAAGTGTCTCATTGACAGGAAAAAAAAGTATGTTCCTGATCTTCTTGGTGTGTTGGTTGTAGGATCGTTATCTTGTATTATATGGTTAAAATCCAAGTATAAGTGAGTAGATGCCATGTGCATCCTTTTGAGACTGGGTTAGCTCACTCAGGATGAGCTTCTCTAGTTCCATCCATTTGACTGCAAATTGCATGATTTCATTGTTTCTGATGGCTGAGTAGTTTTCCATTGTGTAGATGTACCACAGTTTTTTATCCATTCCTTGGTTGAGGGACATCTGGGTTGTTTCCAGTTTCTAGCTATTACAAATAAGGCTGCTATGAATATAGATGAGGAAACACCCTTGTGGTTTGGTGAGGAATCATTTGGATGCATACCCTGAAGTGGTATGGCTCAGTCTTGACAACCACAGTCTTGATACCCTGGCTAGTCTATTCTAAACCTGTTGCTTAAGGGCATCAGAAGCTCAGAGTGGCCAGGAGGAAGCCTGAGTTTCCATTTCAATGAAATGTTTGTTGTGTCTCCTGGAAAGAGCACTTCCTTCTCTGGAGTCAAAACTTGTAGGCCAGCAAAACTTTGTAACTAATGTTGCAGAAAGAAAAAGCAAAGCTTTCCCTAGTGGATCACTTGGGGTGAAAGTGAACAGAACTATTTACTTTTCTGCCCCATGATTCCTGGCACCTGGCTATGGAAAAAACCATAACATATATTGGATGCTGATTCAAAGCATGTACTTCCTTCTGGAGAACCCTGGCCTGGCCATCCTTTCTGCTGCCATGTAATTGCTTCAATTGTGTCTTCAAAAGACCTTTTCATCTTTTTATCCAGCCAGCTGCCTCAGGATATTTGGGAACATGGTAAGACCAGTGGATCACATGATTGTGGGCCCATTGTTGCACTTCTAGGGCTGTGAAGTGAATTCATTGGTCAGAAGCAATATTGTGTGGAATACCATTATAGTGAATAAGGCATTCTGTAAGTCCATGTATGGTGGTTTGGGTAGAAGCATTATGTATTGGAAAGAAAAACCTATAAGCAGAACAAGTATCTATTCCACTAAGGAAAAAGCATTGTCTTTCCTCAGAGAAATTGGTCAAATGCAGTCAGCCTGTCACCAGGTGGCTGGTTGGTTACCCCTTGGAATGGTGCCACAATATGGTGCTCAGTGTTGGCTTTTGCTGTTGGCAGATCTGGCACTCAGCAGCAGATGTAGCAAGGTCATCCTTAATGAGTTGTAATCCATGTTGTCTAGCCCACGCATAGCCTCCATCTCTGACGCCATAGTCCCTTTGATCATGGGCCAACTGAGCAAATACAGAGATATCTCTGCATGCTCCACACTATGGGACTCCTAAGAATATTACTGAGGTAGAAAACTCTTGAATTTTAGTTGGATTTATTTCTCATTTTCTGATGCATATATGTGTTACCAACAAGTCCAAAATGGTCACTATCTCTTGCTCACTTGGTCCAGTAATCACAAAGTCATGAAAATACTGAACCAATGTATTATTTTTTGGATGAGACAGAAGACCAAGATGTCTTTGAACTAAATTATTACACAAGGTGAAGAGTTTGTATATCCTTGAGGTAAAGCTGCAAAGATTAACCAGCCTTGCACATTTCTTCTGCTGTTCCTTCTGGACAGGTACCAATAAAAAGGCAGTTGCTAGATCAATAGCTATCTATCATGTACCAGGAGATATGTTAATTTGCTCAAGCAAAGACATCACATCTAGTATAACAGAGAAATTGGAGCCATACTTGATTGAATTTTCAATAGTCAATTGTCATTCTATTTTTTTTGTTTATTTATTACTTCTAGTTACATCTCCATCATAGTGCCCTCTTTCCACCTCTCCTGGTACCACCCTCCCTCTCTCCCTCCCTCTTCTACCCATCCCACTCCTCCAATGTGGAGTGTCCCTAAATATCAGCCCCTCTTAGTTCAACAGTCATATGAGGGCTAAGAGCTTCCTCCTGTACTGGGGACCTACATGATAGCACCCCTAGGGCAAATTGTCCCATTAATAGGTAACCAATACTATGTTCCTTATCCTTTTGGTGTGTTGGTTGTAGGATAGTTATCCTGTACTATATAGCTAAAATCTAATTATAAGTGAGTAGATGCCATTTGCATCTTTCTGAGTCTGGGTCAGGATGAGCTTTTCTAGTACTATCCATTTGGCTGTGAATTGCATGATTTCCTTGTTTCTGATAGCTAAGTAGTATTCCATTGTGAAAATGTACCACAATTTTTTTTTTTTAATCAGTTCGATGGTCGAGGGACATCTGGGTTGTTTCCACTTTCTAACTATTACAAATAAGGCTGCTATGGACATAGATGAGGATATGTTCATGTGGTTTGGTAAGGAATCGTTTGGGTGGATACCTAGAAGTGGTATGGCCGGGTTTTGAGGTAGGGCTATTCAAAGTTTTCTAAGATGTCAGCAGACTGATTTCATAGTGGTCGTACAAGTTTCCACTCCCACCAGTGATGGGGGAGTGTTCCCCTTTCTTCACACCCTCACCAGCGTATGCTGTCATTTGAGTTTTTGATCTTAGCCATTCTGAGAGGTGTGAGTAGGAATCTCAGAGTAGTCTTGAGTTGCATTTCTCTGATGATTAAGGATGTTGCATTTCTTCAAATGCCTCACTGCCATTAGAGATTCCTCCTTTGTGAATTCTCGGTTTAGCTCTGTTTCCCATTTTTTGATTGGATTATTTGATTTCATGGTGTTTAATTTCTTGAGTTCTTTATAAATTTTGGATATTAGCCCTCTGTTGGAAGTGGGGTTGATAAAGATCTTTTCCCAGTCTGTATGTTGCCATTTTGTTCAAATGAGTGTCCGTTTACTTACAGAAGCTTCTCAGTTTGATGAGGTCCATTTATTGATTGTTGGTCTTAGAGCCTGAGCTATTGGTTTTCTGTTCAAGAAGTTGTCTCCTGTGCCAATGAGTTCAAGGCTTTCCCCCACTTTCTCTTCTATTAGATTTAGTGTGTTGGGCTTTATGTTAAGGTGTTTGATCCATTTGGACTTAAGTTTTGTGCAATGTGAAAAGTATGGGTCTATATAAACAAGCTGAGAGGGAAAAAACACACATATCACTAGATGCTGAAAAAACATTTGACAAAATCCAACACCCCTTCATGCTAAAAGTTCTGGAGAGAACAGGCATACAAGGACCATACCTAGAAATAATAAAGGCAATATACAGCAAGCCAGTAATCAGCATCAAATTAAGTGGAGAGATACTTAACACATTTCCTCTAAACTCAGAGACAAGTCAAGGATGCCCACTTTCACAATATCTCTTCAATATAGTACTTGAAGTTCTTTCTAGAGCAATAAGGCAACTAAAGGAGATCAAGGGGATACAAATTGGAAACAAAGAAGTCAAATCATCCCTATTTGCAGACATTATGATAGTGTACATAAGCAACCCCAAAAATACCACCAGAGAACTCCTACAACTGATAAATACCTTCAGCAAGGTAGCTGGATACAAAACTAATTCAAAAAAAAAATCAGAAGCCCTTCTTTATATAAAAAATAAATGGGCTGAGAAAGAAATTAGGGAACACCACCCTTCACAATAGCCACAAACAATATAAAATACCTGAGGGTAACTCTAATCAAGCAAGTGAAAGACCTGTATGACAAGAACTTCAAGTCCTTGAAAGAAGAAATTGAAGAGAACATCAGAAGATAGAAAGATCTCCTATGCTCATGGACAGATAGGATCAACATAATAAAAATGGCCATCCAGTCAATAGCAATACACAGATTTAATGCAATTCCTATCAAAATACCAACAAAATTCTTTATAGATCCTGGAAAAAACAATTCTCAACGTCATATGGAATAACAAAAATCCCAGAATAGTTAAATCAATCCTGTACAACAAAAAAAACATCTGTAGGTATCACCATCCTAGATTTCAAGCTATACTACAGAGCAATAGTAATAAAAACAGCATAGTACTGGTATAGAACAGACCAGTTGATCAATGGAATTGAATGGAAACCCAAAAATGAAGCCACACACCTACGGTCACTTAATTTTTGACAAAGGAGCCAAAACTGTACAATGGGAAAAGGACAGACTCTTCAACAAATGGTGCTCGTCCAATTGGATGTCAACATGTAAAAGAATGAAATCAGTTGCTATTCTTGATGATCCATCTGTCTTCTGCAGTGGCCAGATAAGTGAATTTAAGGGAGATGTGGTGAGAACCAACCCTACCCTGATGGTGGCATTAATTTCTTCTCTTCCTCCAGGGATGACAAACTGTTTTTATTCACTATTTTACCTGTAAGAGGCAGAGGCTTCCATTTAGCCTTTTCAACTACAATAGCCTTTACTCCATAGGTCACAGAACCAATGTGAGAATTCTACCAACTTCTAAGTCTGTCTATCTCAATTTTACATTCTGGAATGGGGAAGTAACTAAAGGCACCCACTGGACTTATTGTGAGTCATACTTTAGCCAAAGCTTAGTTAATCTGAATTCCATAAGTCTCTACTTTAACTGGAGAGCCACAATGTTTCTTCAAATATTCCAAATTCAGTATCAATTTGAAACCAGTATCCAATAATCTCTAGAATGTCTGATTGTTACCTTTACCTGTGTGTATAATTAATTACCCTTAGAAAAAGTTGTAGGTGCTTCTGGGGGAAATACTGAATAAAGACTCAGAGTAAAATTGTCAGTTATTTTATTAAAATCCTTCCATAGGTAAAGTTAACTATCCCTTCATTAAAGGGGTTCTGGGTCTGCAAACTGGCTCATGCCTGGAAAATTGGTTCATATGCTGAGATTTCTTTTTTTGCTAAAATCTTGTATAGACTGTCTTTCATTTGTTTTCAGAGTTTTTCTGCAGATCATACAAAAATTCATTGGTCTTCTTATCTATTTCATGGCTGGAAACACTATGATTCCTTATCCAGTACCAAATATTCAAACAACTCAGGCCACCATAAAAAGTGCTTTGCCTGTGCTGACCACTAGGTTAAACTATTATGAACACTGCTTTGTCTGTGCTGCCAATTATGATAACTACAATTATCTTTCTCTTGGAGATTCAGTGCTGCTACCTAGTCCCTGCTACTTCAGGGCCAAATTATACTCAACTGAGCAGCATTGTCTCCAGCCCTAAAGTATGACTCAAGGAAGAGTGACATGAAAGCTCTTCAAGCCCCACTGACCATTTGCTCATAGGTTGGAGAAGGCCATGTGTTCTGGGCCTTCTCATTGTGGAGGATTAAGTTTTACACAGTGTACCCACTCCGGCATTGCAATTTCCCTGAACCTTAAAATTGGAAATTCCAACTCTTTTTAAATAGGCCATCTTTTGGCTAATTCTTCAGCCAATTTCTCAAACAAACTTTTGACACATTTTTAAAATTTGTGTTTTATTTTTTCCTATGAGCTCATATCAATAAACTCAGCCTGATCCAGGTTTAGTCTTTATGTTCCTTTCACTGTTATCCCATACCCTTACAATCCATTCCCACACATATTCCCCAGATTTCTGATTGATTGAAATAGAAAACTCATTAAGCTCTTTAGCAGTACAACACATCTTCTCATGGATTAGACTTTTTCTCTGCTCTCTAGGAGCCTGTTCAGCCTTAAGTCTGGTTATAGATCTAGAGGCACCTATGGGTCAGCCCTGAGGGACAACAGTATTGTCTTGCTTGGCATCTCCTTCACAGAAAGTCACTGCTTGTATAACAGACAATGAGTATTAATTTCCTCAGTTAAAGGTGAAAAAGGCAGTATTTCAGGGTGTGTGAGTACATCTGCTGAAGAAAGAGAGACTACTTCCTAAGGTGAGAAAAACTCATGAGAATATGAGGGTTCAAAGTTCTCAACTTTAATGGGCTTTTCCCATACATCCCCATCCCATATTACAGAATTCCATTCTTTGCCAATTAATGCCCTTACTGTAACTGCTGACACATATTGAAGCTGAGACTGGAATTTCACTGTCATTCAGCCAATCTTATAATGAGGGCATCTGTTTGATTTCCACAACTTGAATCCTGTTGGTGCTGGAGAGAAGATTCTTTTTCAGGGCACACTTAGAAACTTTTACACTGTTTATGTGCATTTGGAGCAGGTCAGTTTTATCACTGAGTTAATTTTCTTCCTTTACTATATTCTGAGATGCTAGAAATACTCAGTATTATCACAGATCTGCTTCCTTTCTTTTTAGTTTACCACAGAGATGCTAGGAGGAACTGACTCCTCATCATCATTTGCCTTATTTTTCTACAAATTGTCAGAAGTTTTATATAGGGAATTACTAATCCATTGCCTCTTAAAAGTTGGTGAATCAAAATACTCAGAAGCATTTGTCTCTTAAGTTTGTAAAATAATTCACACCATGGGATTTCAGTACTCTCTGAGCTTCCAGGAGACACTTCAGTAACTATAGGTATTGGCAACACGGAAAGCCTATTTCAGAGGCTTAAATATTCATACTTACACTTCTGTTGCTGTGGAACCACTTCTGGCACTGAATATCTGTATTAGTCAGGATTCTCTAGAGGAATAGAACTTTATATAAATATGTATGATATATTAAAAGACTCACAGACCATGGTCCAGCTAGTCCAGTAATACCTGTCTACCAACAGAAATATCCAAGAATCAGTAGTTTTTCAGTTCATAGGACTGGGTGTCTCAGGTGGTCTTCAGTATACACTGGAATCCTGAAGAAATAGCTTCTAATGTCAATGATGGAATGGATTTGCTGGCAAGAGCAAAAAAGAGAGTGTAAGCTTCTTTCTTCCATGTCCTTTATATAGGCTACCATCAGCAGGTGCGTCCTAGATTAACAGTGCAAGATTAGTCCTAGATTAATCTTCCCACCTAAAAAGATCTGGATTAAATGTTTATCTTCCCACTCAAAAATTTAATTAGAAGTGGGTCTTCCCTCTTCAAACTATTTGATTAGAAAAAGAATCCTTTACCTGTGTGCCCAGCCATTTTGATTTTAGTTAATTCCAAATGTAGTCAAGTTAACAAAAAAATAAAAATAAAAAGAATAGTCATCATAGACATGAAGAAAATCAGACACAAAGTGATACAATTTTTAAAGTAAACTCAACTTGCCTTAGTGGGTTATATAGGTCTTGGTGATGTTTGGCTGACAACTGAGTGGTTGAGCACTCCTCTCTTTGAAGTAGGATATAGGTAGGTGGGAAGAGATTACTTCCTAAACCTGCTTAGCTGTGTATCCTTTTACTTGGGCAGTGTGTCAATTAGAATGACATATTTGTAGGAAGGAAAAATGGGGTTCAGCTTGCAGACTGACGACAAGCTGTGCATAGAGTTAAAAGCAAGTAGTTTCTTATATATTTGGTTGTGAGCCTAGCCTTTAACGGCTGAGCCATCTCTCCAGCCCAGCAAGTAGTTTCTTGCATTAGCTTTCCATGGCTGTGATATAGTAAAAGAAGAAAACAAAATTAAAGGGAAAGCAAACCTTACTGTGGCCCCATCATCATATAGCAGAGATGAGGCTGCATGTTAAGGGAAGAATGGATAATATAACAGACTGCAGAGCTCACATCAGACAGGAAATAGGAAATGAACAAACAAGAGCAAGCTCTTAGACATCCTCTCTCAAGCAAGTCACTTCCTATTTCCCCTTCTTCCCAATATGCCAAGGATTGAGAAACAAATCTTCAAAGAATGCAACTTTCAGGGGTATTCATATACAAACCATAATACCCAGAATTATGTAAAATATGGAAATATACCCAGAATAGCCCAAATTTCAGATTGGATATAGAATATATATCTTTAAGTCCTCCACCAAAGAAAGTTTGTTTTAATGCTAGCTGCTACATACAAATCATGCAAAGCAGTAACTACCATGTGAAGTGTGCTAAAAGAGCAGGATATAACCTGCAGGGGAGGAAATATATAAATTTATGTGTTGCTGTAGCAGCTCTGCAAATAAAATCAGGATGTCTGCAGAAAATCTTACAGAGGTAATCTTAAGAGCTAATATTATGTGTCATGTATTCAATCAACAGACTTTCTTTGTTAATCCTATCAATGGTGAAAACAATATTTTGCTTAAAACAACTAAAATATCGATCATGTCTATGTGGAATTTAAATTTATTTTCTCAGAACACTTCTGTATGGAGACTGAGACTATCTTAATATCCTTTTCAATGTGACTAAACATCAGATAGATCATGGCTTTAGACGCCTGACCTTTATTCTTCTAGAACATTACTTTCAAAAAATTGTCATTTTACCTTTGTTTTTGTTCATATAAAATGTAAATCCTTTTATAATTTTTCATTCCATCATTTTCAATACAGGATCATCTGTTTCTTACATGTGGGAACTATCTTTTAAATTTAAATTTTGATTTTATGTGTATGAGTATTTGCCTCATACATATTTGATATACATGTAGGTACGTATATCACATCTATCTGGAAGAGCATAACATGATCTTAACTGCTGAGCTATCTCTTCAGCCCTAGGGAAGCATCTTCTGCAGTGTAATTATCAAGGAAGACAAGAGGGTTTATCTCCCAGTCAGTTAAGCAGCCTAACTTCTGTGAATGCTCTGCTCCAAGATGGACAGATAGTCATTGCCAGGAGGAGAACAGAACATTCAGGTTTTATCTGATTGGAACATCTGATTGGAACATAGTAAACCTGTTTGGGGCCCAAATAAGAATGGAAAAATGCTTAAGCACATTAACAGAATCATTTGGTGTTCAGTCCTTTGTGCTCAACTATTTAAATGTCCTAAGAAGTTTGTAGACAGAAGCTGAACTTCAGGGCTTTACTGAAGTTCTGGCTGAAACAGTCTGTGGGTCTGAAAAATCTCAGCGATTTGGTGTCTGATCTGTTTTCTTCTGAGGTTTTGTGGAGCCTGACTGAATCCATCTTGAAAAAAAGATTCCATTTTGTATTAAGTTTGACTCAGAGCTGACCTCCAGTTCCAGAACAACAAAATATACCCGACCTTGTATTCCACGGATGTTCGCTCATCATCACCAGACAGCTCATCTGAGAAAACACCCAAAAAGTCTAAACAAACTTTCTGGTGGTCCAGCTGACCTCAGCTGGTTAGTCAGTAACAATGAGCCAATCAGAAATGGACATGACTAAATACCCAAATATTATCCAATCATATGGTAAAGAACCTGCTTCTTTGTCTGAGTCTCTATATAAACTCTGTATTTTTGGGACTGGGGACTCTCAACTCAAACTTCTGTGTCAGTGAGTGTTGAGAGTCCAAGCTCTGAGCCTGAATAAACAACCCTCATGTATTTACATTGGAGTTGGCTCCTAGGTGGTCTTTGCGGTCTTGAGAACTGGGCAGAACAGTTTCAGTTGTCCAGTTGTCCCTGGATTCCTTAGATGGATGCTTTTAATCTCCTGGAAAGATAAGAACAGAGCCCTGCCCTAATTCTAACTCTGGGACACTACTTTTTTGGGGAGCGGGAAGATAATATATTTCCTGAAGCAAATTTGTTTTTTTTTTGACAATATAAAAAGTATTATATTTAAATTGAGATTAAAAAAGAAATTATTTTTATATATTGGAACTAAACAAGCCTTCAAGTGTATATATTTTGAGATCTCAAGGGACAAATTCACTTTTAATTTCAACATGCCTTTTGTGAGTAGCTTTTAAACTTAAATCATTCCAAATCCAATGTGCCTGTCTCTGCATTCTAAGTATTGCAATCAAAGGCACGTGCCTCCCAACTGATGGGATTAAGGATGTGCACCCACTACCCCTGGATCTAAGTTTTTCTCTATTTGGAACTTGCTTTGTTTCAGGCTGGCCTTGATCTCAGAGATCTGTACGGTTTCTGTCTCTACTGTGTTGGGATTAAGGGTGTATCCCTCTCAAGTGATGGGATTAATGGTGTGCACCATCACCACCCTGTTCTTGTAACTCTAGAATTTACAGGACAACTAACTCTAAAGTGATCCTCCTGTCTCTGCTGGAGTTAAAGGCATGGGCTAACACTACCCTTCTCAAATATTTTACCTTAGCTCTAAATTACTTCAACTCTTAGAGGTTTAGAAAACCAGGTTGAACTTTAGTAACCCTTAATTTATTTACAGCATTTTAAACCTCTTAACTGCCTTTTTAATGTCAAACAACAAAAATATCCTTTATATATACAAAAAATCTTTTAAGTTGATATCAAGTGTGTGTGAGCTATGTGGCAACTTGCAGTCTAACATTCTAGTCTGAAATTAAGATCATTATTTCTTTCATGCTAGTAAGGCAAGTATACCTTTGGTAAATTAAATTTGAAAATTTTATATTTAATTTTATTATATTTTTAAGCTTATTTACCCCTTTTAAAAAATTAATTTGTTTGTTCATGTTACTTCTAGAACATAGCTATCTTTCTCCTCCCCTCTTTGCCCCTCCCTCCCTCCTTTCTTTCCTCCCTCCCTTATTATTCCTCTACTTGATACTCTCCTTCTCCTCAGATGAGGTGAGCCCTCACATATCATACTCCTTCAGATCTTTATTTCTTTGACTTTGTTCTAGTGCAAGTTTTCTTGCCATCACTTAATCAACACTCTCAATTTTCATATCATGGATTCTACTGACATCTTTAAAATCTAAAATTTATTGAATTCTTCTAAAAGATTAGTACTATACACAATAAAAATTCTATATTATTGAAGCAGACAAAGCTTAACTTGTGGTCTATCTCCAAGTAATGAATGATTACTTCTCTAATTTATTTTTTGTTGTTTTATGAGGTTCTAGGCCTTGAACCCAGGGCCTTATTCATGCTATGTAACCACTATACCATTGTGGAGCCTGACTGAATCCATATTGAAAAAAAATTCCATTTTGTATTAAGTTTGACTCAGAGCTGACCTCCAGTTCCAGAACAACAAAATGACCTGACCTTGCAGTCCAGGGGTGTTCCGTCGTCATCACCAGACAGCTCACTCTGAGGAAGCACCCAAAAAGTCTAAACAAACTTTCTGATGGTCAAACTGACCTTAGCTGGTTAGTCAGTTAACAACGAGCCAATCAGAAAAGGACATGACTAGCTACCCAAATGTCATCCAATCATATGGTAAAGGACCTGCTTCTTTGTCTGAGTCTCTATATAAACTTTGTACTTTTGGGTCTGGGGGCTCTCAACTCAAACTTATGTGTCAGTGAGTGTTGGGAGTCCAAGCTCTGAGCTTGAATAAACAACCCTCATGTACTTACATCAGTGTTAGCTCCTAGGTGGTCTTTGGGGTCTCAAGAACTGGGCAGAACACCATAACATACCTTTTCAATCTCATCTCTTTTTTTCCATTTGTCCTTGATCACCATGTTTTGCTCACTCTTGTCCAGTTCCTCTTAAAATTACCCTTAAGTCATCTGTGACCATTCTCAAGCACATTATTCTTCCTTACTTTTCCCTTCACAGTCACATTAGAATTCACACACACATTGAAGCAGTTGTCTTGATTAGATTATCAAAACCAATTCCTGTCATGTATTCTACGTAAGAAGCTATTCTTTTAAAGTATTATGTTGACAATCATCATATTTCTGCTTGGTATCTGTCTCCCTAACAAGGATGACTTATTATGTAAGACTTGGGATGACGTCCGCTAAACTATTGAGCCTCTCCACACTTACTTGCTATATATTACGTTGGAGACACTCCAAGACTTTATTAGCAGAATGAGTGCTCTTGTGGAAAATATATTTCTAGGACTGTGACAGTGAGCATTCTTTGGTAGCTCTAATGAGAAGTCACTATGAAGGGAGCAGTACCCTTTTCTAAAGCATCTTTTGTCACTGTTGCCCTTTAAAAATTGTGTCTATCTTCAGTTAATACGTATTTCATAAAATTACTTTGACTAAATGTACGTGGACCCTCAAAAGACTGAATGCGAGAGCTGTTGTGTGATAGTCATGTTGTAACTACATATTTGGGATCACTTGGGGTTTGTGTTCACATCCACAGTATTTAAGACTGCTCAGTGATGTTGTTTGAGATTAGAGTTAGGAGACCAGAACAGTGGCCTGGAAGAGACAAATTCCAAATTAACTCAGTCAGCAATTGTGCGAATTGCTCCTTTTGAGAAAGCAGATGTTCAAGAATACAAATCAGTTATCAGGACAGCTATGTTGTAAATCACATCATAAGTGTGTTTACACAACTTAGTTAAACAAACAAGCATGAGTCCTCGTAATCACTAGCTCTGTATGCAAAGGATTCGGTTAAGAGTGCTGTGCTTTGGTACTGAGACTGGTATCTTAGTAATTAGTGAGTTTTTAGGATGAATATTTCCTTTATTAGTGACTGAAATGGAGTGGTCTTTCTTTTTTTAATAATTTATTTTTTATTTCTTCAAGTTCCATCTCAATCACAATCCCCTCCCTACTCCCCCCTCCAGTCCTACCCTTCCACCCTCCTCCCCCTCAACCCCCCATCCTCTTCCCTTCTTTTTTTTTTTTAGTTTAAGGTATTTCTTTTTTCCCCCCAACAGCTCTCCCTTTAAGTCCAAAAAATGGTTCTTTTTCTTATAACTATAAATACAATACAAAACAACAGAAATAAATAGGCCACAATTATAAGAGTTATATGGCTTAGCACACATTCCCAATGTCCAGTCCATATATATTTGGCAACTGACTTTAACATTCTACTATCTAACCCTCTCCATGTGTTTAAAGTTCTATATCTAACTCAGCTTTCATACTAACTTGCCTCATAATTTTAAAAACATCTTCTTAGATCCAGAACACCCTCTTGATTCCTAAACAATTCAAAATTTAACTATGAGACTCTAGCTATCTATTCTTCAACCACCTCAGAGACCTGAGAGGGATAAATATATCTGATTTTATAGGAAGTGCAGGGCCTGCAGCTTCCAAAACTAAAAAATGACATACCAGTGGCTGCCTGGACAGTTCCCATTTTCTCTCCATACATTACAGCATCAATCTTCAGCCATTTGGCTCCATTTCTCTGACAGACATTAATTGTAGAGCAGGAATTATGAAGGACTTACCTACCCTGTCTTGGCAGAGCTAGGCTGTCGACTTATCTGCTTCCAAGTTTTGTCCTTTTTGGACAGAAGTCTGTCTACAGTTGAAGCAAGGGGTTTTTCTTGCCAAGAGAATGGCTTACCACCAATTCAATCATCTCCCACTGGAGATTCCTCGATGCTCATCTTCTACTTGGAGTAGAATAGGGGGTGCTGTCAGGAGCTGACATGTCTCGATATCAAAAAATCTTAAGTTAAGAAAACATCTTTGAATGCCATATTCTGCAGATCTCTTGAGGTTTTTGAAGATGCCCTATCTATCTCTTATATTTAGATAAGCAAATATTGCTTGTCTCTTAGCAACTTGATTTCTGAGTAGCTTAGAAAATAACTGTGATAGACTGTCATAGTAACTAACAAAATGACACATTTTCATGACTATTAGTTTCCGTTTCTTAATTATCCTAAACAGTTTATGTCGGTTAGTAGCAAGAGGCCCAAAATTGACATTTCATTTTTAAGCATTGCTAGGAACAATACCTTTAAGAAGCATTACCCTTCATTTTGTATCAATATACAAAGATCAATACCAATGTGGCCAAATATAATCTTAATTTTGTATGAATATACAAAGATCAATACCGATGTAGTCCAATATAATCTTAATTTTACATACAAGGGTCAATACCATTGTGGCCAAATATAATCTTAATTTTGTATCAATATACAAAGATCAATACCGATGTAGCCCTATACAATCTTAATTTTGAATTAATATACAATGATCAATACCAATTTAGCCAAATATAATATTAATTTTGTATCAGTATACAAAGGTATAAGGCTATATTCAATAATCTGTCCTTTTTTCTTGATCTTTCCTATACTATGTCTATGTCCCATTGTTCTCCAGTCTGTTCACTCCTATATAGGAGAGAAAGGAGGATACAGAAAAGAAAAAGAGAGAAGTCCCTGGGTCTAACCTCCAAAACCCATTTAACAAGACCATTTAACAGCTTGTAGTCTTTTCCCCTAAATAACAAAATTTTCTATTATCTATCAAATAACCAAAGGGGAAGAACACCCTCCCCACCTTCTGGGGATGGGACGTTGTTCTCTTAAAATGACTTCCTGCTGATTTGGGACGTAGTAAACCTGTTTGGGGCCCAAATAAGAATGGAAAAATGGTTAAAA
>CAJQZJ010032367.1:984107-1011098 GCA_907164525.1 Lophiomys imhausi | reverse complement strand
TGTGTGTGTGTGTGTGTGTGTGTGTGTGTGTGTGTGTGTGTGTGTGTCTTTGTGTTTGGTTTTAGATAGACCTGCCTGTTGTAGTTTGGCCTGTAAGTTCCTCAAAGGTCCATATGTTACAGTTGTAGTTCCCAGAATGATCAACATGTGGGAGATGAGAAGCCTTTTGGTCATTAAGGGGTGTGTCTTTGAGGGGGATCCTTTTTTTTGGCTTCCTTTTCTTTCTGGTCATGAATGAGCAATTTTATTCTACTCTCCACTGTTTCAGTGTGGTAATTGTTCCTAGAAGAAATAGGTCTACATGACCATGTAATGAAACCTCAAAAACGCTTAGCCAAAATAACCCTTTTCTCCCTGTAAATTAGTATTCCAGGTACTGTGAGAGTGGTGGAAAGCTAACACACAAGCTCAGGCAGGAACCAATAACGGAGGTTAGCATTCATCTTCCACCAAATGAGCCATAGTGACGTGAGAGCCCCTGGTGCTTTGTTGCTGATTTATTGATGACACTCCCAGGGAAAAGAAGCAGGAACATTAGTGAATATCCAACATCTGCAAGAACACAGGAAAGTATACTAGAGCATGCTGTTCCTGAAAATAGGAATCATTCAAAGGTTGACAGAAATAAGTGCACTCAGCCAATTCTCTCTCTCTCTCTCTCTCTTTGAGCAGTTTCTGTTCAGATCTATAGTCAAATTTTTATTGGATTACTTTTCCTTTTTTTGAATTTTTTGCATCTATAGATTTTTTTTTTTACCAATTCATAGGCTACTCCCTCACTTGATTGTTTCCTTTGCTATGTAGAAGTTTTTGTTTTATTTTGTTTTTTAAGTTTCATAAGAACCTATTTGTCGATTGTTAGCTCTATTTTCTCAATGACTAGAGTCATGTTTAACCCTGGAGGGTGCTATACAAACTTGTGGGGAGGAAGATTAATGAATTATTACCATCTGTGAGTCCTATGATCCATGAAGACAACCTGTCAGGCAAAGCTGTCTACCTGCCCAATAGTGGTAATAGTGCTAGGAGGGTAACTAACTATTCTGTCACTTGATTTTAGATTTGTTTGGCACCATAAATCCATATGTAGTACTATAAACATAGTCAGAATCCATGTTGGGGGAAGATTATAGCCCTTGGCATGAAATTGAATGTTGGTCTTTATCTAAATTGACATGGATCAAGATGCCTTACACATACTTCTGTTTATACTCGTAGACAAATGCTATGCTCACCCTTGATTCAAGAAGATAGAATTTTCCGAGAACAGTACTGAATTCAAAACTAATTGCTTTACAAGACACCAAAGGTCAGTGATAGATGAGTTTCCAGCCCTAAATCAGACGTTTATATAGTCATCACTAATGCTCAGGGAAGATTATGAAGAGAACAGAAAGAAGGTAAGAATCTGAAGGTAAGGATAAAGTATGCAAAATAAAAAATGCAAGTCAAAGCTCTAGTAATCATGAAGGCAGAGCAGCTGCCTGCATTGGATATTCACAAAATGAGCACATCACAGTGACACATGAAGAGGGACTCAGCCCTATCTCTCACTGTTGAATTGTTTGCTATTGATATATTGAGAGGGCAAGACCATTGTCTTCAGTTGTGTACTTTCCAATGACCCCCATAGACTCTGGTGCACATTTCTATGTGTTTACACAAATAAATTAGATGACTTTAATTAAAATAAATGTATATATTGTTTAATTTTTATTGTCAGCTTGACACAACCCAGAGTCATTTGGGGAAAGGGTACCTTTGCTAAAAAATTCCATCAGACAAAGTGACTTGAGGAGATGTCTCTGAGGAACTGACTTGATTGATGGGAGGGCCCAGTCCACTATGGGGGACTCTATCCTTCAGCAATTGATCTTGAGCTATATAAGAAATATGGCAGAGAGTGAGTGAGAGATAATGAGAGCAAGCCAGAAAGAGGCAATTTCTATGGTTTCTGATTTAGCTCCTGCTTGAGGTTTTTCTTCGACTTACCTCAGTGATGAACTGGAAGTGTAAGATGAAGGAAATTCTTCCCTCTCCATGTTGCATTTGGTTGTGGTGATTATCACAGTAAAAGAAAACAAATAAGAAGCCTGGGTTATAAATAAACACCAAATCACATACTTGGAGAAAAGACTGATTGGGATGTGATAGAGGATTTGGTAAGGATGGCAAGTAGACAAGAAAGGATTGGTGGGATAGAGTGATTGCAATACATTTTGTAAAGGTATAAAATTGCCAAATGACAACACTAACTAATAAAAATGATAACTGAGGAAAAAAAATTAACAAATAAATGCTATCCTATACCATAGCTGTAGACTAAGGAGTCAAAATAACATATGAACTGCATAATTCCGAATGATACATCTATTTAATATTTAAATATAATTTAACAAATGAATTGTAATTTACATTAGAAAACATGGGCACTTTGAAATACAGAGGTGTGGAATATATGGTATGAATGGGACAAAATTCATAGAAAAACATCACATATTACAGCTAAGATTTAGAAACTGATACTATAAATTTGAGGACTTAAACTCTTGAGTGATTAGTTCTTCCTACTTTCTATCACGCAATAAGCCTGAGGCAGACTGCAAATGTGAAATCCTTTGAAGTAAATGAGTAAGAACTTCCACAAATATAATTTGAAAGGCTTTGACAGATTTATCTGTATAATAATTATGTGTGTAAGACCAAAGCCAAGAAAGATTATTTTAATGTAAAGTACATAGTAAAAAAACTGTAATAGTACCTATAAAACATACAATATGTACAATAGAAAGCAAATTTCTAGCATATATCATGAACACCTACAAAAAAAAAAACCCAGCAAACAAAAACAAAAACAACTTCAGTAAGAAAAAGGATATCAGGAACTAATATCCAATGATAGGAAGTGGTCTATAGTGATAGAGTGAGCTAAATTATTCTGAGAGCCAATGATAGGAGATGTGTGAAAGGACTATTGAAGTTATTGGTGACTCATAGAAAATACAACATGAAGTTTTACATATAAACTTGTATGTAATTTGTTTATTCCACATATACAAACTGGGACACACACACATTGTCAATTTGGAAGCAGTCTAATTAGCTTACATAGGACTTCAAATGCCTACAGTTTTGTGGTAAGACCATTTTATACTCTAGTGTTCCAGAAGTTTTGAAATTGCAGTACATTGATATTAATAATAATTATTTGGCTGTTCAATACACGTCTTAAGTGTATTCCATCTACCATCTATAATGTTGTATCATTTCCCCATTTCTCATTTCTATACCTACATATATATATATATTATGGTATTACATATTATATAGTGTATGGTGTATATATATATATTATGTAGTGTATGGTAACCACTGTTATTCTGTCTCTTTCTGGGAGAGTGTTTTTATAGGTTCGACATGTAAGTGGTATAGTATTTTGAGTTTTTTGGATCCTTATTTAATTTAGTTGCATATAAGTGTTTCTGTTGTCACAAACAACAAGATTTCCTTCTTAAAGGCCAAGTATCATTTCTTTATTATTGCATCAGCTCTTGATTGATATGTATGTTGATTTTATACTATCACTACAACAGATAATGCCACAGATGTCTCTTCACATACTGGACTTTTTGCCTTGACAATACAGCTAGTCTTAGCTAGAATCACATGGTAGATTTTAGTTGTGGGACTTACATATTTTTCCATAATAGTTGTACACTGAGTTCTTTATGTATTTGGAAAGTGACCCCTTGTCATATGCATGGTTAACAAACATTTTTTTTCTCACTCCTTAATGCTGTTATGTTATTCCTTAGCTGATGATATTTTCCTCAATTTGATGTAATCTTGTTTATTTATATACATTTTATTTTCCATGCTTTTGAATTCATGTCCAGAAAACAATTGCTCATTGCATCAACAGCTTAGGGATCACCTCCGTTTTCTTCTAGTAATTTTTGGAGTCAGGCATTCTGTTTCAGTCTTAATAAACTTGATGTTGATTTTTACATTTGATGAGAGATAATGGCCTAATTTCATTTCTTTGCACTTGGATATGTAGTTCTCTGAAGACCACCTATTTTATACTGTTCTTTCTGTATATAGGTTTTGTACCATTGTGGAAAATATGTTGGTTGTATATTTGTATGTTTATTTGGAGCCTTCTTTGAAATGTATTCAAGGGAATGGTAGAACTAAATTAAATAGAAAGAATTCTGTGGCCATCAATCATAAAACATCACTTCAGGTACCCCAGAAATATCATCTTAACTCTCTTGTCTACATATTTGCTTGTCCTCACCAATATGCAACACTTCTATCTTTCTAGCTTCCTCTGTTTTATTTTGTTCTCATTACAATGTTTGTATGTTTAAGAACACAAATGTAACAAATGTAATCCACATCATCTGTGTATCAGTTCTCTTTACTGTATTCTATGTTGTCTAGGAATTTAATTGTCATCACTATTTTTCTCTCTCACCTTGTTCTCATCAATTTATGAGTGATCTAGAATTCCTCATGGTAAAGAAAATTCCTTGCTTGATATCAAATCTCCCATTTCTCTGTTTCCTTTCTTTAAAAGATGTGCAGAGTTGATTACACAGCTTATACTTAACTCTTTTTGCCACTCAGCTCCCCCAAACATCAAGATGTACTTCTCAGTTCTCAAAATTACATATTATCAATTTTAAATTTCTCTTCTCCATGTCAATGACAACAGATTCTCCTGTGTCTCTTTCTCTCTCTTTCCTTTGTCTCCCTTTTCACACTATGCTTCTACTAGTTTTTTACTGATAGATGTTGGAGAGCATTGGGATTTGTTTTGGTTTCTCTTTTCTCTTTCCTTCACACCAGGAAGTCCTGAAGCCAAGGCTTTTCAATATCATGTATGTGTGAATAGCTCCCAATTTTTGTCAATCTCTTGGGCCACAGCATTGATATATTAAGTAAATGCTACATCTTTCCTTTATAGGCAACAAATATTTAACAAACATACATTATTTAGTGTAAAGACATCAGTTTTTACTTTGAACCTTTTCTGGTATTTGCCATTTTTGTAAAAAGTACCTCAACTCAAGGAAAAGCTTAGGATTCTTTTTAGGAGAGTGACCGACCCCTAGTGGTGTGTGTGCAGGAGAGCTGGCAGGCTGCACACCTCTGCTACATCCCAGGCCCATTATCAAGGACTTTGAGTTGGGCCATTCAACATCTTCCCCATCTATGAACTGCTGGAGCATGTGAAGATGCTTTTTATTAAATCTTTTTTCATTATTTGACAGCTTGTATTAAATCTTTGTATAAAATTCATTATCAAATCCTAGAAATACTAGCCCCAAGCCATGACCACCTACCATCTCCTTTCACCAACCCAGTGTAAATTAGCCGATTACCCCTTTTTTCTCTCTTAAGGTTATAGACTATTTTAATAAATAGTGTGCAACCTTTCCCCTTATCCTTTATAGTCCTAGCCACCTTACTTGACCCAGAGAATCTAAATTATTCATGGGTATTTATTTATTTTTACTCGCTTGTCACTTTCCTATTGCCTGTCTCTGATTTTACTCTTAAAGTTTAATGTCCTTATGATTTTCTAAAAATAGTTATGTAATTTGTCTTCTATCTTCATTGATAGTATCTTTTCTTCCACTAATGAGCATTTTCAATTCCAACTGCCATCTATTCTGCTTTTCTAACATGTCAACATTGTTCTTGGCAAGGAGAATTTTTAATGTTTCTTTTAATTTATCTTTTAGTCAATTCTTTGTGTATTTCACATGATAACATGTCACAGTGTGTCCCACAGTATATCCTTTTGTCTACACTGCTTTCCTTGCAAATATTCATTGCAATGAATCATTGATCTGGTTCAAGGCCTTTGATTTCTGATACACTATCAACCAACACGGGGTCTCCTCTCAGCTATCCTTTTGTTGACTGTGTTGTGGAGATCCTACAGTTTTGGTTTTTTATTTTTGTTTTTTTTTTTTTTTTTTTTTTTTTTTGGATGGACCTCTTCACATGCTCCAGCATTTCATACATGGGGAAGATGTTGAGTTGCCCAACTCAAGGTCCTTGATAATGGGGCTGGGATGTAGCTGAGCTGTGTAGCCTGCAGTTCTCCTGCACACACACATCGCTAGGGGTCAGTTGCTCTCCAGCACTGTTCTGGCTAGCTCACCCAATGCTGCAGCCAGGAAGGGACAGAAACAGATTTCCTGTTCTCATGCCCTTGGAGCAGGCTCACCTATGCTCATGGCCAGCAGGCCAGCTCCATTGTGCTGCCCAGGCAAGGTGCAGGGCCTGGTTTTGCTATCCAGAGTTCTGCAGCAGACCAGAAGCTGGTACAGTTCTCATGGTTTGATACCCTTGGTGCTGGCTCACTTGTGATTCCAGCAACCAAAGCCAGCTCTACTGTGCTTCCTGTGGGAGAGGTCTGCTCTCCCTCATCCGGCAACTAATGAGGGGCAGAGACAGTGCTCCTACTTTCTTATCTTCTGGGACAGCTCTCCAGGATGGCCAGATGAGGAATGGGGCCAGCTCTGCACAACCCTTAGACATCAACATGGCCCTAGGTGCAACCCAGACCAGGACATGTACCTGATCTTTAGTGGTAACAGACACCTCAGCTGCAGGGCCATGAACCCAGACATGGCCTTCAGGGACAGCATGGACCAGGACCTCACCATGGCCTTAGCTGTCACGTCTGACTTCTCACATCAGGTTGTTCCTTACTACTGTTGAGTTTCCAGTTCTTCCCCCCTTCACTGTCCACACATCCTTCTGCTTCTTTTTCTCTTTCATCTCTCCACCACTTATTTGGTCATCTTAGTGGCACCGAGAGCCTCTGGGTGTCTGGGGTCCTCTCAGGACTATGCCCCATCCATGCCATGTGGCTCCAGGCGGGAGTCATCTCTGTCCTGGTCTGTGCACAAATAAAAGAAAGTGATCAGTGTGTGAATCACAGATTCACAGAGTATGTGCAAACAAGAATCTACTTGTTTACTACTTCACTCCCTGAAAACACTTTCACATTTTAACATAAATCAGAAATATGTTTCTACGAGAACTAACCCTAAATTTAAGTTTCAATGTAAATGCGTGCTTTTTCCATTTCCTGCCAATTTCTAATTCTGTAGTCTGTCTGGGCTTCATTTCTATCTTTCTTCTTTTTGGAAAGATCTGTGTCATGAATTTGTTGACCAACAAAGTTTAAATAAGAAATTTATGAATGGTCATTTCACCCCACTGGTTATATAGTGAGAGAGCTGGGCATACTCCTCTTTCACAACATGACGCGGTCTAAGTTGAGCATGGTTAAAAATTGTGCTCATCAGCTGCTTTGTTTCATAATTTGTTCAATACCAATTAATGGGGCTCTTTCACCAGATCTACAGTGATAAAAAAACAGAGCAGTTAGGAAATGAGGGGATGATCTAATTGTGTCAAACTCTAATGTACATTTATGAGTCTACAAAGTTGTTTTTTAAGCTTAAAATTCCATTCAGAAAGTGAAAAGTTTTCCTCACAAATGGAAGCATTTTTCAGTTTTGCATAAGTGAATTCATTACATAGATGTAGACAGCAAGCAAAGTAAAAGGCTAAATGTCAAGTAAAAGATGACACATAGATGACAGAGTGACAGACAGCAGAACATTATCATATATGGTACTCAAAATACATGGCAGTCTACACTGTAGTGTTGAAGTTTATTTTAATATCAGCAAAGGGATGCTGCAGCGAGATAGATGAATTGACTGGTGAGGGCTAATATAAGGCAGCATAAAGCAAAGACTTGTTCTTTTACAACCTTGTTTAGAACTGCTTCCAGAAGGCATGGCCACATTTACAGTAGGTCTCCCTGCTTCAGTTAATCTTACGAAAAAAATTCCTCATAGGAATTCCCCATGACTGCCTTTATTATAATTTGTTTCAAATTTTTGAATTAAAATTCAATTTCATCATTTTGCCCTTCCTTTTAGTCACTCACACCTTTCCTTTATATCCTTTTACTCTCTTTCAAACTCATGGCCTCTTTTCCCTCAATTGACTACAGATATCGCTGGAGAAGTGGCTCTGAAGCATGAAGCAGCTCAGAATTTTCATATGAACTATTCTAGATATGAGGTGAAAAATTGGTAAAGGAATTCATGCTTTCCAAATAAGATGTATTTTCTTACTATATCATGAACACAAGTCATCAGAAAGAACTCAAATATAACTTTAACTACAGATGATTTAAGTTTTATGAATAGAATCTTGTAGCATTGTATCTGAAGGTTTCTTTAAAAAAAAAAAAAGTAGAACAATGCTCCCTTCTGAAAAACTGGACCTTTAAAGAGATGAAGTGACTATTTTAAAATGTACTGTTTGTGACAGAATGAAGTTTTTTTTTTAATGTTTATTTATTACTTCAGGTTACATCTCCATCACAGTGCCCTCTTTCCATCCCTCCCAGACCCACCCTTCCATCCTCTACCCCCATCCCTTCCATCCCACTCCTCTGGAGTGCAGTGTCCCTACATATCAGTCCCCAACCCCAGTTCAGTAGTCATTTGAGGGCCAAGAGCCTCCTCATACACTGGGGGCCTACAAGGCAGCACTACTAGGGCAAAATGTCTCACTGATATGAAACAAAGTCTATGTTCCTACAGAACGAAGATTTTGAAAACCCAAAATTGCAATTCCTGACTATAGAAGACAATTCTTTCATGTTATACTTACTTTTTCTAGCCATTGAATTCAGTCAAATCATCTTGTGTGTTTACACTAGTGCACAATAAGCCTAAACTCTTCTACTTTTCAAAGACAAGTAATTAATTCCCTTTGCCAACTATTTAGCTGTTTGCATTTCCTACATGGTAGTAAAATAAGTTTCATTTACAGGAAGTAAGTAAATAGTCCTTTGATTGAGCACTTGTCTTTAAACAAATATCTTATGAAGATGATTTTGACCACATACAAACCATAAGCTACAGTAATTCAACTTTAAGGAAGTATGCCTGAGTGTCACACAGGAAATTTTTGTTAGCCATCAAGGAAAACATCACATCCGAATAAAGAGCATTCAAATTAGATGACATAGATGTCCTAGAATGTACTCATCACTTAGTAGCTCATGTAGGTACAGTGCTGAAGCATGTTATTACCTGTATTATCTGCTAAGAGGCTCCCACTGAATAATCCTTGTGGCTACATCTTTTCATTCCAAAGCTGCAAAATATGAAGGAAGTCACACTTTACTCAGCCTAAGAGTTCTCAGTGTAAGTGTTGGGGCATGGTGACACCTGCTTTTGCATTTTCAGGGTAGTGTTCTGTCACTCAAAATCAACTGTGCTGGCAGCAGGAAAGGCCCAGAGCAAGACCAGCTGAGATGGAGATCTCCCGAGGAACTATCAAAGTCTCATACAGTGACTCATGAAGGCATCTTAGGGCTGAGTCTAGCAGCAAGTAAGCCAGGTAAACATATATGAGTTGATAAAGAAGATGTGAGATGTCTCCATGAGGCTTTTCCTTTCTGAGATCACATAAGATTGGTATCAGTCACTGAATTTCAAGATATTTGTTTATATCACAATAGATGACAAGAGAAGCAAAAGGCCTGCTCCTTGATTTCAGAACACTTCTCTTCAAAGATTCCAGGAAAAGAGCACATACATAAGTGGTCCACTGTTACAGATTTTATCCTGGTTGAAGGCAACCAAGCTGAGCTATATAATGGCTGCCTTTTCACCTCCAATGTTTATATTTGTTAGACTGTGAAATATGGAGACCACTTTCCACTTTAGAGTGAAATGAAACTATTAGAGATTTTTGTGATATATTAGACTCCACATCCATTTTGCTAAATAGTAGGAAATGTGGTTCATGACCTTCAATTTATATTTCCTTCTGAAATGGAGTATACTAGCAGTACTTCACTACTGCCCCAGAGGAGCTGTAATTGCTAACCTCTAAGTGCAGCTTCTGCTATGATTGCTATGCAACTCAAGGTATTTCATTACAAAAGCATTACCACAGCTAGCATGGCCCATTTCTTTCCTATAATTAAACTATACAGCGTTTGAGATTTATTCTGGTTTGAAATCAGTAATAATAATGAATTCATTGTTTACTGTATTTGCAATGGTCGTGATACAAGATAATGGGCTCCCTCCTGGAGATTCATAACTTGTGCCATACTCCCTTATCATCCATTTGCATGTGCTGTGTTTTACAGCAGTTCCACAGAAGAGTTGGCTTCTGGAAAAACACATAGTTTCATTTTAATTTTTGGTAAAATGCACTTATGAATTTCAATCACATCCAGTGCAGAACTACAAATATGTCTGCTGAGATAAGATACCATGAACTTCCACACATTACAGATGTATTTATGCAAAGCTTTGACATGACTATTATTTATTTCATTTGTTTATTTTATTTTGGTATTTTGACCTGAATTTTATTGGAGTATATACTCAAGGAAAGGGTTACCTGACCCGGTCAAGAATCTCACAGGAAGCCTTAGATATGCTTCTTTATTTTAGATAACTTTGTTTAAAAGTTATAAGATTTCTCAAATCTTTCTATATTGTGCAAATGTGAAGTCACTTCTAGTGCTAAGGTATAGAAAAATCCAGAAATATAAATGTAAAGAGGAGAAAAAAAACAAGACAGAAAAAGAAATAACAATTGATCCGCTTGGCTATATAAGGACTGTTTTAATTTTCTCACTATCTATGTCTATATTATTTTTCTTTCAAAATATGATAGGTAGATATTGTTTTACCAAATTCTTACCTGAAATATTTTTTATGTTTATTTATTATTTCAGGTTACACCTCTATCACAGTACCCTCTTTCCACCCGTTCCAGTTCCGCCCTCCCACCATCCACCCCGATCCCTTCCATCCCACTCCTCTGGAGTGGAGTGTCCCTACATAACAGTCCCCTGCCCCAGTTCAGCAGTCATATGAGTTCCAAGAGCCTCCTCATACACTGGGGTCTACAAGGAAGCACCACTAGGGCAAAGTGTCTCATTGACAGGTAACAAAGTCTATGTTTATGTTTCCTTTGGTGCATTGGTTGTAGTATAGTTATCCTGTATTATTATATGGCTAAAATCCTATTATAAGTGAATAGATGCCTTGTGCATCCTTCTGAGTCTGGGTTAGCTCACTCAGGATGAGCTTCTCTAGTTCCATCCATTTGGCTGCAAATTGCATGATTTCGTTGTCCCTGGTGGCTGAGTAGCATTCCATTGTGTGGATGTACCATAGTTTTTTATTTTTTATTTTTTTTTTATCCATTCCTCGGTTGAGGGACCTGAAATATTTTTATTTTGTTTTTATTATAATGCAAGAAATGTGAACTCATAGAAGATACTAACCTTTTGAAAATACATTCTACCAGTGTCTTTTCCTAATGTTGAAAAATAAAGAGTAATGAATCTATAAAGGAACAACGATACTAATGAAAGACACAGATGTGAATACACACACCTATTGCCACTTATTTTTGATAAAGAATCAGAAATTATACAATGGAAAAAGTGAAAGCATCTTCAACAAATGGTGCTGGTCTAACTGACTGTTGGCATGTAGAAGAATGCAAATAGATCCATATCTATCACCTTGCACAAAACTCAAGTGCAAGTGGATCAATGACTTAAACATAAAGTCAGAAACAGTGAACCTGATAAGAGGAAGTGGGAAAACAGTCTTGAACACATTGGCAGAAGTGACAACTTCCTGTAATGCAGGCACTAAGGTGGACAATTAATAAATGGGACTTCATGAAACTGAAAAGCTTCTGTAAGACAAAGGGCGCCACTAATAGGACAAAAAAATTCCAGCCTACAGAATGGGAAAAGATCTTCATCAACCCCACACTGACAAAAGGCAAATTTCCAAAATATAAAGAACTCAAGAAACTAGGCATCAACAAACCAAATAATCTAATTAAAAATGGGGTACAGATCTAAACAGAGAATTCTCAAGAGAGGAATCTCAAATAGTCAAGAAGCACTTAAAGAAGTAAGGGTAGAGAATGGGGGGTTGTGGGGGAAGGGGATGGAAGGGTGGGACTGCAGGGGGAGTAGGGAGGGGATTGTGATTCAGATGTAACTTGAAGAAATAAAAAATAAATTATAAAAGAAAGAAAGAAAGAAAGAAAGAAAGAAAGAAGTGTTCAAAAGCCTTAGCCATTAGGGAAATGCAAATCAAAAATACTCTATTAAGATAGAGTCTTTTTTTTTTTTACTTTATTTTTTATTTCTTCACATTACATCTCAATTGCAATCCCCTCCATACTCCCCCCTCTAGTTCCACCCTCCCACGCTCAACTCCCCATCCTCTTACTCCCCTTTTTTTAAGTTTACGGTATATCTTATTTCCCCCAACAGCTCCCCCTTTCAGTCCAACAAATGGCTCTTTCTCTTATAATAATAAATACAATACAAAACAACAGAGGTAATTAGGCCACAATTATGAGGGATATAGGGCTTAGCATACATGCCCAATGTCCAGTCCATAAATATTTGGCAACTGACTTTAACATTATACTATCTAACCATCTCCATGAGTTTAAAGTTCTATATCTAACTCAACTTTCATACTAACTTGCAACACAATTTTAAAAACATCTTCTTAGATCCATCACACTATCTTGATTCCTAAACAACTCAAAATTTAATTATGAGATTCTAGCTATCTATTCTTCAACCACCTCAGAGACCTGAGAGGGATAAATGTATCTGATTAGGAAATACAGGGCCTGCAGCTTCCAAAACTAAGAAATGACATATCAGTGGCTGCCAGGACAGTTCCCATCTTCTCTCCATACATTACAGCATCCATCTTCAGTTGTTTGGTCCCGTTTCTCTGACAGACATTGATTGTAGAGCAGGGGTTATGAAGGACTTGCCTACCCTGTCTTGGCAGAGCGAGGCTGTCGACTTACCTGCTTCCAAGTTTTGTCCTTTTTGGACAGCATTCTGTCTACAGTTGGAGCAAGTGGTTTTCCTGCCAATAGATAAGCTTGTGACTAATTCAGTCATTTCCCACTGGAGATTCTTTGATGCTCATCTTCTACTTGGAGTAGAATAGGGGGTGCTGTCAGGAGTTGATATGTCTCGATATCAAAAAAATCTAAATTTAAGAAAACATCTTTGAATGCCGTATTCTACAGATCTCTTAAGGTTTTTGAAGAGGCCCTACCTATCTCTTATATTAGGATAAGCAGATGTTGCTTGTCTCTTAGCAACTTTATTTCTGATTAGCTTAGAAAATAACTATAACAGACTGTCATAGTACCTAACACAATGATCGGCTTGCATGACTATTATTTTGCATTGATTAATTATCCTAAGCAGTTATGACAATTAGCAAAAGGCCGAAACTTCACATTTCATTTTTTTTCTTTACCCCCTAACCCTTCCATCCCATTTCTCTGGAGTGGAGTGTCCCTATATAACTGTCCCTCAACTCAGTTCAGAGGTCATATGAGGGCCAAGAGTCTTCTCATACTTTGGGGATCTACGAGGCAATACCACCAGTGAAAAGTGTCTCATTGCCTGGGAGAGAGAACTAAAAAACAAAACAAAACAAAACAAAACAAAACAAAAAACAAATAAGCAGACAAACAGATAAAAAAGAATAAAAAATAGAAAAAAAATAAAAATAAAACGTCTATGTCCATGTTCCCATGTTGTGTTGGTTATAGTATCGATATCCTCTACAATATAGCTAAAATCCTACTATAAATGAATAAATGCCATATGCATCCTTCTGAGTCTGGGTTAGCTCACTCAGGATGAGCTTTTCTAATTCCATTCATTTGGCTGAAAATTGCATAATTTCATTGTTCCTTATAGCTGAATAATATTACATTGTGTAGATGTACCACAGTTTTTTAACCCATTCTTCAGTTGAGGGACATCTGGGTTGTTTCCAGTTTCTAGCTATTACAAATAAGGCTGCTATGAACATAGATGAGGAAACTTCCTTATGGTTCCGTGAGGAGACATTTGGGTGTATACCCAGAGGTAGTATGGCTGGGTCCTGAGGCAAAGCTATTACAAGTTTTCCAAAATATCGCCATACTGATCTCCATATTGGTTGCACAAGCTTGCACTCCCACCAGCAATGGAGGAGGGTTCCCCATTCTCCACACCCTAGCCATCATATGCTGTCATTTGAGCTTTTAATCTTAGTCATTCTGACAGGTGTGAGATGGAATCTCAGAGTTGTCTTGAGTGTCATTTCTCTGATGATTAAGGATGTTGAGCATTTCCTCAGGTGTCTCTCTGCCATTAGGGATTCCTCCTTTGTGAATTCTCTATTTAGCTCCGTCCTCCATTTTTTTGATTGGATTATTTGTTTTCTTGGCTTTTAATTTCTTGAGTTCTTTGTAGATTTTGGATATTAGCTCTCTGTCAGATGTGGGGTTGGTGAAGATTTTCTCCCAGTGTGTAGGCTACCATTTTGTTCGAATGACAGTGTCTTTTGTCTTATAGAAGCTTTTCAGTTTCATGAGGTCCCATTTATTGATTGTTGATCTCAGGTCCTGGGCTGTTGGTGTTCTGTACAGGAAGTTGTCACCTGTGCCAATGAGTTTGACAGTTTTTCCCACTTTTCTTCTAGTAGATTTAGGGTGACTGGGCTTATTTTAAGGTCCTTGATACACTTGGGCTTAAGTTTTGTACAAGGTGATAACATCAATGGACTCAACTCGCCAATAAAAAGACACAGGTTTACAGAGTGGATCCGCAAGCAAGACCCGTCCTTTTACTGCATACAAGAAACACATCTCACTACCAAAGATAGACACTACCTCAGAGTAAAGGGCTGGGAAAAGGTTTTCCAAGCAAATGGACCCAGGAAGCAAGCTGGAGTAGCCATCCTAATATCAAACAAAACAGACTTCCAACTGAAGTTAATGAAAAAAGACAAAGAAGGGCATTATATACTCATTAAAGGGAATATTCATCAAGAGGAAATCTCAGTACTGAACATCTATGCCCCAAATACAAAGGCACCTACTTTTGTAAAAGAAACACTTCTAAAACTTAAAGCGCACGTCGATCCAAACACTTTAGTAGTGGGAGACTTCAACACCCCACTCACAACTATGGAAAGATCATCAAGACAGAAGCCAAACAGAGAAATAATGAGTCTAACAGAGATCATGAACCAAATGGACCTAACAGGTATCTTCAGAACGTTTCACCCAAACACAAAAGAATACACCTTCTTCTTAGCACCTCACGGAACCTTCTCCAAAATTGAACATATAGTTGGACACAAAGGTAGCCTCAACAGATACAAGAAAATTGAAATAACCCCTTGTATCTTATCAGACCACCATGGAATAAAGCTGGACTTTAATAGCAAAAGAATCAACAGAAAGTCTACACTCATATGGAAATTGAACAACTATTTACTAGATGACCACTGGATCAGGGAAGAAATAAAGAAGGAAATCAAAGGCTTCTTAAAATCCAACGAAAATGAAGACACAACATACCCAAACCTATGGGACACAATGAAAGCTGTGCTACGAGGAAAGTTCATAGCACTAAATACCTTCAAAAAGAAAATTGTGACAGCTCATATAAGCGAATTAACAGCTAAACTGGGTGAATTGGGAAAAAAAGAAGCAAACACTCCCAAGAGGAGCAGAAGGCAGGAGATCATCAAACTTAGGGTTGAAATCAACAACTTAGAAACAAAAAGAACAATACAAAGAATCAATGAAACCAAGAATTGGTTCTTCGAGAAAATCAACAAAATAGACAGACCTTTAGCCAAATTAACTAAAAGGCAGAAGAAAAAACCCAAATCAACAAAATCAGAAATGAAAAGGGAGAAATAACAACAGACATTGAGGAAATTCAGAGAATATTTGGATCCTACTTTAAAAATCTATACTCCACCAAATTTGAAAACTTAAGTGAAATGGACAATTTTCTTGATGGATCCCACCTACCGAAGCTAAATGAAGATCAGATAAACAGATTAAACAGCCCTATGACCCCTAAGGAAACAGAAACAGTCATTAAAAATCTCCCAACCAAAAAAGCCCAGGGCCAGATGGCTTTAGCACGTAATTCTACTGGACCTTCAAAGAGAAGCTAACACCAATACTTTTCAAACTCTTTCACCAAATAGAATCAGAAAGAACATTGCCAAACTCATTCTATGAGATCACAATCACCCTGATTCCTAAACCACACAAAGACTCAACAAAGAAAGAGAACTTCAGACCAATCTCCCTCATGAACATAGATGCAAAAATACTTAATAAAATACTAGCAAACCAAATTCAAGAACACATCAAAAGTATCATACACCATGATTAAGTAGGCTTCATCCCAGGAATGTAGGGATGGTTCAACATATGAAAGTCTATCAATATAATTCACCATATAAACAAGATGAAAGAAAAAAACCACATGATAATCTCACTAGATGCAGAAAAAGCATTTGAAAAAATCCAACACCCCTTCATGCTAAAAACTCTGGAGAGAACAGGCATACAAGGACCGTACCTAGAAATAATAAAGGCAATATACAGCAGGCCAGTGGCCAACATCAAATTACATGGAGAGAAACTTGAAGCATCTCCTCTAAAACTCAGGGACAAGACAAGGATGTCCACTTTCACCATATCTCTTTAATATAGTACTTGAAGTTCTTACTAGAGCAGTAAGACAACTAAAGGCGATCAAGGGGATAAATATTGGAAACGAAGAAGTCAAATTATCCCTATTTGCAGACAATATGATAGTATACAAAAGCGACCCCAAAAACTCCACCAAAGAACTCTTACAGCTGGTAAACACCTTCAGCAATGTGGCTGGATACAAAATTAACTCAAAAAAATCAGAAGCCCTTCTTTATACAACAAACAAATATACCAAGAAAGAAATAAGGGAAACAACCCCCTTCACAATAGCCACAAACAATATAAAATACCTGGGGGTTACTCTATCCAAGCAAGTAAAGGACCTGTACAGCAAGAACTTCAAGCCCTTGAAGAAAGAAATTGAAGAAGCCTTTAGAAGATGGAAAGATCTCCCATGCTCATGGATAGGTAGGATCAACATAATAAAAATGGCTATCCTACCAAAAGCAATATATAGATTCAATGCAATTCCTATCAAAATAGCTACACAATTCTTTATAGACTTGGAAAGAGCTCTTCTCAATTTCATATGGAACAACAAAAAGCCCAGAATAGCTAAATCAATCCTGTATAATAAAAAAACATCTGGAGGTATCACCATCCCAGATTTCAAGCTGTACTACAGAGCAATAGTAGTAAAAACAGCATGGTATTGGTATAGAAACAGACCAGTAGATCAATGGAATCGAATTGAAGATCCAGAAATAGACGCACACACTTTGGCCACCTAATTTTTGACAAAGAAGCCAAAATGGCACAATGGAAGAAGGAAAGCATCTTCAACAAATGGTGCTGGTCCAACTGGATGTCCACTTGTAAATGATTGAAATTAGACCCATACTTAAGAAGAGTCTTAAACCTACCAAAATTACTAAGATCAAAAACATAAGGGAAAGTTTGTGCTGGCGTGGATGTGGAGAAAGGAGAACACTTCTCCATTGCAGGTGGGAGTGGAAACTTATACACAGTTTGGAAATCAATATGGCAATTTCTAAGAAAATTGGGACTAGTTCTGCCTCAAGACCCAGATATATCATTTCTGGCAATATGCCCAAATGATGCCCCATTATACCACAAGGTTATTTATTTGCTCAGCTATGTTCATAGCAGCTTTATTTGTAACAGCTAGGGACTGGAAATAACCTACATGTCCCTGAATTGAAGCACTGATAAAGAAAATGGGGCACATTTATACAATAGAGTATTACTCAGCTGTCAAAACAATGACCTCATGCAATTTGAAGGGAAATGGATGTTTTGGGGACCCAGGAAATTGAGGCTTACCAAAAATGCCTCATCACTGGAAAATGAAACTAACTTGTGGGAGATACATAAGATGGCAGAGGCCAGAAGATGCTGGGGTGGAGTTGAAGCTCAGTTGTTGGTATAGCTGATTGGGTGAGCAAGACTTCCATGCTCATGATCAGTGAGTGCATGATCACCTTGTTACCAGGCTTATGCTATGTGGTTTGATAGAATGACCTTTAATGTGATTCGTCCATGTAGGCTCATGTGGAAACACACATTTAATTCTGGTTATAAGCCAGTTACACAATATTAAAAACAGGAAATGCTTAGACATCACCCCTGTTGCTTTTGTTTGTCTTCTGGAATGAAGGCTGGAGGTTTGGGTGGGCAGCACACTCACCTTTCCCTGAGAACCCCCTTATGTGGTGATCACCATTTAGGGGGTTGCTACTGATGGAACTAGAAAAATTCATCCTGAAGGAGGAAATCCAGACCCCTAAAAAAGAAACATGGCATATGATCATTTATAAGTGGACATTAGCTATAAAGTAGAGGTTAACCCTGCTACAATCCACAGACCCAAAGTGGTTAAGTAAAGGAGGGCTCAGTGGGGAATGTGTGGATCTCCCTGAGAAGGGGAAATGAAGTAGATACAGTGGGTGTATAAGGGATGGATAGGAATGGAAACAGGAGGGATCAGATGGACAGAGGATGGAGGGAGAGATTAGATGTAAGACAACTGGAATCAGGAGGCAAGTCGGGGGCAAGGTAGCAACCTCATGCAGGGGAAACTTCAAGGAGTCTTTTAGGGTTACCCTAGTTAAGACTCCTACTAATGAGGAATACAGAGTCTGAACCAGCCATCTCCTATAAGCAGGCAGAGTTTGGGACACTAACCCAGCCACAAAAACTTTGACATACAGTTTGTCCAACCAGCATGGATATGCTGGAGTAAAATTGTGGGAGTGGCTGAGCAATGACTGGTCTAGTTTGAGACTTATACCATAAGAGGGAACTCAAACCTGCATTTCCTGGAAGACCAGAAACCAGAGGCTGGATGCCTCAGAGAGCTAGGGTAGAATCAAATATGACTGGGAGAAAAAATAAAGAAAGAAAAAAAGTCAATGAATTACTGCCTAATGATGTTCTGCTATACTCTTAGATTGGTTCCTAACAATTGTCATCAGACAGGCCTCACTTAACAACCAATAAAAACAGGTGCATTGACCCACAGCCAAACTTTAGGTAGAGTTTTAGGAATCATGCTGGTGGCATGGGAGGATTGCAGGAGCCAAAGGGGTCAAGGACACCACAAGAAAATACACAGAGGGCTAGAGAGATGACTCAGCCGTTAAAGGCTAGGCTCACAACAAAAAATATAAGAAAACACCCAGAGTCAGCAAACCTGTACTAATAGAGGCTCACCTAGACTGAATCAACAGTCACAGGACATGAGTGGCTTTAACCTAGACTCTCTGTATATATGTAATAGTTGTTAAGCCTTGGTGGTTTTGTGGGACTCCTAACAGGGGGAGAGGGATGTTTTTGAAACTTTTACTTGGTTTTGGGACATTTGTCCTCCTTGTACTGAGTTGCTAGTTCAGTCTTCATATGAGGGCAGGTGACTTATCTTAATGTAACTCAATATGCCATGTTTGATTGATATCCCTGAGAGATTTCCCTTTTCTGAAGGGAAACAGAGGAGTAGATAGGAAGGGGGTAGGTAACAGGAGGATGGAGGAGGTAGAGGTTGGAGAGAAGGAGATGAAACTGTAGTTGGAGTGTAATATATGAGAAAATAAATTAATAAAATAAACACATAAATAAATATAACATAAAACAAAAAAACAATGATATTCAAATGGATTTTTAGAATAAGTTTTAGTAAAATTATTATAAAGACACGTCTTCCATGCTAGAATAAGAAGTCCACTTTTGTGGTTTGATGTGCTGAATTCTCTTTTTAGTTTCCTGATGAGGTGCAAGTGCACTATGCTGCTACAAATGTTGAATACTTCACACACATATGAGAAGAATGGTTATGCTGAAGTCTTCATTAATTCCTTCAGTTTATAAACTTAAAATATTGTACACAGAACAGTCAGTGCTCAAGTCAGTTTTCAGTCTCAGCTATTGTATTCTAGGTAAAAGGTCACAGTAGAGAGTCAATGGAGAGAGTATTCCTTATCAAGACACAACAGATATAAAGCCTTGCATACTAGAAAGCTTTCCAAAATGAATTTCAGATGCCACTGAAATTAAACATTCACTAATACAATTATTAGGGATTATAAAGTAATTGTAGGAAATATTAACATAAGTGATGAAGATTTGCTAAGAGATATTTTATAAATGTTGACTTTTAATCACTACATTAGCAGCAGAATTTTTGGGAAGAGTGGAAAAGAGTACAGATGTGAATTTATTGAGCCAGGACATGGCACAACATGTTTTATAAGGCTCCAAATATTTCTTCATTATGTTTGTCTTGAGTTTCTCACACTTCTTGATTCCATATTTGTGCTGTCATATAAAAATAACAATTTAATTAAAAATTGTAGGCAGGATAAACGTGAGTTCAATTTTCTATGGAGGCTGGGAAGGTGTGGTGTCACCTAGGCCTGGAGTTCTCACTTGATGTATTAATGGGAAGCCTGATGTGTGCATACGGGAAACAATTTGGGTCCCTTGGAAGGGTAGAAAATGCTCTTAAGCATCTTGAGTCATCTCTGTATACCCTAAAAATGTCATTTCTTAAAACAGTGAAAAAAATTCATTTTAAATTAAAAACATACAGAGATAAAGTGAGGGCTGTCCAGACATGCGGATGTCTGTCATTTCTTAGTTTTGGAAGCTGCTAGCTATGCAATTCCTGTGTAATTAGATATATCTATCCTTTTCAGCTCTCAAATGTGACTGAAGACTAGATAGTTATAGTCTCACAGTTAAATTTTAAGTTGTTTAGGAGTTAAAAGGATGTTCTAGGTCTACGGAGATATTTCTAAGTTGGTAATGCAAGTTAGGATGGAAAATGAGTTAGGTATAGGACTTTAAACTCATGGAAATTGAAAAATAATAGAATATTAATATCAGTTGCCAAATATATATGGGCTGGACATTAGGAATGTATGTTATACCTTATATTTTTCATAATTGTGGCATAATTATTCAAAAAATATGAGTTCCGGGATAAGGGGGAGAGGGTGGGAAGGTGGGGCTGGGAGGGGACTATGATGGAAATGTAACTTGAGGTAATAAACATTAAAAAAGATTTATTTTTATTTATGTAATTGTATGTGCATGTGTACAAATATGTATGTATATGTGTAAGCCACATGTGTATGAGTGTCTGTGGAACCCAATAGAGTGGTGCATACTCCTGGAGTTACAGTTGTTGGTGAAGTACCTGACAGGTGCTGGCAATGGATCCCGAGAGAACAGCAGCAGTATAAGCCCTTTGCTGTGGAGCCATTGCTCCAGTCCTATGATTATTTTAAAATCAGCTATTATCCTCTTAGGCAAAAGTCTTAGAAGTAGTTATATCCATATTTTTTTCATAATATTTTTAAACTCTTCAAAACTATCATAATGTTATTATATTTGAAATGCATATTTTTCTAGGGTTCAGAAACACAGACTATTGAGAGTCGTGTAAAGAAAAGGCGTTTTCATATTCTGTGGCTCTGAAGAGTACATACAATGAAACAGTTCACATAAAACAACTATAAGTAATTGATACACCTTCAGGAAAAAATAGTGTGCTCAAAGTTACTTCTGCGAAACTCAATGAACAACATAGGTAATAGCCATCAAAGAAAGACACAATTCTGAGGAGAGAAAGAAGTGATAGGACAACTGAAGATCCTGGAGAAGAAAAAAGACTATGAAGTAAAACATGAGGAAGTCAAAGAGACCTTATCTGCAACATAGATGGCTTGATGCAAAAAGCCCATGGTTTTTCATATACCGTGAATGAAGCTAGGCCTTTTGGTGTGCCTGTGAGTCCTCTTCTCTGGCAGGCTAGCTTTGGAGACAAAAATCTATATTAGCATCCCATTTTTTCATTGCTATAACTAGGTACCATTATTTTTCAATGCTTTTATTATTTCTTTGGGAATTCATATAGTGTATTTAAAAAAAATATTCAGCCTCACTATTCTTATTACTAACCTCTTCACTCCTTCTCCTCTTTCTACCAAAATTTGAGATTTCTTATTTTGCAATGATTTTTTTTCTTCTTTCTGTTGCAGGAGGGTCTTGTGTACTGTGTTTTCAGATGCTGATTTCTGTGCCCTGAGATCTGGTTATGGCCTGGACACAGGCATTGTTATGAATATTGAACAATCTCCTGTATCAATGTGGTGTAAAGAGTGCTTCCCAACTATCCCTTATTGGTTAATAAAAGGCTGAACATTCTATAGCTGGGTAGAAGAGAGGTAGACAGAACGGAGGTTTCCAGGCTTCCGGTTCCAGGGGGACCATGAGACTAAAAGAGAGACAGAGAGACCAAGAGAAAGGAAGGAGGTTGCTGTGGGGCAGTATGGACCATGAGCACATGGCCGTGAAGGCTGTCATAAATATCTCTTAAGCCACCACTTATAAATAAACACCCACAGATACCTGATGGATTTTAGTAAAGCTTCGCCTAGGACTATGTGATCTCAACTCTCTATGTTAGCTTTCTATTCTAATTCCCTAAATAAAACTCCATGATATCTACGTACGTCCCATGGGCTGTTTCTCTCCACGCCATGCCAATGCTCCCGGCCACATGGAGTTCTGACCTTCAGTCTAACCCATGCTATCATTCTTCTCCTTCTACTTCTTCTGTCTTCTCCTAGAATCTTTTCCCTACTTCAAAAGCCTCCGAAACTTAACTTAATAACTTAAGTCTGCCTGCTTTTCTCTCTCCCTCTCCCTCTCTCTCCCTCTCTCTCCCTCTCTCTCCCTCTCTCTCTCTCTCTCTCTCTCTCTGTCTGCTGCAGTCACAGTCTACAGTGTTTTAGTAAAGCCAATCAGAGCAATGGGGAGAAGGCGGGGTTACACAGCATTACTTGGTATATGTGCATGTGGGTTCATACAGTAGGAAGGTAGCAAGCAGACCTCGGGGATCAAATTAATTAATATTTAGAATATGTAATAGATCATGCCATCAATTCACTTTTCTTGTCCAATAAGAAGGCTATATTTTAAAGACTATATATAGTAGGAACAGTTATGAAAGAATCAGGAAAACTATATATAAATGTTATATACATAACGTTTAGCCTATTTGTAACCTTGAACAAAACATCATCTATCGTACCTTGGAACATCTAAACTTCTGCATCTAAATATTTTCTATTATATTCTGTATTTAGGTAACTTATAAATAAAATATAGTGTTTCTGTGTCATTCACTCGGGAACTAATTGATCTAAAGGGGGAGTAGCAATCTCCCTCGAAAAATAATTCGATTACATATTTCCCCATTGAGTTATCTCAGTCCTAAACAGGACATACCAAACACACTCCTTTCTGCAAGAAGACCCAGGGATTTTCATGAGAGAGGTGGATAGAAATATTTTGTGAGCCAGAGATAGTTTGTAACATCAAGGAGCTTTCCAGACACAGCAGACTCAGTTACATATGACCTCACAGTGTTCATAACAGCATGATCCAACCAAACAAAAGTCCCTACATACAGCAGGAAGGTGTGAATTAAATCTCACCCCTAGCATAGGCATATGAAACTGCCTTCCTCTCTGCCATGTGTTATTTTGTTGACAGGATTGATAATCCTGGAGGTCACTTCTAGGAAACATTTGTTCTCTAAATTTGAAAGAAGCCTGGGCTGAATGAGAGTCTGTTTCAATAAAATAAGAACAGAAAAAGATACAAATAAAAAAAAAAGCAGAACAAAAAGAATTATTAAAACATACACTTGATTAATAGGAATCCCAAGAGGGCAGGAGGAGGGATCAGAAACAGAGGGAGTCCTGTCTGCATGGAGGCACCACACTGCTTTGATGTTGGCCCTGGAGGTACTTACAACTTTATTATGGTGGAAATTAAGCAAAACTAATTTTGACTCTGAATGGAGAAACTATCTCTCTCCAAAAAACTGATCTTTATATCAATATTCTTTGAAGACAATCTCAAATACAAATGGTCAGTGACTCCATTCACGTGATATCATTATCCCTTAGAAAACTGTCTTCCAAAAGAAAAGACGCAAAGAATTTTAAGGTAAGTATAATTAGTGAAAGAAACCAGGCTAATAAAATATGTCCAGTATTATCACTTTCATACAAATTGTATGAAGTGTAAAGTGGTATTTGTATGTTTGTCTTTATGTATGCATTTAGAAAATGGCCATTCATTGTAGACTAGTGGAATACAAAGAGGCACAATGAACTTTTATGGTATGTATATAGGCAATGAACAGCTTTATTTAGTGGATTAACAAAAAACTTTCATAAGTGTATACAAATGTCAAAACATAATTGCATGGCATAAAATGAGTTTATTGAATATAAAAGAACTTAATAGTATTTAATATTGGTCATTCAGATTTACTCTGTGTATATATTCATAAAATGGGAGAGTCTTGGAAATTTTCTTAGCTTTAAAATTTTCTTAATTACTGGACTACAAGATGACACATGGAACCAACAAGAACCTGTTTGCTGTTTGGCATTCAGTACCTTGTCTTTTACTTTGATAATATGAGTATTTAGAAACATTTTAATTTTTAATGAATGAGAAGGCTGGAAGTTTATTTTAATTTAATTTAGTGTTAGACTTTATAATTCATGATTGAATTTCTTAATTGAAATCTACGTTTGTCTAAGACAAATATCATATCTTCCTCTGAATGGTCCCTATGAGAATTTGAAGTGTGTAAACCAACTGTTGGGAAATTCCATAGAAAAACCATTCTTTCGGGCTGTGATTGAAACACAATGACATTAAAGTAGATTAAAACAATCTAGAAGACGACAATTATTCAGCAAGTAGGTCCACAGCCATCCTTTTACTGTAAAACCCACAGAACTGAAGGAAAGTAAGCTCAGTCAGGACAGAGAAGTGGTGATTCCATGGCAGCTATTCACTTATAATCAGATTTTAGCCATATAGTACAGGATAACTATACTACAACCAATGCACCAAAGGGAACAGGAACATAGACTTTACACTTTGCCCTAGTGATGCTGACATGTAGGCCCCCAGTATATGAGGACGCTCTTAGCCCTCATATGACTGCTGAACTGGGGGGGGGGGTGACTGATATGTAGGGACACTCCACATAGAAGTGAGAAGGGGCAGAGGGTGGGAGGGTGAGACTGGGAGGGGTGGAAAGAGGGCACTGTCATGGAGATGTAACTTGAAGTAATAAATAAACATTAAAAAAGGAAACTTGATCACAGAATACTGTGGTTCTTTATTCTTTCTACTACTACCACTAATAATGTAATCTACTTATTCCACTTTGGGAAAACATTCCCCTAAATCTTCCTGTGAGATTAGAACTAACAATATAGACTGAAAAATATCCCTGATAGAAGACTTCAGAATCATCAATTCAGGCAAATTCAAAGACAACTCATTTTTCTGCCAATCACTATGTGACATTGCTGCCAGTCTCAAAGTAGCTTATTCACATCTGGGACACTGTGTGCAAAGAGACTACAATTAGAGGAGCCCTGCAAAAGAGTTCCCTTACGAAGTAGTTTATGTGACCAGCCTTTCCTTGTGAAATGCTTGGCCAGCAGGTTTCAAAAGGCATTGTCCACTATGAAAAGGACAAGTTCTCCTCCAGCAAATGCCATGACAACATGTGCACACAGACATGGCTTAAAACATATTTGCACTTTGATGATGCTACAAGTTACTTTGCATAATAAGCAGAGCAGAAAAATTACTTAGTGGAGCCCTCAGTTTTCCACACTTCTTTATTTTTGTTGTTATTTATTTATTACTTCAGGTTACATCTCTATCACAGTGCCCTCTTTCCACCCCTCTTTCTTAAGTCCACATGTACTACAGTGTTCAGTGGATTCTAACAGATGGAGAAGATGAGGGAAGACAAAGAGGAAAGCCAAGAGCCCTGGAGGTAAGGAGTGAGGGTGAATATCTTTTTTTCCCAGCTCTATTATATTTTTATCATGTGTAATTTATATATCTTATTTTGACATCAGATCAAGATTTTGTGCAAAAGAATACATCTTCATCTTGTAAGGAAGGTCTGATTGTTAAATGAGTGAGATAATCACTGGAGGGCCTGACTTATTAAGGGTTTAAGAGCCACATACTACGGATCATTATAAAACGGTACATTTGTCACTGAGTGATGATTTTGAAGTATACCTTCTGCCTCTGTTTTCAAGGCCACAAGTAATTTTTGTGTACAGCCTTTATACGTGTGCCCATCTTCTTGGCTACTTATTTTAAGTTGGAGAAAAGAGTCTTCTAGTTGAAATAATAGTCTAGAGACATTATTATTTGATATCATTTAATCTCTTTGGAAAGTACCAACAGCAAATATAATTTTCAGGAGTACATGACATTTATAGAGGACGAATAACTATTATTTTATAATGAATTATTGGATAAAGTTGCAACAATCTTTAATTGGTGCATAGAAATTTCCTATTGGTTTATTTACTTTTTTAATTTTTAAGGTTGCATGACCAAAATATTGGAAATCTATATTGAAATGTTGCCTGTATTCTTTTTTTTTTGTTTCTTTTAAAAGTTATTGCCTCAAGGATGGAAACACAAGCCTGACTTTATCTCAAAAAATAAGCAAACAAACAACCCAAGGCAATAGCAAAAAATGGACACATTGATGCTTATGTTGTTACTTTTATTTTAAAAATCAACATATTACTTCATACAAAATATATTTTACTCGATCAAAAGAACAGATTAATACAGACCCAAGATCCATTTGCAAATAAACTTTTATTTCTCTTTATTTTAAATCTATTGAAATGGTGAAACTTCAAGGGTGGACCAAGGCTGACTGTAACATAACAAAGAAAGTCTGGTGTGTGTGTGTGTGTGTGTGTGTGTGTGTGTGTGTGTGTGTGTGTG